>CM070832.1:32692490-32724990 GCA_036326025.1 Chrosomus eos
AGTTAACTAATTTACTAGCTAGTTGTCAATTAATTAATCCATAGACACATCGCTCACTCAGTCAGTCACTCACTCACTCACTCACTCACTCACTGACTGACTGACTGACTGACTCCCCTAATTCAGTGACTGACTGACTGGCTGACTCCACTAAAGGCCCATTCACACCAAGCACGATAACTATAAAGATAACTATATATGCGTCCACACCAACGACCGATAACGGTCTTTTTATTCTAAGCACGCGCACGCCCGCGCTGCGGTTTCAAAGTAGGCTAGCGAAAATGGATGACCTGCTGCTGCTTTATGTTACAAAAAAATATCAAAAGATAAACAGGTGCTTTTGGGTACACGATATATGTTATAGATTACATTGTATTGTAATTGTTGTTTACAACATGTCATTGAATATGTTTTTGCTGTTCTTATTGCCTTTACACGTCTTTACACATTGTCTCTCAAAATAGTCTGTTATTTAAATTGTGATTAAATAATATATGGAAAGCGATCAAAGAACACTCCCTTTACAATCGCTGGAGCTGTCAATCACACAGCGTGAGTTTATCAGTGACTGAGTTCTGGACTCCCGCCAAAACTCCCGTTATAATCAACGTATCTCTTATTTACATCGTGTTTGCACTGTTAGTTATGGTGAAAGCAATCGTTAGTGTGCAGAAATCGAGTTGCAATGACGAAATCGCTGCATTCATGCGTTCAAGATGTCTGTGATCGGCTACAATGCTCATCGCTGCAACCTTTCATGCCACGATCTAAATATAATCCAATATATAATCAACACTCTTCACAATTGGTTAACCTTGAGAGCTTTAATAATAAAAACGAGCTAAAAGTATTTGAGGGTTCCACATGTAATACTAGCTATTTCATATGCAAAGGTAGAAAAAATGCCTTTTGATGAATGAAATTTTTTTCATTTTTTCATTTCCTCATTTGCCAGCAGATGTCCTCATGCTATGTTCCGAGCGCATATAAACAGTGAATAGCAAGTCTAGTGTAATCGATCTATTCTAAGCAGTGAATTTAGCTGACGAAGTCAATAAGATGGGATAAAAACATCGCCTAGTCAACACCTTTATGTATACAACGACTGTCAAATTTGTCAATGTTGTCAAAACTAGCGCTGGATAGCCACCTGAGGCTCGTTATGTTGACTCGCGATCTTCACAGTAGACGTGCCGGAGAGAAATGCACATTTCATATGGATTACATAAGCAGAGAGCAGTCTGTAGTCTGTTTTCTTTCGTTTTTAATCGTTCGGTTTAAAAGTAGGCATGTCTGTGAGGCAAGTAGGTTAGCTTATACGCTGAGTTTCGGTTCATAAATTATGAGCTCCAGTTTACGCGCTGGCACCTCCGTTTCTTGATTATCTATCATCTGATATATATACTTCTTATTTATTAAATCCAGGCAATTGGTTGATGAAACATTGATTAAAATTAAGGTACAATTAATACAAAACGAAATTCACTTTAAAGAAAGGTTTTGTGCTTTCTTTTAAAAGCATCTTTTAGTGCCGCTTTCAGAGCGCTCACGTCCGTAACGAAGAACTGTCATCATGTCTGTAACATTGTTTTTTCCTCATAAATGCGAACACTAAAAATAAAATAAAATAAATATTTTGTTCTGTGGAGACTGAGAACCAACCCTTCTTCATCCCGTGGGTAGTTACTTTGGTTTGCGCAGTGTAATTTACATACTTACTAAACAATATTTTAGGCCTATAAAATTCAGCCTGTATAAATGTGCATTTTCTAAGCTTAGAAAATGGACGAAATTCATTCGATTCTAATCATAATGTAACATTATTGTGAAATTGATTTCTTTATAGGCTATTTGCTATTTGTAGCCTATAGTAAATCCTTATGTTTTTATCCAACTATAGGCTATGTGTGGGCCTTGTGTAAAATACGGAAATCACGTCCCTTATTGATTTGATACGGGACGCATCATTTTACTTGTAAATACGGGACAATTACGTATTTAAGGGACGGGTGACAACCCTAGCTAAACTGCATAATATCTCATTGTTAATACTTCCCACCATTTATTCCCAGGATACGACCGATTGCTTTCCATATATACATCTTTTTTAACTTATCCTGGAAAAGGGGGTTTGACTCGTCAAACAGTGGAGGATTTTTTTGTACCTCGACGATTAACTTCTCTGCAATGTCATCTGCCATTTTAAATGCGCGAGACCTTTAAATTAGAATGGATTTCGATTGGTTGTCAGTGTTTTATCGTTCGACAGCTGGACAAAAATCGTTCTGAAAGTGATCCCAACGATATCGTTCCTCATATCTTTATCGTTATAGTTGTGGTGTGAACTCTGTTATTCTTTAATATGGAGAACGATTTTTAGAATTATATCTTTATCGTTATCTTTATAGTTATCGAGCTTGGTGTGAACGGGCCTTGACTGACTGACTGACTGACTGACTGACTGACTGACTGACTGACTGACTGACTGACTGACTGACTGACTGACTGAGACTGACTGACTGAGACTGACTGACTGACTGAGACTGACTGACTGAGACTGACTGACTGAGACTGACTGAGACTGACTGACTGAGACTGACTGAGACTGACTGAGACTGACTGACTGACTGAGACTGACCTTAATGCTGGGCGTACACCTAAAGACTTTGAAAAGATTTAGAAAAGACTTTATAAGATTATCAGCTCACATGTAAAGACTTGGGTTCACAGTTTTTAGTCTCAGACTAAATATTTTACAAACACTGAATCTTGTAGTGACACTATTTACAAGACTACAACTAGATTTTGCGTGCATATGACGTCATCGCAAACGTGCAAACTGTTTTCATGATAGAAAACAGAACGAGGGTCAATCTTGTTTTTTTTCTTTTATTAATTCGCTTCTATTATGTGCAGTTGAGTGAACAATACAGGTTTACTGTGCGTGTGTCACATAAGGTGGACTATTGCTGCTTGCAAACGGACTATTTTGAGCAGACAGTGGATTTCCAACTTTGTTGCCCTGATCCCACGCGCAATGCACGAATACACTGCAGGCTCACTCTCGCTCGTATCCAAGGTAAATCATCAACACTATCATCCCTTACAAGTGTTTTATTTAACTTAATACATCACAATAGGCTAAAACGCATGCGCAGGTTACTTTATTTCCTGAACAAGTGCGCACCAGAGTCCGTGTTGCTTTCACATTCACGCGAACCGCGGCACGGTTCGGGAGCAACCGGTTTTTAACCACATAACAGACTTCTTTTCTTTTCCACTCTGTCGTGGTATGAATGGCAGTTTACATAAAAAAGACACGGCTGCTCTGCCCACAGCTCGACAAGGGGCTTTATCCATGGTCCATTTTTGCCTAGGCTACTTGGCGCTCGTTGTGTTTCCACGTCCGTCGACATGTTTCTTTATTGTGACTGATGGCTTCCTGTTTTCTGAGAACGATTTTATTGGTTGTTGATTATTTTACGTCACTATGACTACGCTAAGACTTGCGATAATATCAAACATGTTAGATATGAAAGACTAGAGAAAGACGGGCATAAATCGGGTTGCCGACTGCAGATTATCACCTCACACTTAACGATCGAGACGACGGGAGCGCGCCGAGACTCCAGTAAGATTCCTAAAGACTGCCGGTCTTTAGTCTGGGACTGTGAAAATCCTTTGGTGTACGCCCGGCATAACTCAGTGACTGACTGACTCACTCACTCACTGACTGAGACTGACTGAGACTGACTGACTGAGACTGACTGAGACTGACTGACTGAGTCTGACTGATTGAGTCTGACTGACTGAGTCTGACTGACTGAGTCTGACTGAGTCTGACTGACTGACACTGACTTGACTGACAACTGAGACTGATGACTAAAAGGACTGAGACTGACACTGACTGAGACTGACACTGACTGAGACTGACACTGACTGAGACTGACACTGACTGAGACTGACACTGACTGAGACTGAACTGAGATGACTGAGACTGACTGAGACTGACTGAGACTGACTGAGACTGACTGAGATGACAGAATGACTGGAGACTGACAATGACTGACGAGACTGACACTGACACAGACTGACACTGACACAGGACTGACACGACTGATGACAAGACTGACACTGACACAGACTGACAAACTGAGACTGACAGAACTGAGACTGAGACTGACATGACTGAGACTGACTGAAGACTGACACAGACTACTGAGACTGACTGAGACTGACTGAGACTGACTGAACTGACTGAGACTGACTGAACTGACTGAGACTGACTGAGACATGAGACTGACTGAGACTGACACTAGCGACTGAGACTGACAATGACTGAGACTGACAATGACTGAGACTGATGACTGACACTGACTGAACTGACTGAACTGACACTGATGAGACTGACACTGACTGAGACTGACACTGACTGAGACTGACACTGAGACTGACACTGACTGACACTGACTGACACAGAGACTGACACTGACTGAGACTGACACTGACTGACACTGACTGAGACTGACTGAGACTGACTGAGACTGACACTGAGCTGACACTGACTGAGACTGACACTGACTGAGACTGACTGAGACTGACTGAGACTGACACTGACTGAGACTGACACTGACTGAGACTGACACTGACTGAGACTGACTGAGACTGACACGACTGAGACTGAGACTGACTGAGACTGAGACTGACTGAGACTGACACTGACTGACACTGACTGAGACTGACACTGACACTGACTGACACTGACTGACACTGACTGAGACTGACACTGACACTGACTGACACTGATGACTGAGACACTGACTGACACTGACTGAGACTGACTGAGACTGACTGAACTGACTGAGACTGACACTGACTCTGACACTGACTGACACTGACTGTGACACTGACTGAGACTGACTGAGACTGAGACTGACTGAGACTGAGACTGACTGAGACTGAGACTGACTGAGACTGAGACTGACTGAGACTGACACTGACTGAACTGACACTGACTGAGACTGACACTGACTGAGACTGACACTGACTGAGACTGACACTGACTGAGACTGACACTGACTGAGAATGACACTGACTGAGAATGACACTGACACTGACTGAGAATGACACTGACACTGACTGAGAATGACACTGACTGAGAATGACACTGACTGAGAATGACACTGACTGAGAATGACACTGACTGAGACTACCTGAGACTGACTGAGACTACCTGAGACTGACTGAGACTACCTGAGACTGACTGAGACTACCTGAGACTACCTGAGACTGACTGAGACTACCTGAGACTGACTGAGACTGAGACTGACTGAGACTGACACTGAGACTGACACTGACTGACTGAGTTAATATATACATATACATACAGTATATATATATATATATATATATATATATATATATATATATATATATATATATATATATTTTTTTTTTTAAAGGACAAGTTGCATGTTTAGATTTATTCCCTTTAAACCGGCAGATACAGATGCTGCACAGCTCATTTACATAAGGTAAACACTGACCAGCTGACTAGTTTAATTATAAAAACTGTGAATCCGTAACACACACAGATCCCCTCCTCTGTAAAGTGCTGAGAGTGTGAGAGAGAAGCTGACCTGGAGCAGCGGGCGACTGCGGTGAGGAGGTGTGTTTGGGCATTGGTGCCGAGGAGAACGGGTCCTCTGGAGGCCCACTGAAGGTAGATGTGATCTGAGTGCACAGAGAGCTGATGCTGTCGCTCTCACCCTCCACCTCCGGCACTGACAAACACACAGCACAACAATCAGTCTACATATCCTCAAACCAACTCACTGCCTTCAAGGCAACAAAACAACTGTTAAGGCTTTAGGAACCATGGGAGAAGGAGAAAAAGAGAGAAGGAGAAAAAGAAACGGACGTCTAATCGTGTAGGGCTGGGTTGAAAATATTGATTTGTCGAATTAACTCGATTCTCATTTTGATGAACCGATATCAATACTTAAATCCCAAGAATCAGATCTTTTAGTCTCTGCTGTTTCCAGTTGATGGACAAAACTTCACTAAACATTATTTGTAGTCTCCCATTATATCACATGTATCTCCGAAAAGCCATTAAATGTTCATGAACTCTATAAAAAATAACTCTAGAGAGGAGAATTTTGCCAAATATACGCATTATATTACTTACATATGATATTTTTTTTACTTAAGTTGGTCTTCAATTAATTAATTTAATTCAAATAAATCTGTGACAGCCACCGTTTAAATGTTTATTTTTCAAAAAACAAATTGGAGTAGAAACATAACTGTCATTCAAATGTTTTTAATAATTAAGTTAATATTATATAAACTGCCTTATGTGCAATTTAAATGTTTGTATCCAAATCAGTTGTTAATATTATATTAATGTACCGACTGTTCCCTTTATAGTTTACAGCATTAGTTCAGAGAGAATTTTTTTCTTGAGAAAAACCTGATACTGTATATCCAAATTAATCGATATCGAATTGAATTGCAAGCTTGTGAAAGTCAATGTCCAGCTCTACGAAATACAGTAGTCAACATTTGTGGATCAAAAAAGTTCATCAAAGTTGTCCTAAGACAAGAACGGGTATTGTTCAAAATTCATGCATAACTTTGATGAAAGGTTTTGATCCACTTCAAATGTTGACTACTGTATATACAGCATATAGAAAACCTATCGATTACATTTTCATATCTGGAAAGGTGATGATCAGAGATAGATAAATTGTTTTAATTAATGCCATGACAGCCATGTAAGGATATTTTCATGGCAAAAATTAAATTACAAAAATACAAATATCATATAAATACAGTACAACCAGGCAAACAAACACAACAAGTCAGATTATAATATGTAAAATATTTAAAGAAAAAAATTTAAAAAACCTTTTCAGACATAATCTTACTTAAGTCCTTAAGTGAAATAACTTCATAAAAGAGCATTCTACTTATATTAAACGCAGGACAGTTTTGATGAGAGAAGTTGAAGAGCCTCACCAGTGTTTTTGCTGGGGAAGTCCGACTTGCGCTGCATGGTGGACGGCAGCTCGTTCATGCGCAGGGACATCTGTCGTTTGAAGGGAGATGTTTTCTGGCTGAGCGCCGGGAAGCCGCGGAACGAGCCCTGGCGAGCGAGAGCCTCCACGGGCGCATGGCGGCGAGGGATGGCGTGAGGATTGGCGTCCTGAGGGGCCAGTGTGTTCATGGGTAGAGGAGGCGAGGACGACGGGTCGTTGGGTCCCGCCAGGGAGACCGCAGGGTTTGAGACGCCCACAGAGGAGATGCTCAACACACACTCAGAGTCTGAGGAGAGACGGAGGGTTGGTTACCAATGACACCACTACACTACCGTTCACAAGTTTGGGGTCAGAATGTGTTTTTTAATCTTTCTGAAAGATTTCTTCTGCTCACCAAGGCTGCATTTTTTTTTTCTCTCAATGCGATTAAAAAACATTCATATCGTGAAGTATTATTACAAGTTAAAATAACTGTTTTCTATGAGAATTTATTGTAAAATGTAATTTATTCCTGTGATCAAAGGTGAATTTTCAGCATCATTACTCCAGTCTTCAGTGTCACATGATCCTTCAGAAATCATTCTGTGTTGATTTGCTGCTCAAGACATTTTTCTGATCATTATCAATGTGTAAAACAGCTGTGCTGCTTAATGATTTTGTGGAAAGCATGATACATTATTTTAATGATACTTTGATGAATAGAACATTTATTTGTGACATCATTAAAGTCTTCACCATCGCTTTTGATCAATTTAATGCGTCATTGCTAAATAAAAACATTATCCAAACAAATTTTTTTTTGATAAACTTTGATATTTTGTTTTCTAATGCAGAGGGTTTCAGAATTTAAAGCAAAGGATCCTCAAATATGGTTACTCATTCCTATACTGCTCATTATAAAGACTGAATTAAACTGATCAAAAGTGACAGTAAAGACATGTATAATCAAGATTTCGATTTCAAATAAATTAACTTTCTAGTCATCAGTCCTGAAAAAAATTCCACAAAAATCAACATTGATAATACCGGTAATCAAAAATGTTTCCTGAGCATCAAATCATCATATTAGAATGATTTCTGAAGGATCATGTGACACTGAAAATCCAGCTTTGATCACAGGAAACAATTACATTTTAAAGGTGCCCTAGAATGTGAAATTGAATTTATGTTGGCATAGTTAAATAATAAGAGTTCAGTACATGGACATGAAATACAGTGAGTCTCAAACACCATTGTTTTCTCCTTCTTATTTAATTTTTTTTAAAAAACACCCCTGAAAAACAGGCGAATCTCCACATAATACCGACTGGATCACGCCTCCAAAGATTTGCATATGCCAGCCCTCAATGACAGGCACTGCACAGCCGAACCATCAGAGCAAGCGAGGATCAGAGAGAAAATGGCAGATCATGGAAATAAATGCTATGTTCCAGGCTGTGCAGGGGATGTGAGGACTTTTCATACCCTTCCCACAGAAAAGAAATATCAACAGGCGTGATGATGTTTATATATAATCGGATACTGCAACATTTAATTCGAAGTTGTAAGTTTGCTCTGCCCATTTCACCACGGACTTATTTTCTAACCTGGGACAATATCAAGCTTCTCTCAGCGTCTCAAACTGAAGAAGGGGGTAATTCCAACTATAATATCGCAACCGGTAAGTAGTGATTTTATTAAAGATAATTTACACTGTGTTAGATCCAGCGCAAGATCCTAGTACAGTAACAAAAGCAAACTCCAAGTAACGAGCATACATAACTAACGTTAAATAATTCTCCGCACAATCCACACAGCGCGAGTTTATCTCTCTTGCCAAACTCGTTATGAAATCAATGACGCTGTTACACTGCACAACGAAGCTCTTACTGTATGTACATCGTTTGCATTGGTGAAAGCATGAGAGAGAGAAACTGCGTTGTCTCGCGATCAACAAACTGTCATCTGCTTTTGCTCAATGCTCATCACAGCAACATTTTATGTGATGGGAATAGATCTAAATACTTTAAAAACATCTCACGATTCGCTAATCTCGATAGCTGTAATAGTTAAAACATATATAAAAGCTGTAGTAAAAGTATTCGAGAGAGTTTCACATGTCATATTTCATATGCAAGCAGGTCAGCCAATCACAGCAGTGGCCGGTTCTCACAGCAGAAACGCCCCTTCAAACAGAGTGTTCAAATCAGAGACTAAAATCAGGCTAGGAAAAATGCCTTTTATTTTTAAATTATGACTATTTTTGATCTAAAAAACATACTAACATTATAAGGGCAACCCAGGAAACATTAATATAAAATAATAATAAAAAAACATTCTAGGGCACCTTTAAAGTGTGCTTTACTGTAATTTTGATCAAATAAAAATATCCTTGGTGAGCAGAAGAGACTTCTTTCAAAAACAAAATCTTAAATGTAGTGTATAAAAAAATGTCCCATCCCCGAACCCCTGATCCAGTTGTTCAGTCTCTGAAACGCACCTTTCTTGGCCTCCTGCAGCTGCCGCATGACCTCCTCTCGCTCCGCCTGCTCCGTGGCCGTGGTGACGCGGAACGAGCCCTCGCGTGTGAAGGTGGTGCGGTTGGCATCGAAAGTGGCCGTGACCCCGCACTCTTTCTCCCGCTTCTGTTTACGCTCCAGACACGCGGCAAACGCACAGCCCACCGCATGGCTCAGACGCTCCCCCTGACCACAACAATAAACAGAAACATATTAGATCACATTCAATTATATTACAATATTATTAATCATATTTAAAGAATTATATAAATATGATTCACACAAAGACCATAATGATATATGGTTCTCATGAAGTAAGATTATGTGCAATTAAAGGTGCAGTGTGTAGTTTTTAGCAGCATCTAGTGGTGAGGTTACAAATTGCAACCAACAAAGGTTACAGTGGCCGACAGGAAAATATGTCATCGTCTGAGACAGCAGAGAGTAACCAGTTAAGCAATGAGGTTTCTTTACAAGGATAAATTAAGAAATGATATATAATTATTCAGTAAAACTATGTTATTGTTAATATTATTGTTACTTGTAACGAAACGCGTTTGTCCGTTTAGGGCCACTGTAGAAACATGTCAGCGCATTTCAATATAAGGGGATCCGCGGTGTGTGTAGATAGAAACTGCTCATTCTAAGGTAATACAAACACAACGGTTCATAATGCAAGGTCTTTATACACCACTGAAAACATAGTTATAGATCTTATATTGCATTTCTGTCAATAGATCCTCAGAAATACTACACATTAGTGTTGTCACGATACCAAAATTATTGTTTCGATACCGATACAAAGTCAAGTATTGCGATTTCGATACTTTTTCGATACTTTTCCTGAAAAGGGAGAAACACTCTCAAATATCATTGCTGTGCTTTATTTTAAAACCGGGACAACATTCTAATCATACACACCACACCACACTAATAAATGAACATTTGAACAGCAGATATGTTAAACAGTTGAACAAAATATAAAAAATAAATTAGAGCAATGACATTCAAGGTAAAAAAATAATAAATTTAGCACCATTATCTCAGTTATCATAAGCAACATAAGAGTTAACAGGAACTGATAAGATTTTATCAATATCCATGCCACTGAAGATTCTGCTAATCGATCCGATTCTTTAACGATTCTCTTATCGATTCCTGATAGCAGTGTGTGGAAAAAAGTGCTAACAAGTGGTTTTATTTGTTTTAAAGCTTACACTTGAGTAAGCAAACTGTATTTTTATGTAATTTATGTAATAAATGAAACCTTATTGTAAAGTGTTACCAATTAGTTATAAACCGATTCAGATGTCTCGTGAGTTCAGTGTTGGACAGATCAGTTGTTTAAACCATTCATTAAAACGAATCGGTTCAAATGAGTCATTAGTTCGCGAATTGGACGTGTCATTATCGGACGTGTGCGCGTTGTGTGATTATCCCCGCAGTTTAGGACATCCCACAAGATTTGTGTCATCACAGAAAACATCATCACTGGATAGGTTTGTTTTCGTTTATTTGAAGTGTGGTTTATATCAGCTGAATGTGCGGAACGCTTTTCAGAGAAGATAATTAAGGCAACATATTTTAGCACAATTCACACCCAGTGGTAATTCAGGAAAACAAATCTCCGAATGCTCCACATGAAAATTTAGTTTTCAGACCATACCATCGTGTCGATTTATTTTGATTAATATGTGGGAGAGAGCAAGACAGCGCTTAGTTTTGAGACGGAAGCATTGTTTACTTTCGCCTGGCTCCACAAGAGAGAGTGCTCTTCTCTCTCTCTCTCCTCTCTCTCTCTCCTTCTCTCTCTCTCTCTCTCTCCTCTCTCTCCTCTCATTCTCTCTCTCTCTCTCTCTCTCTTCTCTCTCTCTCTCTCTCTCTCTCATCCTCTCTCTCTCTCTCCCTCTCTCTCTTCTCTTTCTCTCTCTCTCTCTTCTCCTCTCTCTCTCTCTCTCTCTCACTTCTCTCTCTCTCTCCTCTCTCTCTCTCTCTCTCTCTCTCCTCTCTCTGTTAAACATGCGCCCTGTCACACACGCGCATCTAAGTTACATTACCACTCAGTGGCGTAACATCGGTAAGCAGGGTACGCGTTGCTTACGGCCCGGACCAATCAGGGGCCCGCCGCCCGCGTGACTGGAAGATATTGATTGACAGCCGGGCCCCCCTATCGCATATTACTACTTTTAGTTTGATCGCATTTTACTTTATCACGATTTTATTTTAGTTTTTGACAACAACATATTTTTTTACTGATCATTAAATACATGTGTGAAACGAACAATCATGGATTTTGGTGTAATTTGTTTTGAGCTGGGACTGGGGAATCCCCGGGTCGGCTGTTTAACGTTACACCTGTGCGCCACTTCATGCGTTTTCTCAGATCGGATAGCTGCCTACTGATTTATCAAAACGATTCCATTTACAGTACATAAATGTGTTTTTTGCAAAACAGATATAAATCCGATCTTCAATTCCTGCGCTATATGCAGATTTAATAGAGTTCACGTCACCGAAAGCAGCATTGTATTGATCATCAGCTAAAATTTCAGAATCAAAGACCGAATTAGAGAGATTGGCAACAGCACTGGTAAGATCATTCCGTTTTAATGAAGATTATTGTGTGTTAAGCGTCTGCGACTTACTTTCACTTTGATTTGCGATAGTTTGCACGTTGGCTTGATGATGATGCTCATCTGCGGTGATGCGTGTTGCAGTTGCGCGCGCCGTCATATAAAATAGCCTATAACACGCTCTCACACGTTTTTTTTTTTTTTTTTTTTTGCATTTTTAGAGGAGTTAAATTTACACATGTGGTTTCAACAACCAGATGCATTTATACATGTCCAGTTTCGTCTGGAATGCGGCCCAGATCTCCTCAAGTGGTTTGAGCGATCGGATTCAAATCCTTCTCGAATGCATTTCGAAGGGCATGCATTTACACCTTGTCTTTTCACGATCAGATAGCTATACGATCACAGAAAAAGCATGAAGTGGCCAGGTGTAAACAGTTCCTTGCGTATTGCATGCAAAAGCCTACTCCTGGACATTGCGTCACCACGTGTAGTAGGGGGGCCCGCCTTGATAATCCTGCATAAGGGCCCGGTGTTGGCTCGTTACGCCACTGTACTCACTGATCAAATAAGACTTTGGCGGGACAAAAATTCGCTGTAGTGTTTGTCACATGAGAGCTGCAGCTTCTTTTGCTGCGTGCGTGAGGAGAAAAAAGTATCGATACTAATAAATTTAGGTATCGTGACGTTTTTAATTTCCGAGTATCGCGATACTTTTGAAGTATCGGTACACCGTGCAACACTACTACACATTGCACCTTTATTGCACAACATATATAGAAATTAGATTTTTTCTTTGCATTTGAAAGAAGTAAACTTGTAAGCTCTCGTTCTTAGTTTTCCAGACACAGTTTTATATGAAGAGGCAATTAATATAAAGAAGTCTGAGAATCTGACAGGTATTAGAGTGCTCACCGAGTCTTTGACGGCCATGAAACAGTGGCAGATCCAGCGGCGTGTGGTCCCATCTCTGCAGATGTAGGAGAAGGCATGCTCAAAGTTTCGGTCCGGCGCACAGAAGGAAACCTTCTCTATTGTCTGGTCTAGAATCAGATCCTGAGAACGAAACAGGCAAAACGCAAGTCATTACAAATGACATTTATATTTGCACACAAGAACAATGTTTCAGGGTGTTTTCACAGAGTTTGCTAGTAGCCTATACACTGAGTTTCGATACATTTTAGTGACGCACTCCACAAACTTCACGGAAAGGAAACCAGAGGCATCCTGTTTTTTTCTTATTTTACAAACGCACAATGTTGTGTCACGACAGCTACAGATGAAGCCAGTGGAACAAAAAGGTCAATCCATCTTTACGGATGACGCAGAGGAATCTCTGACCAATAAGAGGAGGGTTTACACACACATGTGACTTGTATAAACACATTTTGGTATGCTTTAAATGTTGCCTTGTGAAAAACTAACCAAACCAAGAAGAAAATGCAACATTGTAACACATTAAGCAAGCAAATGTACGTAGTAATAGTAATATTCCAAACAAATCAATGCAGATCAAAGTGCTTTCCATGCAAAAAAAAAAAAGAAAAAGAAAAACAATAGATACAATGGATAGTAGACCCATTAAAATACAATAATAATAATACGTTTATAAGGATTAACTATAAAGGCATAAAATATCTAAAAATTAAGAAAAACATATGAAATATATAAAAAGCATTATAAGTATTACAGGAAGGCCAGACTAAAGAAATATGTTTTCAATTTAGACTTAAAACTATTACTATTTTTAGCACGTCGTACTTCCTCTGGAAGTTATTCCAGACAGCGGCTAAAAGCAGCATCACCGAATCTTTTACTTCTACTTTGTTTCTGGTATTATTAAAAGAAAAAACTCGGATGATCTGAGGATTACAGGTTCATATACTGTAAGCATTTTTGAAAGAAGTCTGGAGCAAATCCATGCAATGCCTTGTAACCATCAAAATTAAGCCCCTTTTTCAGAACAAAGCAAACGATCTACAGGACTGAAAACATACTCAGTGTTCATCAGTCATACATCAGCAGTCATACTGTAATCAGGAATCAAACTCATCAGGGGTGAAAAGAAGAGAAAAAACATGAAATATCAGCTTTAAAATGTGGATTTAAGTTGTAATTTAATTTTATACAATTTTAAAACTACTTTCTACTGTACTGTTAAATAGAAGGGAAAACTTCTCTTTTGTTGACAACAGATTCATAAACATTATAATTTTGGGATTTTCTGCTTTTGTAGACATCTGCATTAGTAAAAGATTGTACATTTTAGAAGACAGTAATTGTCTTTAATTTCTTCATTACGTCTGTGCCGTGATCAGTGCTGGCTTCGGATGGACAGAAATGCTGATCACGGAGTCATATTATGCTCAGTATAACTGATTGAGGAGACTGCTGTATTATTATAATGCATAAACATCACATAAAGACAAACTGAACTGTGGTTATCCACTTGATAAGTTTGTCAGATGGTTTCATACGCAGCAATATGGACTTTAGTGCTGTGCCAGACTGAGATCCAGCAGGCCTTCATGCAGTGATGAGCAATGACTGGGTCACACCAGCAGGGGGCAGGAAAAGATGAATATGATAAGTGTGCATGAATATAGGAGAACTGCTTCATTCACCTAGTCCTCGTGTTGACCCAAACTTCTCACATGAACACACACACACCACACACACACCACACACACACACACACACACACACATTTTCAATGAATGGGATCAAAGAATTAAAGGATGCAAGAGCATTATAAAAAGTATAACTACTGGTCAGTGTATTTTAAGTTCCCCTGAGTCAATAATGTGATCCCTGTAAACTCATCTGATCAACAAAATAACACATTTCATGTTTTAAAATATCTTGAATGTAACTCGACACCCTTGCCTCATTTAGTATATGCAGTTCTATGAATATGCAAATGAGCCCCGCCTCCACTCACTCACTCAATCAGAGATCCACTCATTGACGATCACACATTGATCTGATTGGTTACAAGGTAGTTTGTGACGTCAGAAACACCAGCGGTTTCAAACAGTGTTTTAAAAAGCTTGATTTTCACCACAAGGGGGACTTTAAATTCTTCTAAAGCCATACATACAGTACAATAGCTTTGTGTCATCATTTACTAGATTTTGACATCCACGATCCGCCCCCATTTATTTTTAAATAATATTGAGATACTTACAGTTTTTATGTATATATGTATATCTTTATCTATATATATATATTTTTTCAGCTTTCATTATAATTTTAGTTAAAAGTTTGTCATTTTGTTTTTATTTAATTTTAATTAAAAAAAATCACTTTTAGTTATTTTAGTACATCAAGTTAAACTAAATGACAATGAGAAATTTACTAGCTGAAACAATTTTTTGTATAAATATTTTATTTTGAATAAAAAAAGTATGGTTTTAGTTTTAGTTAACTATACTAATCCTGATGTGCACTAGCTCTCATTGTTCAGTCGACAAGAGTTCATGAAAAAAAAACCTTCTTTTGAATTGCATCTTTTCATTTAATCGACTGGTCTAATTCCCATTTTGGATGATTTCCTGAAAAAGGAAAAGTGACTGCAGTGAGCAAGTGCTCTTCATTACGATCCTCTGTAGTGTATGTATATGTCCTGTGGGATCTAGTGGATGATCTCAGGTCAGGTTGGAGTCCTTCAGTACCTTTGTCTTGTCATCTACGACCCTCAGGCCATCAGCAGACACCCAGAGCACCGCGCGCACAGCCTTCTTACCCGCCTGTGTGGACACACAACACACACACACAATCAGAGATGGAGGGAAAAGAGACTTTTAAAGAGAAGAGAGTTGATTTTCCCACAAGTTCCCCTTGTTGAGGCCCTTCACCCTCCTCGACTTTCACACAAATGTACTTTCATCTACCAACAACACCTGAAAATAGAGAAAAGTTAAAAACATTGAGTTTGGAGAAGGTTACAGCAGTGTTAGAAGAAGCAGGCATGGTGTCGAAAACCAGAAAGAAAGAACAGAAGGTAAGCATTCAAACAAACACACATCCTGATTCGGGGAGCTGTGTGTTCACACTTAAGTGCAAGTGCAGGATTTAGATTTCTTTCTCACACACACATTTTCGATACACGAAAGGAAACAAAATGAGTTTTGTGACTCAGTTTGCCCCTTTTGCACACACTCTTCTATTGCTCCAGGCATGTTTTAGGAGCAAACTAATCTATCAGTGGGAAAAAAAAGTGGACACACATTCACACATGTTTGAGCCACAAACATACACTATGCAAGTACACAAACACAGAGCTGAATGCTTGAGCAAGGCACTGCAATACTTTGTTGCAGTGGCGGTCAAAGACCTCAGTACTCACGGACAGAAATATACTGTTTTAATGATTTATCGACACTCATCGCTGCTCTGCCGGTTATCGGTTCAAATCAACAGTAGCCGCGTTTTTTATTACAGATTAGCTTACAACTTTTGCGATATTTTCTAAATGTCGATAAAAAACGATTGTGAAATGACGCCGTTTCCATTAAGTTGAGACACGGCAGGCAAAAACATCGTTTTTTTTTTCACTGGTCAATTTTGAGATTTTGGGATATTTGTCTTCAATAACATGTCGTCTTTCAGACTTGTGGTGAAAAAAGGTCTGAAATACACATTTAGGTCTTTATTTTCCTAAACTTTGTCTGTTTGCGTCTGTAGATTTCTCATAAATTCATCAAAAGTTGGCGTTATAAATCTTCGGCTGCTCCACGATCGCGATCTGCACCGTCATCACACACACACCGTTAGAAAGCTCTCTCTCTCCTGCACAATGCTGTCGGATCCAAATATGGTCATTTGCTTTTTATCAGCAACCAATCGTGGAAGTAAAATGTTTGAACCTGGCTTTATCCAATACTCAGATTTCGTTCTTTAAAGCTACACTGTGTGATTTTTACCCCCATCTAGCGTTGAAAAGGTATATGACCATCCAGTGAATATTAGTTTCTGTTCCTCTCAATTCCAATTCCGTTTTAACTCCTACGGTGGCCCATGTAGTCCTAGATTAACATGGCTTCCAGTTCAAGTGTTAGGCAGTTCGAGTGCTAACCCACGCGTGTTAAAAGCGAAAGGCGAAGCTTGAATTAACGGGTATGTCCCTCTTTGGCTAATGTACTTTCAAGATGGAGGGGCAACATGGCGACCGACATTAGAACCCCTTACCCGTATGTATTTTCAATGGAATATTATACACTCACGAGAATACTTTATTACTTGAACAAAGTAAATATACATTAATGAGCACATATATTTTTGAAAGAACTAAGTGTTTTTAGCTGAGAATAAACTAAAAAAGTTACACAGTGTAGCTTTAAAATATATGCAAATTAGCGCAAATTTATTAGATAATGCCTAATTTGCATATTTAAACATTAAATTACAATTTTTTTCTCATCTTAATGTAGGTAATCAACTGGGAAAGTTTCAAGGTGATATCTGCTAGTTAAAAATGTTACCTTATTCACCTGTAGTGTCTCGCCTTAACCGACGTTATGCGACTAAAACGTCATTCCAAAAATTAGGACAACGGAGGTTTACGTATATCTCAGCCACCGCACTAGCCTTTGTTTTTAATGGAAGGAGACTTAGGCGTGTTATCACAGCTTTAATGGCAAGGAAAACCCCTTATACTTGTGAGCGGCACATACACATACACATAAACATACACATAGGTGTTTCTCCCACATATCTGCTTCAAGCTTGATAAATTGTGGTTCTGAAATTGCACATATTTCTGAAGCAACAACATATGAAATCGTACTTGCATAGAGTATATTTGGGACTGTACATAAATGCACACAGCAGAACTTACTTTTGCAAAGAAGCCCTTGAAGAACTTTCTGTCCTGGAATGGAGGGTTGGTAAGGGGATGTTGGTGGGAGGAAAAGGCAGGAGAGGGTTACAAATGAACTGAGACACCATGTCCTGTGAGTGCGTGTCAGGGCGGACTCTGGTTTAGGGGCTTTCGATGGTTAGGAATGACAGATTGTGAAGTATGGAGAGGATAAGAAGGGGAGATCACACCTCTAGCTCACCAATCAGGAGTCAGATTCACCACGTGTGTGTTTCAGGCTGATGTTATTATTGGTGCGGTTACAGGTCTAATATTATTACTCACTAAGAGAGTTTGATTTCGTTATTCTTGAAGGAATAGCTGGCACACAATGAAAAATTAGTCATTTACTCACTTAAGCTCTTTTTCATTCAACGAAAGTGAATGTGGACCAACGCTGTTGAGATACTAAAATAAAAAATTATAAAAGTAGACCATAAGGCTGCGACTAACATTTTTTTCTCAATCGATTAATATATATATATATATTTTTTTTTTATTAATCTAACAATTAACGAAAAATCTAACCTCTCTAAGTTATAATATGAAGTGTTACTTCAATGGCTAGTCACTCGAAAAATTAATTAATGCATTTAAATACACTTGTATTTATTTTCAAAATGATTAAAATGACAATGAATGTTAATGTAAATCTACATCGTTTAGTTTCATAGGTCTATATGCGCATTTTACAAACATCTTACAACTTACGCCAAAGAGCAATAAATCTTATAAAATGTAAAAAAGAAATTTCTCAAATGATAGCAATCGTGATTATAATTTTAGCAAGGTAATTATGATTAGTTTAACCATTATCTTGCAGCTCTAAGAGTCACACTGATTACTTTTATGGTGCTTTTTACTGTTTTCTGGAGTTTAACAGCTTTTATTTCCATTCAATTTCTTTGTATGGAAAAGAGCAGCATGAACAAATTAGTAAAAATCTCCTTTTGTGTTTTACATATGAAAAAAAGCAGGTTTGAGTGAGAGTGAGTAAATCATGACAGATTTTTCCTCGTTTCGTGTGAACTAATCCTCTAAAAGGAAATCATGTTATCGTGTTAGTGATGGCAGCAGCTTTGAGCAGTAGTTCATTAGCATTACTTCTGATGACCTCGAGAGTTTCCATCAGAAGTGCCACAGGGACAGAACTGATCTCCAGTGTTCACTAATCCCATACACACATCCCAGATATGACAGGAAGACTGTGAAGCTTTCAAAAATACCTCTTTGGCCACATACACACTAGACTAGAGCTATTATTGTTAGCTAAAACCAATGAAAAAGTGGGAAAAAAAACATGGTTACAGGTTTCCCTGGCAGTTAGCATTACCATTTCATATTTTAATTATCATTAAAACCGTATTTGATTACCGCGATTTTAAAACTGTATGGTAAATTATGTCCAGCGTTAAATAAAGTAAAGCAACAGCAAGAAGCTTAGGTTTAATTTTGTGTTAAAATATGGCGGAAGGCAGTGAAGTTTTAAAACCTCTACAAACTTTTACAATCTTTACAGTCGAGTGCGGAGTGATTATAAGAATGTGTGAATGAATTAATGAATCTCTGAAGAGAACTGACTGTCTTCATCTTATGTCTGTGTACTGCCTAATAAAGTAGTGTTTATAAGTGCACAGAGAAACAGCTCTATTTCTGCTGTCAGAGAGTGGGCATTTTTTATTTCTGCCCCTGAAAATTGGGCTGGATTTTTATGGAAAGTTGTACATTTTAACCAATTGATGGGAAATAATCTGATGTGCATTATAAAATCTAAACAATTCGTATAACAAGGTATCTAGAATTATTACCAGAGCAGATAAAATGCCTATAATTCTTAATCATTTTGACTCATCCCTTTTCTTAAAGAACGGTTTAAAGGCTGAAATGTGAGGTTTATCATTTCGTAAAGTTTTATTTGAACATGTCGTAGATAAGTGTAATGTTATTTTGTTCACCTCAAATACGGCCATTGTTGTTATCAATATTATTATTTTAATGTTTATGCGAACAAAAATCTCATAGTGCTGCTAATTGTTTTATTATTTGTTGTTTTTTTTTTCAATATAAAATGTGGCAAAATTATTTCAGCTTTGGGTATCAGTACTTTTTGAACATTTCCTGCGCATTTTAATACCTTGATAATACTGATAACCCAGATCATTTTGGTCACTATAATCGTGATATGAAATCTTCATACTGTCTCATCTCTACTTAAATAAAATAAATGCTAAATGAAAATTTTATTTCAGCTATTTGTCATATGTATTAACAAAATTAACTAATAACTAATTATATACGCATTAAAAAAAACTAGTAAATAACAAAATTGACTGATACAAAAAAAAAAAAAAAACCCTGATACACATGCAGTTGAATTCCTGTTCTCTACAGAGTTTGGTTATTTATAGATATGACGAACACATCTACAACTGTTTTCACAAACTGCTCGCATCATGTTTCTTGTTTACAGATGCGTGACTCAAACGTTGCAGTGGTTATTATTAATGGAGAAGGACCGACTGCTGTATTTTGTATATGCATGTGAATGTTAACTGCATCAACGCATCCGGCATTCCCTAAACGTTGCCGTGTGTATGTGGCCTTTGAGAAACAAGAAGTGCACCATTCGCCAAGCCTAAAGGCTGATTTATACTTCCTACGCTATAGCCTACGCTTGGGTTTCATTTATACTTCTGCGTCGTTGACGTGCAATTACACATGAGAGGAAGAGGGTTCTAGCTGACCAATCACAGCGCTTGCGTCTGCGTAGAACTGGCGAGTTGTTACTAGTGCTGTCAAACGATTAAAATATTGATTCGCGATTAATCGCATTAATGTCATGGTTAACTCGCAATTAATCACACATTTTTATCTATTCTAAATGTCCCTTGATTTCTTTTTGTCCCATTATTTTTTCTCATTTTAATGCTCATTTAACATGGAAAAGTGGATCGGCAGTAAGTTTCCGTGTGCTTCTGTCTGAAGTCATTCATTGTCGCCTGGCTTTGACGAGCATCAGCTGTCTATCAAGTGGTGTTTCAGACTGGGCGTGCTGCGAGGATAGCTCAGTTCACAACTACAAAACACACAGATCACTTTGCTCTTGTCAATGGAAGCATTTGGCAACTTTTTTAAAGTAAACTTTCCATTCAGAATCTAATTGTCATCCATTTCGGCGTCTCGCGCTCGCCATCCACTCAAAACGTAACGTTAGCCTACTACTCTTTGGCCGGCGCAAGTGTGTGTGGCGTTCCTGTTGTTTTGTTTCCGGTCTAGCTAGATCCGGAATGGTGTTGTAGTTTTTCTAACGTTACTAGTTGTTGCAACAGCATGTGAAAAAAACGACAAAGTTTGCTAGGCCAAAAAGAACGTTAATCTCGCGATACAAAAATGTACGCCGTTAAAATGGGAATTGCGTTAACGGCGTTAATAACGCGTTTAACTGACAGCACTAGTTGTTACATGTTTGGAGAGGTGCACGTCAGCCTACGATGCAGAAGTATAAATTGGGCTTAAGACTCACTTCCTCATCTACACTGACCTCATGCCCCTTAACTGAGGTTTGGATTTCAGTTCAAGTAAACGTGACCACCATAACCATTATATACTGACCCCACGTCTTCAGTTAAGGGCACAGAGAGTTTCACAGAAAGAGGTGGAGGTTACATGTTAAGGAAAGATCAGAGTTAAAGTTATGATTATGCTGAAAAGCATTTCACACGTTCACACACAGCCATAAGGAGGAAAGCAATGCTCATTGGGATAGAAAAGAGGTTTAAGGGGTGAGAGAGGATCAAGATGCTCTTAATGGCTCATGTGAACAAACCTGCTTAGAAAAAGAGAACATCATAATGCATTCACATCAGAACATATGCAAACAGATGGAGGAGGGCTGGAGTGTCATGGATAATAACCGCTGCGCTGACGCTAGAGATATTGAGCAGAGAACATGCAGACAGTAGACAGACACAAATACAAGATCCGGACATAAATAGAAACAGGAAACAGTAAAGGAAAGAAAAGTTGAAATGCCCCGCATTACTGAAATCTGCAATCCTCCCTCAGAATCAGCCAGCATTTCCAGTGTTGTGAGAACAGTTGTCATAACAGTTACTACATAACCAGCCCACGAACATTATGGTCTGTTCAACAGTATTGGTTAGTTCTGGGAATACACTGTCCGGCCAAAAAAAAGTTGCTGTTTGGATTCAAAAAGTCAAATACTTAAGCGTTTATGACTAGATCATTATTGTAGTGATTATAATGTTTCTAGCATGTTTTATGTTTGGCAACAGTTCTTCTAACCCAAACTGATGGAGTGAGTAGCTTTTCATTTCTTAAACAACCATGTAGGAAAAACATCATGTCCATTTTACAGGATGAACATGTCCAGATTCATAAAGGTTCAGGTTAGGAATTTCAAGTGGCATGTCACACATGAAACTCACAAATGAGTCTCACTGAAAGTCTTCGGGATGTGCTGGAGGAGACTTTACAGAGCCTTGACTCTTGCATTGTCAATACTAGATCTTGACCAAAAATGTATGCACCTCTGGATGGAAAGAATATCACAACATTTATTTCCATCAAGGTCTGGAAATAACAAGGTAGTTTAAAACAGAAGCTTAAAAGAGTGAACGAGCGCCAACATGAATGGCTTAATCATTGAGCAGAAAGGGTGCGTCTGATAGCATAATGTCCTAACGCTAATGTCCTTCCCCTGAGTTCCAGCTTCAAGAGGTCAAAGATCATCAGCAAACACAAACAGAGGGACTAGAATCAGTGCGGAAGTGTGTGCTTGCTCTCATTCTTCTGAAACCTGAAGGTTAAACTCGGGGTAAGAGTTTTGTTACAAAGCCTAGCAAGATAGAGCATCATGACAAGCAATCAACCCGCTTCTAACACAAAAGAGAAAATCGAAGGCCTATCGCATCATGGATACCTCCTCCTAATATGCATTGTGCTAAACACAGTGAGAAAATTGAGTTGAGAGAAATGTTGAGAGAAATCACTCATGAGATTACATTTTAGTTAGTATGCTGCCTAATAAGGCACATAATAAGGAAGTAGACACATATATATCTAAATATATATATAGATAGATAGATATGCCAATACCAACATAGAAAATGTGAAATCTTTTCCAAATTAAAATTAGACAAGCTCCAAGCATTTGTATTTTTAAAAAGCAACTTCAGCGTTTGAACAGGAAGTAATTACATACAATTATTTTATTAATATAATTTTATTAATATAGTCACCAAACGCAGACATTAGGGACATTATAGAGATTAGATCTTCACATGCCAGACACAGGTCTTCATATATGTGAAGCGTGTTTATCATGATGAACGAGAGCTCCATGGAGGATGCTGGGTGCAACTAACACAGTCATGATAAACAATAAACACAAGTGGATGACATTAATAAAGATGAGCCTCTGCAGAGAGACATGGACTTCCTGGACACGGGTGGCAGGCTTCCAGTGACAGAAAATCACATTACGGGTTAGAAAACAGTCCTCACATCCACACACACACACAGATCCTGCCACTTCTCCTTTTAAAGCCACTTGATTTCGTGCTCCGGGTTACAGTGATGGTAACTTAATTAGTTGTGATTGGTTGTGGAGATAATAAGGTTTAGACTGTCTGAGCGAGGGTTTGAGTAGGTTACAGGGTCATGAGAGATGACTTGTATGTTAAAGCTGCCTCTTTAAATCTTTTGTTATGTTAATAGGCATAACACTCAGACTAGGGCTGCAAGATCATTTGAAAAGAAACCGAAATGGCAATATGGTGCCCACAAAGGCTGTGATTAAATTATATCAATATATGTTGCGCTGCACTGTGTTCATTTGCACGCGAGCAGTTCATGACCCACTGGTGTTTTCAGCGTCTCAGAGCGACTCGGTTCCACACTAACTCAATTTCTGCATCTGCTCTGAGTTTGAGTCACGTCAAAAAGCATTTAAGAACAAAACTGCATACTTGTAATGAGAACACACCCTCTAGTGCTGATTTGCTCAATCTCCCTCCTCCTCATCATAAGTGGACACGCCCCCTAATGCTGACTGGCTCACTCTCTCCTCCCCCATCATAAGTGGGCACGCCCTCTACTGCTGATTGGCTTACTCTACTCCCCATCCTGATTGAACACGCCCCCTACTTCTGACTGGCTACAAGTGTTGTGGCGCTCAATCCGATCCACTTTCAACAGCGTTTTTCAGAAATCACTTACTGAACCTTAAATTTAGCAATATTTGTCAGAATATGGAGATTTTAAAAAAATGAGTAGAGTAAATGACAAAATTTTCATTCCTAGTTGAACTCTTATTACTCACTGTGAAAAGCAGCCGTATGAAAGACTACGCCAGAATTCCCAGACGAGTGGGAGTTTATTCACAGAGCATGCAGACATCTGTGAACTCTGAACCTTTGTATCTATTGACAGCATTGAAAAACGCAATATCTTTTCTTTGACAGACTTCGTGAAAATAAATGTAAGAAAAAAAATGCATTTAAAGAGTGTGAGAAAGACACTAGTTCTATAGCCACTTCCTCAATTAAATCTCACAGAAAAGGATGGCCTTCGACAAGCAGCCCTCATCCTCCGACCTGAAGCACTAATGTGAAATGTGATTAAACAGAAGGTCAGACTGAGAAGATACGCAATTACTCAGAGCAAGCCGTCAGGTGGAAAGTGACAAACATCACGACTCTTTTCCCCTGAGCGTAACCTGGGCGGAGGCGTCTGAGGCCTTGTCCATGTGGGAATGAGACACACAGTGGATTTCCTTTTCCCTGAAGAATGGAATGTCTTCCGCTGGACGCTGCCAAAACCGGAAACTCACGTCCTGTCCTTCTCCTGGAGGATCATGTGCTTACGTGCTGCGGTTTGAGGAAATCATAAGATACCTGTTCTGCTGACTCAGAAAACCCTAATCCCTGACCCAATGTGGAAGCATTCGGGACAATGTGTTTACAAAACAAGTCACAAAACCACATCACTCTAGTCTGACTTCGTCATATTCGTATTCTAGTCAGAATGTGAGTCTGATACTGCATAGGGCTTTGATTATGAGGCGTGTCTTAACCAAACCAGGGGAAAAAAAAACTATGCACTCAATTGGATAGATCTACAACCAATCAGAGCAACGCAGTAAGTTACGTATGTTGAGTACCGCATAGTTGTCAACAGAACTCAACTGCACGCACTCTGGAAAAAGTATTAAAAAAATGTGTTAACGATCTTTGCCGGTGTTGCAAAAATAATTTAAGGATTCGCAGAGTATTTGCAAACACGAAAAGCATTTTTGAAAGAAATACATTTGATGACGTGATGATTACGTAACTGCAGATCATCTGTCCATCATCGTATAAAGCCCGCCCTGGTAATTTGATTGGCCCGACGATTTCTGAACGAATCATAATTACTCCTCAATGAATCGAGTCCAGACCGAACTTCCCGACCAAAAAATGTTGTGGGCGGGGTTCGGGCTGGCATCCAGGCTAACATCACTCCAATTCAAATCAACAATGCTGTACACTGGCAGCAGCTTCCTATTTTTGTTGTGCTAGCAAGTCACTTCAGCTCTACTATGGAAGTAAAATAATGCCAAATGTTTTTGAAATATTCAACCATGTTGCATTTCAGCCCATAAAAGTAGTGCAATTCAACAGGCGTTTTGTTTCCATTTTCCATTATTTTACTTCCATACCCTACTTACTTTTTTTCAGTCAGTCTGAAATAAAATTATTTTATTTAGCAAATGTGACGCTCATGATGACACTAATGCTAAACTGAACTGTTTTGAATGTTAAGAATGTTATCAAAACTGGAAAGACTCGTAAACAAAGATATTGTGACAGGTTTGTGGGCAGGTTATGTAGTAACGTAACACCCTCGCACAGCAGTCAAGCCAGTGGAAATGCAGATGATTCTGACGGTTCGGGAGAGCGATACAGGGCTTTACAGTGATTACTTTACGATTATTGGTCAAAAAACATATACACAAGAAAAGTTTGGGGTCAGTAAGATGTTTTAATGTTAAAGTCTCTTCTGCTCACCAAGGCTGCTTTTATTTAAGAGAAAAATCTGTGATCAAAACTGAATTTTCAGCATCATTACTCCAGTCTTCAGTGTCACATGATCCTTTAGAAATCACTATAATATTCTAATTTGCTGCTCAAGTAAGATGTCTGATTATTATCAATGTTGAAAACTTAATGATTTTTGTGAAAAAGTTGTTTTTTAAGGATCATTTAAAATTTTTATAAAGAATGGCATTCATTTAAAACAATATTTTCTCAACGATGTAAAAGTCTACTGTCAATCATCTATTTAATTCATCCTTACAGAATAAAGGTAATACTTTTTTAAATGATTTAAAAACTAAGCAATTGTTTCACACTAGTCTTATGTTAACATGAATGATATTAAATTCTTGCAGATATACTTGTCTTAAATAATGTTTATTTTAAAGTCCCCCTGTAGACTGTAGTCAATAATTGTAACCCTTAAAACTCATCATTAATCACCAAAATTACATATTTAAACGCTTTTACCTTTAAAAAACATTCTTCATGCCTTAAAATAGGGTTGAATCTACACTACACCCTTGCCTCATTTAGTATGCACGGTTCTATGAATATGCAAATGAGCCCCGCCTCCACTCACTCACAGCACTCAGAGATCCACTCGTTGACGATCACACGTTGATCTGATTGGTTACAAGGTAGTTTGTCACGTCAGAAACACCAGCGATTTCAAACTGTGTTTTTGAGACTGTCTTTGGTTCACTGCAGTTTTAAAGAGAAAATACTCAGCAATGCTGTCGACTTATGAATTTACACATGGTTAGTCTTAAAGCATATTAAAAACACCACATAGACATAAACAACAATAAAAGCTTGATTTTTAAACACAGGGGGACTTTAACATGTATTATCTGCTCCTATCTACAGTACAGTACTTCCATTAAAAGTGCCTAATGTAGCTTTTGTTAAGTGACGAGTTAATTGACATTATGACACAAAAGCAGCCATTTGAGCTCAACCTGTTTTAAACCTGGAACATTTTTTAACTGACTCACGATAACATGAGCGAGACCGACAGAAGGGGGAGAAGAAGACAGCAGAAGAAGACAGACACACTTTAAATAGACCATTTGCGTCGACTGCAGGATAAGAGATGTGATGTGATTGGAGGAGAACAGAAATGGACTGAGGAGATTGTTAAGGTGATGAACAGGAGATGAAGGAAGTCTTGTGTTTCTGACTGAAGATCTGTGTGCGTTCGTACACCTACCGTCTTCAATCTCTTGACGGCTTCTTCACAGATGTGCATGCCACGAGACTCATCGACCTCCACGTGCCCAAGATACTAGAGACACACAGAAAAACAGTAGTTTAGCTTTGAAAACATGTAATTCAGTCTTTCCTGTTCCAACCAAGTCCTGAAAAGTGGCTCAAATCACCCCCGGGTGGATGGTCCCAGTATAGTTCATAAACCCCAACCCTCCCCATGAAGTCTAATGGGACGCGATGGAAACTAAACAATTAAATTACACCTCAAATAAATTGTTTAGGTAGTTTTTATCAGGCTGATTTAAGTTTAAGTATTTGTTTTTGAAATAAGTTTGGTCTTAGTTATTTAAAGTTATAAAAACGGGAATGTGACGTCATGATTGACAGCTGTGATTGACAGCTTCTCTAAACGAAGTAGTCACTGAGGCACCAACAGACTTTTTTTTGGATTTTCGGGAGGAGATTGGAGCTTCAACTTTAATTTCTACATGTCCATAACAGTTCATTTCACACAGTAAACTTTGTATTAATTGTCTATAGAATTCATAGACAATTGGAAAAGTTTTTGGGGCAGACCTGACCTGTTGAAAAGAGATGGTATTCATCCCACCTGGGATGGTGCTGCTCTTCTCTCTAGTAATTTGGCTCATAGTCTTAGAGATAAAACATGACAATCTGGGGCTCAGGTCAGGAAGCAGACAAACTGGCTAAACCGACCGTCTGCTAGCGGCCGTACGTCACTGAGGTCAGATAAATCCCATCACATAGAGACTCTTTCACCTAGACATCATCAATAGAGACTGTGTCTGTTCCCCGAATTTGGAAATCCAAAAAACTCCAATCCTATCTAAGGGTAAAAAAATCTAATTGATGTTCAACAAATTAAAAACAGATATAATACAAATGAACAAATGATAATGCGTGGGTTGCTGAATATTCGATGCCTTACTTAAAAAGCACATATCATTAATGATATGATGACAGACTATAACCTAGATGTGCTGTGTTTGACAGAAATCTGGCTAAAACCAAACGATTACATTACTTTAAAGGTTAAATGAGTCTACCCCGCAAGATTATTGTTATAAACATGAGCCTCGTCTGAAAGCAAAGTGGGAGTTGTTGCTGTAATTTATAGTAATATTTTCAGAATTACCAAGAAGTCTAATTTCAAATATAATTATTTTGAAGTGTTGGTGCTTAATGTAACCATATCTAGTGTTAATGATAAATCACATTTGAGATTTGTGCTGGCTACTGTATACAGGCCACCCGGGCACCACACAGACTTTATCAAAGAATTTGCTGACTTTCTATCAAAGTTAGTACTGGCTGCAGATAAAGCCCTAATTGTTGGTGATTTTAATATATATGTAGATAAGAAAAAGATGCATTGGGATTGGCATTTAAAGACATTTTCAGGGAGTGTTCTCGAGACACCAGGCACTGTTTTATGCGGCTGGTCGGTTTTTCTGTTAGAACGGTGTCGTGTTCGCGGCCTCTAAGTTATTAACTAATAATCTTTGCAATGAAAGTGAATCAATCAAAACTAACTTAGCTGGACAATAACTTTATCCTAGAGCTGTTATGGTAATTTCTACTGTAACTGTAAAGCTGCTTTGAAACAATCCATACTGTTAAAAGAGCTTTATAAATGAAGGTGATTTGACCATTTCTACGGGAGTGAGGGCGGGACCTTGATACAGTGACTCGTTTGACACGCTCACTACAGTGCAGAATCAGGTCCCAAATCTGCGCCATATTAGGACTTTTGCGGCTTCCCTTTTCACCACTGGAAGGGAGTGAAGGGGCGTCGTCAATCTTTTTTTACAGTCTATGGTTCCACCAGGAAGAGGTCACATAGACCCATCTAATCCTGTTTGAACTACGGGAGTGGTGGCCACTGACACTCAATGTGCGGAAACATTTGTCCACGACAGACCCCTCTCGTAGAAGACATCCCTGTGCCCAAAAGCCTCCCGGGGCGGCTGAGGTCAGGCACAGAGGCGGACAGCTATTGTGCTGAGAGGAAGTCCTTCCCCTTCCCTAGTCAAACGCACAGGAGCTGCTTGGCTATTGTCAGTTTGTGACATCAGAAGCACATATCAGCAGCTAGAGCTGTGCACCTGCTTATTAACCCTGTTAAAGCTTAACATACGAAAAAGATACTCAATAAATGGAAGAATTTATTGAACATTTAGACAAAAAATACTTTGATACATCAGGCTTTTATTCCTCATGTAGTATGATACATAAGTTGGATGAGAGAGTATGAGAGAGTATTTCGAAAGCCGTTTCCGTTTTCTTCTGTCATGTCAAACTAGTATAAAACAATTAAGCTTGCTTATAGGCTTGTTATACTATCGGTTATGAGGACAATACCAAGCATACACATACTTTTCATACAGGAGAAGTGTATTCAAACCCGGACACGCAAGTGGTTGCCAAAGTGGTTGATGAAATCTGTTTATAATAGGTTATTGGGTTTGAATCTTCTTTGAATAAATATGTCTATAATGGCCAACGTTGTTTAAGTCAACACTCAAGTTTAATATACAATGATCGTAATACAAGGAATTTATCTATTTTCCGTCCTTCGGATGAGATGTTAAACCGAGATCTGACTCTCTGTGGTCACAAAAAATCCCAGGATGTCTTTCAAACGAGTAGGGGAGTAACCCCAGCATCTTGGTCAAATTTGCCCAGTGGCCTCTGTCCATCATGGCCCCCTAATATATATATATACATACACACTGATTGGCTTCATCACTGTCTCCTCTCTACCAATAAGTGTGTGTGTGGTGGGTGATCTGGCTCAATATGGCTGCCGTCACATCCTCCAGGTGATGCTGCACACATTGGTGGTGGTTGAGGAGATTCCCCCTTCAATGTAAAGCGCGTTGAGTGCAGAGAAAAGCACTATATAAAATGTAAAAAGTTGTTATTATTTTTTGTGGCATTCAGACAGTATAAGATTTCACTGTTCATAGATTAAGAAGTCTATTTCACACTGTAGTCGACGAGTCGGTTGCAATATTTCCGTTAACGTTAATGAAATTAGTTGTTGCGCATATCTCTACTTATAATAACATGACTCTGAACCAGTTATTGAGCATGAATGAGAAAACCAGCTGTGTATAACCACGAGAACAGCCGTTTTCCATTGCCTGTAAAAGAACAGTAGTAATTTAGCTGGGAAATGGGCACAGTAGAGCTCGTCTTCTCGGGCCGTCAGAAGTGTGTCCTCAACACAACTGAGGCTTTATGTGAACTGGTCATCAGACACTTTCAAACATGTGTGTTAATAGCCAGGTATCAGAAACTTGCTCCAGTCCACGAGAGAAAGACGTGCTACAAAAACATTTAAAAGACATCCATGTCATACGTCAATCAGAAATTAAAAGAACGCTTTTCATACAACATATTAATAAAATATATGATTTAAATTGTACAGTAGCCTATATTTGTAAACAGCAACTGCACTAAAGTATTGAGAACGAGCTATTTAGGAGAGGGGTGATGTGATTAATCACAAAAAATGTCTTAAAATCATAAAATCTTAAAACATATGCTTAATTTTCCAGTTGCAAATTATAATATTATGAATAATAGTACATTAAGTTAGAATTAATTTATTCTATAAATTCCTTTAACTAAGAATGAATTGAATTCTTTTCAATGGTTTACAACACACATCCTGGGGTTATTGATTATTAGATTTCCATTGACATTTTCAGTGGCTTGTAAAACTGAGAAGATTGGCGCTAATATGTGCAAGAGCTCAGAACTGTTTCTCCTCAGCTTTGCCTCCATCTGCTTTAACGCAGATCTATTTATCAAGACATCCAATATAAACTGATTAATGCTAAGGATGTGCATAACTACACAATTTTATTTCATCATAAACTAATCCGAAAATTACAAAGAAAGAAATTCCTGCAGACGCTGAGCACCGTTCACTCGCATTAGATGGAGAGAAATCTTTTGCCTCCAAAACCTATTCGGCTGATGAAAGATATTCATATACACCTAGGATGGCCTGTCAGGTGAGTAAAGAATCAGGTCATTTTCATTTTTGGGTGAACTATTCCTTTAAGAAGGACTCCAAAACAGAAAGTAGAACAAAAGAGAAGAGAATTTTTAGAAAATGTTATTTTATGCACCTAAACAACCAATTCACTGGAAGTAGAAATAAGAGCTGAGATGAAAGTGAAACTAGGACATGACAACAGAAGACACACACACACACACACACACACACACACACACACACACACACACACACACACACACACACAAAATCCCGCCAGAGGCCACCGATTTACTGTGACTTGATGGTACAATAAGAAGCCAGCCTAAAAACAGAGGTCAAAAATCACATTTACAGGAGAAAAAAGCAGTGACGGTCAGAATTTGGAGACATGCACTCGCCTTTGCGTTCAGTTTGCTCTCTCTGTGGGATTGTGGGTAAATGTGTGAGCCAGAGAACCATTAAAAGCAAGTTGAGGACTGATATTGTAAAGTATATTCACTGCATAAATTATAAAATAAATATAGATTAATCCTTATTAAAGCTACAAATTTATTCAATCAAGAGCAGTGATTTCTCTTTTTCTCTTGTTCTTTAACATTAATGACAAAAAGCAGCAGATTTATTAGGCTTCTGCCACTTTAAGACCTGACGCACATCACGTAGATCTGATACACATTGATTCTCACAACTCTTTACGTTCATTTAACTCATTTAAGACTGTACTTGCGAGGATACTCTACAAAACTGGCATTTTGGCATACTTTTGTGTGTTTTTGTCCATTCAAGCACTGTCTGAAGCGACTTTCTGTGTACACGTGTGTGTGTGTGTGTGTGTGTGTGTGTGTGTGTGTGTGTGTGTGTGTGTGTGTGTGTGGTGTGTGTGTGTGTGTGTGTGTGTGTGGTCACAGACAGGAGATTCACAGACGTGCGCCAGTACTGCAATGCGTTCTCTTTTGTGTCTTATCATGCTCGAATAGTTTAAAAGCATTTACATGAATAAGAGCGTGATCATACTGTATAATGTAACGCTAGCCAATGAATAAATATTATAAACAGAATAAATATTTTCAACGCATTAAACTGAACAATTGATCGCATGCATTACCGCATTAACATTGACAGCACTAGTAAATTTGACTTATTATTTTTACAGAATGTCATAGAAAATGTAACATGTTTTTA
>CM070832.1:32729990-32769990 GCA_036326025.1 Chrosomus eos
ACATTTTCCAAACAGCATAGGAACCCAGCAAACTTTGACTGAACTTTATTAGGCTAGAAGTTTATGCTGTGGTAATGAAATTGGAAACAAGAATTGTGAAATCTCACCGGTATCTAAAATTTTGGTGTCATAATTAGCTAATTTAATAGAATACAAGGTTACATGACTCAAACCCATTGATAACAATAACTCAAAATATCATAATTGGTTACATGACTCAAACCCATTGATAACAATAACTCAAAATATGATAATTGGATGATGAGTGAAGCTCCTTCCATCTCTTGTTCATGACACACCTCTGGTTGCTCTGCCAGTGTCTGTCGGTGTGAACAGGCTTTGCACTATTTACTTGCTTCATGATTCTCTTGTCTGTGTCTTTCTGTCTCTCTGAGGAGTGTGTGGGAGACTGGTGTCAAGGGGGGGAAATAAAAGCGAATGAAAGAAAGTGAGTGAGTGTGTGTGAAGCAGTGGAGAGTCTATGGGAAACAGAAACACACGGTGAACTGAGTCATGTGAGCAGGCTTAGCTGCACCGCAGACACTTTCACACATTTCGTGTTCAACTGCCGGTAAATTGACGGATTCATTTAAAAGCCACATCTGTTATTCACAAGCAACCGCGTTATGCTGCGAACTACACATGGCAAAGTGGATTAATAACCGTATTTAAATGCGCGATTGAATCTGATTGACAGTGTTAAACTATAGCAATGGACGGAACAAAACAATCTGATAATGTATGAATCTGATACTGTATGAATCTGATACTGTATGTCAAATGATCTGTGCATTAAGACTTGGAGTGTAAATGCAAAATAACAGATCTGCCACTTTTTCCCCCAAATAATGTGTTACTTTGTGACTCATTTCATTACTAACTTTTCAAATCAGTCACTAGGGCTGCACGATTTGGGGGAAATGTCATATTGTGATTATTGAGGTCAATATTGCGATTGCGATATAATAAACGAATGGTTTCATGAGTCAACTTGTTTGGTTCTAAAGCAAATAATACACACACAGATTAGGGATAATTCTGAAATGTGCAAATTAAGACTAAGAAAAAACTGTTATTTATACTTTTTTATTTCTATGTTTAATTTGTGGAAAGGAGTTGAATTAGGAGGTCACACACACAGTTCTGGAAGCTCATAAATCATGTACAGTAAGATCTTAAGACTCATGTGAAATCATACAGGAGAAAAACTGACTCAAAGTCAGTTGAGTTTGTGGCAAAACATTTTGCAGTGCTTGTATATTGTTGTCTTTAAATGCATTTGATGATTCATATTCAAAGTACAACTGAATTGACATTCATTTCAAGATTATTAGATAAAACATTTCAAGATGGCCCTGTAGACTATTTTTCCAGTGATTCATTTTGTCATTGAGGATTTCTATTAAATATTGTGCAAAAATCGTGTCTTGTCTTGTTCTCGTGAGGTAAGTGTCGTGTCACACCTCTAGTCATTACCGATGTATTACTCACCACTAGTGCAGCTCGAAATCTGAATTGCTGCTGTTTTTCTGAGGGACAAAACAAGGAAGACATGAGGGCAGATATATGTTTTTCAAGGTTGAAGTATTCCCAGAGCACTACGTTTTCTGCAATGTGGAAAACACAGCTTCACCGATTCTTACCATACAAACGGAGTTTACTGTAAATGCAGAATACAATGGAATTAGGCAAATTTTGGCTTTAATCAGAAGTAATTCAAATCGCTAAAGCTGCATTAGCCTAATGCGTATTTCTTGATTTTAAACGATTCTCATTTTGATGAACCAATATTGATATCCAAGAATAGATATTCTCTTCTATGCAGTTTGCAGTTGACGAAGGAACAAATCTTTACTAACAGTCTGTGATTGAATGAACACTGATTCAGAGGGGCTTCTCTCAGCCTGTTGTCTCTCTCTCTCTCTCGTGTGTGTGTGTGTGTGTGTGTGTGTGTGTGTGTGTGTGTGTGTGTGTTGTGTGTGTGTGTGTGTGTGTGTGTGTGTGTGTGTGTGTGTGTGTGTGTGTGTGTGTGTGTGTGTGTGTGTGTGTGTGTGTGTGTGTGTGTTAATGAGGTCATTAGTGCACTAGAAGAGCATTAGTTGAGCGTTTGCCAGACACAAGCCTCTCACCGCCTCAGTCACGCGGCTCATGAAAGGAGCGAGAGGAGACGGGGTGAAAAGAGGAACGAGCCGATGAGGAGCGCTGGGCTGAGAGAGAAGCTATTTAAGTCATCTCTCCAGGAACGGAAAACACTTATTAATTCCTACAAATAGAACCTGGAGAGGAAGACAAAAGACCTTACATACACAGAGAGAGAGAGAGAGAGAGAGCGAGAGAGGGGAGAGAGAGAGAGAGAGAGAGAGAGAGAGAGAGAGAGAGAGAGGAGAGAGAGAGAGAGAGGAGAGGAGAGAGAGAGAGAGAGAGCGCAAAGAAACACTTTCATTCAATGTAACAAACACGTGGCTGCGCTCAGACATCTTATGCATGAAAACTAAAATATGCATTTAAGCTGGTAAAAAAACAAACAATTTCAAGCATCACTTGCAGCTTATGTAATGATGGAAAAATCATTACATAAAGCCTGATATACTGAGAAATCCGAATCAATCAGACAGTACTGATTTGAGACGACTAGAAGTAAGGTTGATTTCTCCGTCAAGAGTAACACTGAGTTTCTGAATCAAAACATTGCTTTGTTTATTTGAGCGTCCCGAGCTTCATCTCACTGACTGAACAAATGGTGGGACAGTTTAGATGAACTTTATTTTGAGGTGACGTAGTTACATTGTACTTACTCAAATAAGTATTGAGTAATATTAATTAACTACATGTACTTACTATAGAGTTACGGTAAGGGTTTAGGGTTAGTTACTTGTAATTATGCATAATTTACTGTTACTTAACTTCTATATTAAGTACATGTAACTACGTCACTTTAAAATAAAGTGTTAGCCACAGTTTTTCTTCCATGTTTTAATCTTAACAGTAAACCTCGGTAGTGCATCACTTTGTTTGCCAAGAAAAGAGTACTCACCATTTTTGATATTATATTAAAATCATAAATCTAGAAAAATTAAAACAGACAACAACAGCAACAACATAAAAGGCCCTAAAAGAAGGGTACTGTAAATTAAAGTGCGAAATACTACAATGCAAAGTATCTTTTGATTAAAGAACAAAAAAAATAATAATAATAATAAAATAAATATATACATATATACACAACTGAATGCTATTCGCTGAAAATACAATGTAATGAGGTGCTGATGCTTATTGCAGCACAACGCCTACTGTAGTGACTCAACGATATTGCGCAACAGGAAGCAGTGAAACAGGAAGTGAAGGGCTGGGAAGGAAGGGAACCAGGAAGAGTTGTGGAAGTGCTGGTCCGACCCTTTCACAGCCTTGACAAACAGCCAGATTTACAAACCCTGACCGAAACACCCGATTACAGCCAAGCAGAGCACATCTATTGACACACAGAGAGCGTCTCACAGAGAGGACAGAAGCGGTGTCACAATATGATAACCTTCACTAGAAATATCACAGAACACAAAGAACACCAGGAAATTCAGTTTGGTATAGTCGACATACAGAGCCCTATGTCCTCCATTCAAATAATAACTGGTAATATTTCATCAGATTTTCAACATTTACTTCTTATCACATTTGCATCCCACAGAATGTCATGGACAAGATTTAGCATTACATTTGTAGTCAAGGCTGATAATTTTAATAAACCATATAAAAAAAAAAACATTTTACTTCCAAGTATAAAGTGATTAATTAAACAAACTGAACAAAGAACAGTCTATGCTGCATACTTAAGATGCTTACACTTTACACTTAACACACTTTACACTTAAACTGCAATCAAGGCGTGTGTTTATTCATCAAATCTGAACTAACTGACAACTCTTTTGTTAAAGGTACAACAGGAATTTTGCAGTAAAATATCCAAAAAGAACAATGTTATATATTTTGTTTAGTTGATTACTTACAATATCCCAAATGTTTCCAACTATTTGTAAATCGTGAGAAAAATTGCAATTTTAACCAAAGAAACGGGGCGTGTGAGCAGGGGTGAGGAGTCGACAGTCAATGACGTCATATCTGTACTGCCATAGTAACCATGACGACAGACGAGGACAACTGGGTTATGCCCGTTATGCCTAGCTGGACGCTCACGGATTTGTTCAAACATTATGGATCATGGCAAGCAAACTTTGAGATGAAAAGAGGACTAAACCGAAGATCAACATCTTTCGAGATGCGAGAGCTCCACGTCCACGACTAACTTCCACTCGACAGAGACGCGAGTGTTGCATGTTACTTTATTAGACAGGTGAGCAAATGCACACAAAACTAATCAATGTTATTTAGTTCAACATGATGAAATGTTAGAATATGATCTGTATGTTATTTTAATGTTGATCTAGCTTACTTAGTCTCATACAGCCAACAAACAACATTCAACACACTCAAATGGCGTTTAGTGTGATAGTGTAACTGCGAGACCGAGTGAAACAGCGCTGCGTTACCTCAAGTTTCATTCATTTCAGGTTACAATGGATGTGAATGAAGAAACCGAGTTCCCCGATGTTGACGAGCATGCCTATGAATGGCCCACGTGTAGGGATGGGGCCGATCCGATCCAGTATCGCTATCGGGACAGATAACAGTGTAATTCATGTAACGGATTTTCCCGATCCAACCTGCAGAGATATCCGATATCCTACTGAAATGACTCCAAAAGTGATTCCCGCCGGCCAGTCTGCTAGCTGACTGCAAACTGTGGAATGGATTTCCTGAACGGAGGCGCGGCTCAATGAGACACAGAGACCCCCCTCAGGAAATCCACTCCGCAGTTTGCAGCCAGCAAGCAGGATAGCATTGAGCTGTGTGTAAATACTTCACACTGGAAACACCGCAGAGCAAGACAGCAAAATGCAATGTTTACAAAGCCGTATTAATTAAACCATCTGTCTGCGATGCAAAAAATCTCCAGGTCTATAATTCTCCGGAGTGAAATATACGTTACAAACGACCGAGTGTGGTGACAGACGCGGCAGTCTACTCTCTTCACCTGCACAAAACGCACCCAAGAACGAAAAGCCTTGTTTTTCCTAGAAGGAAAATGATGGACATGAAGTCCTGACAGGCTGGAATTCGTGTAACAAGCACAAACATAACAATTTAACATTATGGCATCTCTAAAACTCGATCTAAAACTTTCTCTGTCTCTCACTACCGCTCTAACTACAGCTGAACGCGAGCTCTTATTTGCCTCGGCGTACGTCATTTGACGCGTTGCTAGTGGGAAAGGCGTATTCCAGAGCCTAGCACATTTTCATCAAAATCTCTACATCAAATGAGATTTTATTAGTAATTTCAGACAATATCAAGTATTAAAGTAACACTATGTAGTTTTTCAACCTTCATAATATATTTCCAAGACCCTTGTGATGGTACATCGACTTAAAATAAGTCTTCCATAGCCTGACGGGGTCTGTATCGCTTTTACTGGCACTATGTAACTTTGGGTTTCGGGTAGGAACCTGTGCACAAAAATAACTACAAAATTCGACTGCTTTACGTCAAGCGCTACAATAGTCATTATTTCGTTTTTCTTCGTTTCTGATGTCACAATACATCATCCTTTCATGAAATCATGTAACATACTCTACCTTGTCTGTGGACATCGTTCATTCTGAAGCCGGTGCTGGGTAAACAGCGAGCGTGCGTGCGACGGTAGGCTAAATTATTTACGACAGCGGCAATGGACAATTTCGTTTCCAACCAGTAGGGCGACCGAAGAGGAAAAGTTACTTGGTGTTACTTTAATTCAGTTATAAATTCAACCTGCACGTTGCTCTTTAAAAACATCAATGTATACACTCATCCATAAAAGATCCATCAGCTTGACGACAAGATCCATAATTACTAATGCGGAATATACGTCATCAATATGTTTTTGTTTATTGTAAGAGGTTAGCGATCCCTGGTGGCGAAAAATCCTACATATTGTACCTTTAATAAATGAGTGTAGAGCACACAGACCACAAAACTGAAGAGATCAGCTCTGGTGTCAGACGATTACATCTAAAACTCTCTGATGATACACTGCTCATATCACCGTCTTCTTTGAGTTACCAAAAACCACATAAAACACACACACACACACACACACACACGTATGTGGTTTGCGGAGACTTTTCATGGGTCTAATGGCTTTTATAGTGTATAAATGTATTTCCTGTCCCCTTAAACCATGTATGCAAGAAAACACACACACACACACACACACACACACACATGAACAGTGTATGTGAAGAGTGGCTCTCGCATTGTGACGTGACAAATACTTGCCCAGTGCTGTTCTGTTCACATGGCACAGGATTAACAAACTTGCTCTCAAAATGCAGGTGTGAATCCCACAATCATGAAGTGTCCAAAACATTTAAAGAGGCTGTCACTATTATTTATAAACAAACAGTCCCAAAAAGCTGGTTATGCGACATACCCGGGTAGGTTGACAGATAGACAGATAACCTCAACTTTAACCTCAATCCTCAACCAGGTAACTCAAGGCTTACAAGTAACAACTTCATTTTTAATTTATTAATTACTCCAGATCAGGTTATGTTTTAGGCCATGTGTCCACCAAAGCGTTTTTTTCCCGAGGCTAGCGTATTTTTTCAATTGTTTTCAATGGGAAACAGAGTGTTTTTAAAACGCCAGTAGTGTGACAAGTCGTTGATTTGGGTAACTCTGGGTAAAACGTCACTCATCACTGTCACTGTCACTTTTTCCTTGGCTGTAATAACACAGTGACCAACCGGCAACAACGGTAACACGCGACAACAACAAACATAACAACAGAATATTTTTTTTTTTTAAACAAGAGCCAGAGCAAATACTTTACATTGTATCAGCATTTTTATATAGAACAATAAAAACTATTTGTGAAATGAGATGCTAGTAACATTTCCGCGGTTGTTCCGTACGCATCATAGCAAACGTCTCAACTGCAAAAGAAACGACGGCATTTTAAGCTGGGTAAAAACGCTTTGGTGGACACACAGCCTTAGGGTTAGTTAGTCTACTTCAGAGGTGTTCAGATATGTGCCCTAGAGACTCCAGAGGGGGTGACAGATTTCACACATTATTTACATTATATAGTCTAGGGGTGTAACAGTTCAAATTACTCATGGGTTGGTGGTTTGCATCGCGGTTTTAGGGTCATGGTGTGGTATTTGCTAGGCTATGTGCAGGGGAAAAAGGACTACTGTCAAATACATTCATAATGGTGCGTGTCCACTGGCACAGAGAGCAAAGAGAGCGTTTTCAGTTCATTCAAGTTGAGCTTCCATAGAAATTAATTGAAAACGCTCGCTCTTCTCTGCGCCAGTGGACTCCAGTAAAAAGTGAGGTGGAGAACGGTACGATTCTTTACAGTCAATCGTTATTACACAATTAATATTGTTATATTATTGTTATAAGTACTATAATAACAAACCAATGTTTGTTTTATTTACCCTGGTATGTATTTTATTCTCATCTCATCTTTGCATTCAAATTTGTGTGACACTTTGCCACTATTTAAATTTCCAATGAAAATGTGGTTACATCTTCATTATCCGGGATGCATTTGAAAACAATGTTTTAATTTCAAAATGCACTCTGTCTATTCCAACATTTTCAAAGGGTTCTTGTCAACACTGAAACATCAGAAAATGCTCAAATTACTGTGCATGCAAAACATAACAAAAGCTCACTTCGATGATACTGAGAGATCAGTCATAATAAAGTTCTCACAGCATTTTTCTGGCAAATCATTAGCAAAATATCTCACTACTTACTTACTGGCACATCCAGGTTGCTCTAGAGTAAATATTGTGTAATCTTTGCAGAAATGTAATATAATCTAATAATAAGATTCTCTCTCTCTCTCTTCACCCACTGTATAAAGACATTGGTAGATGTAAACAATGGTAGACATTGTAAATAGACTGTATGGTCACAATTATGAATATGGGACTTCTGATATAAACTTCTTGTATTTTATATATATACAATAAGTATATTTGCAACATTAAGGGAAAAAAATGGATTTACGGTTATAAAGCATGAAGCTTGTGGTGAGAGATTGCCAGTCAGTCAAGTCCGAGGCAAGAAGCAAACACATTATGGCAGTGACAGATAATCTGACGGAGGAAAAGAATAAACAGTAAATAAATTACTTTCGAGTGATTTCTTACAAAATAGTGCATCAAATATTGTGTGTGTGTGTGTGTGTGTGTGTGTGTGTGTGTGTGTGTGTGTGTGTGTGTGTGTGTGTGTGTGTGTGTGTGTGTGTGTGTGTGTGTGTGTGTTGCGCTACACAACAGACCTCACTGGTTCTCGCGCATCACGCAAAAGCTGATACCGATCAGTTCAAACTGCTTAATCGATCCCAATCCTTAAATCGGCTCAGGACATCCCTAGTACAAAGTAACATTTATCTTAAGCAGAATAGCACATGCCACTATAACCATAGATAATACAGGTTCTGAACAGTAAGCGTAATTTGACTAAACGTGCGTCAATGTTTTCAAATACCTCAGTTTTCACAGTCCTCTCTAACACGAAAACTGCAACCGTCTCAGTGTGTGGACATCAGGCCAAAACACGGAGAAAAAGATGCATGCGTAAACATATCCAGATTAATGTAGATGATGAAGCTTGAAACTGTCAAAAGTAACACAGACCACCAGGTAAATATTGTCAGTCCTGACCCAAGTCTTATCCAAGATCTATATCACACAGTCATCCAACCCTGTTGATGTTGCACAGTCTGGCTCGGCTTTTACTCACTGAGGTAATAATACACAATAATCTGATCTATACTTGTCTAAAAGAGAATGATTCCTGGAGTTCAGTCATTTCAGCCTTTTCACCCTGAAAAACATCATATTCCAGAGAAAGAAAAGGAGCAAATGAAAGAACTAGAAGCTCTAGCTCCTCCCATTTGGCTCTGCATCAAGCACCATCGCGCCATTTCGGGCATCAAAGACCAAGTCCTATCTATGTTTATGGAGGAATCCTGAAATCTCAGATTGTGCTTTCCCGAACTCATTTTAAAAAACATATTTCAGATCAGTGGAGATACACCGACTGACCGACCAGTAGGCCTGGGCGAAAAATCGATTGAATGAATTAATTCGAATTTTTTGTTGCGGGCGATTTAAAAAATAAATAAATCGAGTTTTTGTGTAATGGCGCATATTTGGCCCCCGGAGTTTCCGTAGCGTTAGTTTCACTCACATCACGTAGCAGAATCGAGCAGAATGGCAAGCGACGACGACAACAACAACATCAATGCACACACGAAACTGCAACAGCATACAGCAAGCGACAACATGGCTACCGGTGAGAGTGGGAAGTTTGTTCCTTAGCATAGGAGTGAACTCGAGCTCATAATGCCCGAGCGGGTCGGGCCGATATTTCCCGTCACTATCCTCGGGTCGGGCCGGGCCCTTGAGAGACGTGCACTGCCAACGCAATAGAGTGCGGCGCGGGACTAGAGTTGATGGCACAGCGCGCGCGCGGGCGGTAATGCACTCACTCTGTGTGTGCGGTTTGCGGGAGAATAAAACGATTCGCGGGACTCCCGCAAACTAGAAATATCTATGATTAAAACATAAAAATAATAAAAATCTCAGACATATGTGTTGATTTCTTGAACGCAATGGCCAATTTAAGCATTTAAGACAGACTCCCTCACTGCTTAAAAATACTTTTTGTTCAGTGCTGAATTCTGTATGCTGGCAAATCCTCTAATTATAACAATTTTCCTCAGATTTGATTTGAATGTATTGTTAATGCTTTAGAAAATGGTGCTATGTTTGTCTCTTTTTAGTCTAGACAAACACAGTTGGGGCTTTGATTCCAAGAGGGTGTTCATTTATGTATTATTCATTCCAGAAATGGGGGTTACATTTGTCTTGCTTTTGATTAAATAAAAGCAAAATTTGCTTAAGTTGTCTGCCGTTTGTACTTTTTGCTTTCCTCAATAAGTAGTGGGGAAAATCGTAAAAAAAATCGTAAATCGATTTAAAAAAAATAAAATCGGAGATTTTATTTTTAGGCCATATCGCCCAGCCCTACCGGCCAGGGATCGGAATCGATGATTTTCCTCATGATCGACCGTCTCACGTCTTACCGATTCTGAGCCGGTCTGTTTAGTTGCCCTCCTCTCACACTAACTCGTCTCATTCCCTCTGGTTAAATAGTGCTTATATTGCACATAATTTTACTAATTCCAATGGAAACTAAGATATCATTTTTTTTGTAACATTAGACTTGTCTTTACTGTCACTTTTAATCAATTTATTGTGTCCTTGCTGAAAAAAAGTATATATTTCTTTAAAAAGAAAATCTTTTGAACAGTAGTGCACACACTGTTTGCGAACTTACTGGAAACATACAATGTTTATTTTAGATATTAGTATTCGTTTATGCTGTGCGAATCGAGAAATATCGGTATTTCTGCCAACTCTGATCATCTGCTTTATTTGTCTAGCTTAACTTATTTGCTTTATTGTAAAGAACGGTTCTTCCAAGTCTTAAGTTATATGAAAAGTGCAGATGAACGCCACAATGGCTGTAAGAATATTTCAGTAATTATCTCAGATCACAAGTCTAACAAGTTTGAAGAATAAAGATGCAGGACATTCCTGCTCCAAGAAGCAAAACAATGCAGTTAATAAGTGATGTATTGGAGCGGCCTACCTAAAGTATTTTTATGATGGAAAGAGTACACTCAACTTTATCCCAAACAGTTCCTCAACGCCGTCAGGAAAGACGTTCATGAAGAGAGGCAGAAAGAAGGAAACAGGAAGAGGATAGAAAGCAGACAGACAGCCTGTAGTGATCTCAGGATAATGGATAAAAGTAATGGAGTCTGAGTTATACACAAGCACACTCATTCATGCACATTCCCTGGAAGAGAGACGCATCTCCGACACAGTCTGCTGTCAGAAAGACACAAGTCACAGAAATGTAACTATTACACCAACTAGTGTACGAGTTTATTTCCAACAAAGGTCAACCATGTACAACATCCAGAGCAGATTTTAAAGGGCTAGATTTAGGGCTGGGGTAAACGATTATTAACTAAACGATTAGTTGGCCGATTATTTTATCGATTAGTCGACTAATCTAACGACTAATTGGGCGATTAATATAAAGATTATTTTTCTGCTCCTCGATTAATAAAAAAAACATAATGTATCTCAAATAAATACGAACTAGCGTACTGAATCATGATACTGTAGCTGGCTAACGTTAGTCTAATGTTATGCATTTGAACACTGTCATTAGAACTCTATAACCGCCAAAACCGTGTTATTAAAATATTTTGTACAAACATTTTTTATCATAGAGAATTTTTAAATACTAATATCAGATTACGAGGGAAACGGAGGCGGAGTTAGTGGTGCTTGCTCCTGCTGGATGATTCAGGAGAGTCTGTTCCCGTTACCGATCAGAGCGCGCGCTGACACGGAGCAAAGCCTTGTTTATACTCGACGCGTGCGGCAAATATGACGCGTTGGGCGCGCAAGACCGGCAAAACCCCATATCGCGTGCACGGCTTCTTTTGTAACAGCGCGCGCGGCGCCGCGTCCGCGGATGAACGACTGCATGCCGAATCTGCCCGAGCCGTACGTCTCACCGAACCGACACCCAGTGTGCGCGTCTAAATTGCAAAGGTTTTTTTTTTGTTAAGGATTTGTTTACTGTGTATGATTCATTTAATGGAGAGCACATTCACTTCTAGTGGTCTTCGTCCTCTATTCTGCAATGTTTCGGTCTCCCACGTGTGTTGGCGAGCTGTACTGCCGGAAACGGTGCAAAAAATAAATAAATGAAGAAGCGTCGACGCAAAAATATGACGTCGACGTAATTTTGACGTCGAAGCGTCAACGTCATCAACGCGTCGCTACAGCACTAGCTAGATTTCACTTAACCACCTTCCATCCCTCAAAGTAAACGACACCTACACTGAGACCTTATTGTAAAGTTTTACCAAATTGTCTTGGAATAAGATATAAATATGAAGATATTAGGGCTGCCCCCTAATAGTCGACGAGAAGAGGTTTAAAATCAGTCTCAATATAAAAGAATAGCAGAGTTCACACCACCGCAATAACGATAACAGCACAGAGAAACTATATCTTTAGAATCACTTTCAGAACAACTTTATCCAGCTGATGAACGATAAAAACATTGACTCCATCCTGCTGAATCCATCCTGCTGTACAAGCTCGAGCATTTAAAGTGACAGACGAGCATGCGTTTAGACTAAACAGAACGATATCATCCGCTGGTGTGAATGCTGTAACGGGGTTTGTTGATAAGGGAAGAACGGGAACTGGCGAACGTTCTACACTTGAATATCAAATGAACGAACACAAAACGAAAGTAAAAGCGTCAGCCCCTCATGGACGACTGCCCCTCACACATGAACAAAACGTAACGTAAAATAGTCCAGGCCTGGTCCTCTCTCATCCTTCACTGTCACTGTCATCCTTCAACCAACAGTAAGTTGGTCTGAGCCACCACAATCATTTAAATATACACAAAACAACACAAAGTGGAAATAAAGTGGTATTTTGGGGTTAAGGAAACTACATAGGCTACTAACATGAGATTAATGTTAGAATAATGACACTGATATAGCGTGACAGCATCTTGACAGACAGCGCTGAGAAACAGTTTTTTAAGCTGTTTCATACCTAATACCATTATAACAGCTCTCTCTGGGTCAGCGGCAGTGACTGTGCGAGATTTGAATGTTTGCTGTGCTCGTACTTGTCAAAGGTTTCATAGACAGACAAATTGTTGTCATTTAAGAATGAGATCGTGTGAGTGTTTGTCTCGAGATCACGATATTTTACCAATTAATCTATTAGAGACAACTTCTGAATAAGCATTCTCAAAAATGCTTTGGTGGATCCTATTCCTTCAGGGACATGCGTGGAAAATAAATTAATCACTGCTAAATTATGCACAATGACCCAGTTTCCTCATTCTCAAACTTTAGAAAGCTGAAACTAAGTGCAAAAAAAAGAAAGAATAAGAACTCAGGAATCAGATTTCCACAGTCACAGCTTAAACACACACAAACACTCAAGTGTCAACCGAGGCATTAAAAGTTCAAAAGTTTTGGGGTTTTATCAGATAATGGGATCTTGATGATAGTATCTCACATGACTATGGGGCAACAGCTGAGATTTGATATGATTGAATGAATCACATCGCTGCCATGACACGCACCCTCATTCATTCCGGTTAAATAGTGTCGGTGTGACCGGGTCTGAGTTTCGGCGCGGGATTGCGCATAATTCTACTCATGCCCACAGATTTCGAGCTCACATCCGAAGCGCACACTCATAATAAAGCCACCTCTGACATAGGCTACAAGTGCCAAAATTAGCTATTTTTTGTGGCTTATTAATGGTCAAATGCACTCAAAATCAATGTCACAATGTCCATCGTGTGAGTAACAGTCGTTAACAGTTCAGGAAGAGTTTATTACCAGAATAAAGTTAGACCAACCTGAAAAAAAGCATATTTCATTTGTATCTGTATTCTATTGTATTTATTTGTGCTATTGTTAATAATTTATTTGTTCTTATTTTTATTACTACTGTTTATTTGTCTTTTTTAAATTCACTTTACCATTTGATATCAAGCTTCCCTGTGCTGAGTGTAAGCTATTGCAACAAAATTACCCCAAATAAAAAGAGTTATGAGCAAATATTTGTGAGATAATTGTAATGGTAATTGATTAACGTTTAAAAAAGCTTAAAAGCTTTATCATATATAGTGACCTCTTCAGAATATTTTTTGATTGCCTAGACTTTTAATATATAGACGAAAAATTTTAATATTAATATATCTATATTTCAAGGTATCGTATCAAAGTAAGAAATTTCATTATCGTGTGACAACACTGGACTTTTTATATCCATCACTGTATATTTATCGCAGCCCCACCCCTAATTGAAAAAAGTTTGTTAAATATGGAGTTTAACATTATGATTCCATGTGGTGACAATGTAAAAAGGTAAAACTATTTGAAAACTTTTAAGTGGCACCAATAAAAATTCTTCCTCTTAAATAACTTCAGATGAATTTCCATTTTTGTGATGCCACTCCCTTACATGCAGCATTTAAAACCTCATTAGAACATTAAAAACCTCGAACGCTATTAAACAGTGCCGGCCCGAGCCTTTTGGGGGCCCTAAGCAGAATTTGATTTGGGGGCCCCCTCCCACTACGCGGAGTCACCTGTGCTTGACGATTATTGACACAAATGTCATGCAATAATGATACATTATAAATGAATACAGTGAGTGAGGTTATGTATTAATACAAAATAAATACTTTTTTGTATTAAAAAATAGATGCCTACTTAAATAAAAAAGTTTTAACTTTTACTTTTCTTTTTTACTAACTATTTGAAACTTCTTAAAACAAACTGTCTCAAAACATATAAAATAAATTATTTCAGAATTTATTTTAGAAATCAGAAACATAATAAGAGCAAGGGTTCAACGATGACAATTATTGTTGAAAACTGTAAACTATTATTATTTCTCAACTGTCTCAATACAGTGTAACTGTCTTCAAAATCTTTTTATTATTATTGTAACAGACTTTGTTGGATTGTACATGACAGAATCCAACACAGTCTGTTACTATAATACCGGTAATGATGTACTGGCGCTCGTTGCGCGTGTATGCAATGTATTTTTCCCCTCGGGGCTTGCCGTAGATAGGAATAAGTAGTGCGCACTTGGTACTGGAGTGTCGCGGGTTTTTGGAGTTAGTGATCTGATGTGTGGTATAATAAAGTGGAGAATGTATAATAAACATAGTTCAAACTGCTATGTTTATTATTTATTAAAACTGCTACCCGCCTTACACCTAGAAGGTTAAGTTCCCCTGCGGCTGTTTTCTCCAACTTATCGATACCGTGACCATAGACATAATATAATACATAGACGCCCTATTGGCCGCTGGAGCGCACGTCAACGGCGCCGCCATATTGGGGATGGCAACTTTCCCATACCTCTCATACTGGGAATGAGAAAAATGCCTGTTTTGTGCGCTGCTTGGGGCTGTACAAATCGCCACACAATTGAAAAAAAGTTTTCGAGGAATTATCTTTCACAGGCAAGACTGAACGTTTGTTTTTGGTTGTATTTGGTCATTATTTAATTAGTAATAGTAACGTTCAGAGGATAAATTAAAAAATACTACTGTTATTGTGTCACGAAATGTAGTTTTAATAGTTTTTCAGTCGACAATGTAGTTGTTTAAAGCTTAAATATGTGGTTTGTTTATAAAGATAGCGCCTATTTAAAAATTTGATCTGACGGTTTCGGAGTTGTACGACGCGATCACCGGGCGCCAGTGCTCATGTACCCCGCATGCGACAGCCTTACCTCGGCCAGAGCGTCTGAAGTTTGCCGCCGGCTCGGATGTCTCTAGTCTAGTGATTAAACATGAGATATTATTCGTCTTGTGTATATCTAACGAGCGATCTTTGGTCTCATTAATCTATAAATGGTTCCCTGGTAAATCGTTTTGGCTGAGGGCAAAGTGAAGTTTCATAACTTTATATTTAGGCTTTTTTAACGTTGTATCCTGCTGTATGTTTGACTGAAGCTACTTCTGCTATTACTGATCAATAAAACTGAAATTTAACAAAAAGAGTTAAATATTAAATATAAGTCACTATTTAACTTATTTTTTATTGTGTATATTCTGTAATGGATATTTCTTATTCTATTGCTATTATTATAGTATTATTAATAAACCATATGCTATTATCAATATTTTTGTGATTGTATTATTGTATGATATTATATAATTATACTATTCATTACTATTTTATTTGCTGTATACTATTTGTTTATGTTATTGACTAAACTATTTACTATTACTTCTCACAAATGTTAGTTGTACCATAACATATGTATTAGCATGGATCCATCAGTTATCTTTGTTATTGCTCAAATCTGGTCAATCACAGAAAATGCTTTTTCCACAATAAGAAAACTTAAATTATATCACAGTATGGGGGTCTTCATCATTCTTATCCAAGAATAAAAAGCCAGATACATGACAAGTCTGAGCTTTGACCATTCTTTATTAAAACAAATATTTTACAAGTGTAACTATTGAGATTTTAAATAACTAGAGATGGAACTTTTTGTACACCACATACAAACCACTGAAATCGGTTGATAAATATAAAAACAGTTTTTGTTTTTATCCAGAAAAAAACGCAGCTCACCCTTGCTTACAGTGCAGTCTTGCCCTCCGCAAAATGGCGGACCCGTTGACGTATCGCAGCAACGTTCCAAAGCGGCCAATAGGGCGTCTATGTATTATATTATGTCTATGACCGTGACTATGCACGCGCGAGGTGTCTAGATTATGCGCATGACTCAAACGCTGGCAGACACAGCAGCAGTTGTAGGCAGGTATATTGATCATGAAATCAGAATTTTCTTGTCTTGAATTATTCATTCATTCAGTTATATTCATTCATTTATGTCACTTGTTTAAGTCGTCTTAATTTTTTTTTAACTCGATTGGGGGGCCCCCTGGTGGTCAGGGGGCCCCAAAGCAGCCGCTTAGTTCGCTTATGCCTCGGGCCGGCCCTGCTATTAAAGTCCATTATATGTAATACCTTCCCTCACTACTCTGCACAGTGAAAGCAGCACCAAACTCTCATATGAAAGTAGAAAGTGGGCACACCCACGCTTGTTCAAAGATATCAACAGATATCAAGCTTAATAGTAACATACCAGCCCCCCGACTCCTATTATAATATGAGAGAGTGGAGGCAGGACGCCTGGCCCATCACACAGAGCTTGTGTTAATTCTCCTCTGACAGCTCGAGCAGGTTTGTTAAATGCCCTACTGAAACCAGAGCCTCTGATGGCTGTGTACTCATGCTTTATTCAGGCTCTGCCAGTCCAGCAACAAGTACATCTGAAACCTGTGACTAAAATCACATAAACAATCCATCCTGACTGAAACCAGCAAGGTTCTGCACCTAATCCGGTCAAAAGACCATTCAGCAGAAACAAAAGCCTAATATTATTATTGCACACGAGTGAATGTCACAAAAACGGTTAGGAACATAATCATATTTCACAAAACAAATTTAAGGAAATAAAGCATATATTTGTACCATTAGGATGTAAACAATAAAAAAAAAAGTGCTTAACTGTCATAATGCAAAATAATTAACATAGCCTATATATATATATATGCATACAGTGCTGGTCAGAATTATTTGCCCCCTTGGTAAATATGATCAAAGATGGCTGTAAAAAAATAAATCTGCATTGGTAATCCTTTTGATATATTTTTTTTAAATGCAATAATCTTATATTTTATTGAAGTAAAAGAATTGAAAGTGGAGGGGAAAAAAACAGTTCCCAAAACACATTGGGAACAATTATTTGTCCCCTCATACTTTTTGCAACCTCCTGATAACCGAGGTTATCAGGTTTAGATTTTTTATCTGTTGGTATTTGATCAAATCCATGATGCCATGTATCTGAACAAGATGTCCAGGACCTCCAGCAGAAAAATATGCCCACAGCATTAAAGATACAGCAGAGTATTTCATTTTACACATGGTGTATTTTCTTATCCCTGTATGAACCAAACCCACATACAAGTGTTTGCTGCCAAAAAGTTATTTTTGTCGTTTCATCTGTCAATAGAACGTTTGAAAAGTAACTGACTTCAAACGGGTGAAACAAAAACAAAATACCTTTTTTGGCAGCAAACACTTATATTGGAAAAAGGAGGATGCAAAAAGTATTTAATAAAAAAACATTTATTTCATAATGTGATTTCCAACAAAAAATCCTATATCAATATATACTGTAAATGATTAAACATGCGTTTTGATTATGAAACTTTAATTAAACCATTAAAACAGAATCAAGATTTCTTTTTAAATAAAAAAAATAATTTTGGAAAAAATAAAAATGGATTTCATAGGGCCCGTAAAATTCCATTTTTGTTATGCTAAACTTTTAATAAACTGTTGATAAATTGTCTTAAAAATATATTTTATTTAATTAGATAAGCTTTAATAACTAAAATTGTATTTACACTAGAATAAATGTTTGCTCATGCTTGTCCAGCTTTCAAATCACTTGCATTTTACACTTTTTATGCACTGTGCAGTTTACAAGATTTTCTAGAATTCAATGTGCAGTTAGCAATTCCTTTGTTTGTCTAAAATTTTATTTAACCATTTAAACTGAAAGCAGAACAATTAAACCGGGGAGAAAAAATGGAATTTGGGAAAAAATAAAACAGATTTCATAGTGCCCTAACAACATCATGTTGCCCATAAACAATATTTGTTTGTAAAAGCTTTATTCAGTTCCACGAGGGCTTAGTGCATGAATCAAACGCAAGCAAAGCAGATAAGAACTGCTCTGATGAAAGAACACACTGAAAGAACAGGTAACAGGAGCCGATGTGACTCACAGCATTGCTGGATCTAACCAGAGCAGGGAATTTCATCACATTCTCATTCCTGTCCGACCAGTCCGACCACTCGAGGAGGCCAAGAGAGCGTTTAACATTCTCCACCTGAGTGACACCTGAAGCGTCCAATCCGTCCATCTCGCTGCCTCTCGGCCCACAACTTCAGCTGAACAAACTGAAAGAGCTCATTGTGTGTCGGCCAAGACAATGGAGACTGTATGGCATGAGAAGCCTCGGAGAGATGGCCGTTCTACGGACCGATGCGTGCAGTGGAGCAAAAGAAGTGCAGCTAATGGAAAATGCCCCCGTGGCAGCGACCGCAGAGGAGCTTTGAAGCGTACGGGCCGGGCCCTCGCTCAGTCTCAGCGGCGGGCGTCTCGAGGGGCAGAGAGACACCGATAGCTTACCGAGGGCAGGTGATTTCTGCTCAAGCACAGCGAATGCTGAGAGCTTCGGGTCCAGTGCTTTTATCCCAACAGGGTGAACAATCTGGCCCCATTCCTACCCAATGAGGAGGAAGGATCATTTCCTCACTGAAATCCCTCTCATTATTTCAAATAAAGCTGAAAAAAATGTAACCAAAAAAATTTGCAATTTAGCCAAATGGAATAAGCTTTTTCAGGTGATAAAACTGAAATAAAAAATAAATTAGAAATATTTAATAAAAATGATAAATGCGCATGAACCTTAAATTAAAATAAAACCTGAAAATATCAATTAAAAATGAATTTAAAATATAAATAAATACTACTGTATTGTTCAGAATATAAGACAATGTTTATTTTCTTAGAAATGCATCTGAAAAAATGCGGCCCGTTTTATATTCGGGGGACAATATAGCAAATTTATATGGTAGCACCAAATATGAGTAAAACAAGTGTTTCGCCAAGGACTGATAAAAGCAGCGGAGTCATCAAACTACTTTCATTACCCAGCCAAGAAATAGTGTGTCAGAGTGTAATGTTAGAAGATGGAGAGCACAAAAAGACTTAAAGTCTTAAAGAAAAGCTTACCGCGGTCCTAAAAGCGGCCGCTTCGAAGAAACTGACAGTATGTAACCGGAAAAGACATGAGGGGCTGCCCATAACCAGAGCCGTCATCATGGAGAAACTGCTGTCTTTTAGCACTATGTGATTGGCCTAAAGAAAAAACATCCATATTCCCTGCATCAGAGGAAATGTGGATCAAACACCGGTGTTTACATAAAAAAGGTGAGAAATCAGTGAAGCATACTAAATGAGAACTTCAGGTTATTGTTATGGTAAATATGCCATAAAGTGATAATTTCTGAATGTGATTGTTGTTGTTGATACATTTAACCAGCATTTACTTTAAATACAAAAATGTAAAAGTTGAAAAATATGCAATATGAAAATTATTTTCAAATAAAGCATTTTCTGTAAAAGACAAGATTTGGTCTTTAAAAAGCCCTTTTCCAAAAGGTACATTTTGAAAGGGGGGGGGTCATCTTACACTATAATACTATTGTTATATTGTTCCGAATAGAAGACGACAAATATAAGTAAGGGATAATCTACATCCAGACGGTTATCGCAGAATAAACAGGGTGATCAGGAATCGGAGGGATCTTGCATCAGCCTGAAGGTGTTTATTCTGAGATAACCAGCTGGATGTACATTATCCTGCTTATTACACAGCTATTTGCCACATAAGTAAATAACTAGACACAAAATATTGATCTGAGATTAAATATTATATTAGTTCTTTAGAGAGTACAGTTGCTAGCGCGGCAAGTTCAAACTAGACGGACATTTAAAGGTGCAGTCTGTAAGAATCACAGCTAGTGGTTGAAATCGGTACTGCAGTCCAAATTCAAAATATCAGAGATCGTTTTCCCCCCGCCAACTCCTGCTCAGACTCGACACTCATGCGGGTTGCCAGTTTGAAAACACGCAAAAGGAACGAGAAAACGAACAACGACAAGCCGTTTTTGACAACGAAAGCCGAGGAGACTTTACAGTAAGTTAATGAGTTGATTTATCAGCGTTTTACTATGCTCTCGTTCATAGAGATTTTTAGATGGACATCGAGGCTTTTTAGGTTGTGTGTAAATCTGCAATCTCTGACCCAGTTTGTTTGCTCGTTTCCAAGACAATACGCTGTGTTTCCTGCTAACTGGCATCCCGGGGAGTCGAAATACTATTATACTATTGGGTGAACTGGGAGTGGGCGGAGTCACACAGACCAAAACAAAAACCTACTGACAACTGGAATGTGTAAAATATAAGTAAAATAACTGTCTGTAGAAGTGTTTTTCAGAAAAACGAGTATGTGAACTTAGCATGTTTCCTAAATATCTGCAAAAATATTATGGTATTTTTATGCTTTAGTAAGAGTAAAAAAGTTACATACAGGACCTTTAAGAGATAAACAATCATACCACTTATTACACAGCATTCCACCACGTAAATACTTATGGGGAAAAGAGATATTGATCTGAGATGAACCAGATGAAATCATACCTGTTTGTTATCTTATAATCCAACCGTGTACAATAGTGCTGTAGCGACGCGTCGATGACGTCGACGCTTCGACGTCAAAATTACGTCGACGCCATATTTTTGCGTCGACGCTTCTTCATTTATTTATTTTTTGCACCGTTTCCGGCAGTACAGCTCGCCAACACACATGGGAGACCGAAACATTTCAGAATGGAGGACGAAGACCACTAGAAGTGAATGTGCTCTCCATTAAATGAATCACACACAGTAAACAAATCCTTAACAAAAAAAAAAAACCTTTGCAATTTAGACGCGCAAACTGGGTGCGGGTGCGGTGAGACGTACGGCTCGGGCAGATCCGGCTTGCAGTCGTTCATCCGTGGACGCGGCGCCGCGCGCGCTGTACAAAAGAAGCCGTGCACGCGATATGGGGATTTTGCCGGTCTTGCGCACCCAACGCGTCATATTTGCTGCACGCTCGTGCGGACGCGTCAAGTATAAACAAGGCTTTGCTCCGTGTCACCGCGCGCTCTGATCGGTAAAGGGGAACAGACTCTCCTGAATCATCTCCAGCAGGAGCAGAAGCACCACTAACTCCGCCTCCGTTTCCCTCGTAAGCTGATATTAGTATTTAAACATTCTCTATGATAAAGAATGTTTGTACAAAATATTTTAAAGCTGCCGTCGGCAACATTTTTTTGATCAATTTCAGTGAATTCGACACTATAATCCGACAGAACAACATAAATAAAGTGGTTTTAGAAAAAAACCCGAGTTTCTAACTCCACCTGGAGCGTGTTATTTGTTTTGCAAAAATCCACAGCTCCCTGTTCATCGGGTCCAATCAGCGCAGGGGGGTGTGAGATCTCAAAATCAAAATTTTACCTAAGTCCACTCAATCTGCCAGACTTGCCGACTGGAGCTTTAATAACACGGTTTTGGCGGTTATAGAGTTCTAATGACGGTGTTCAAATACATAACAGACTAACATTAGCCAGCTACAGTATCGTGATTCAGTACGCTAGTTCGTATTTATTTGAGATACATTATGTTTTTTTATTAATCGAGGAGCAGAAAAATAATCTTTATATTAATCGCCCAATTAGTCGTTAGATTAGTCGACTAATCGATAAAATAATCGCCCAACTAATCGTTTAGTTAATAATCGTTTACCCCAGCCCTAGTGTACAAAACAATCGTCGCAAAATGGCAGCAGCTGCGTTCGTGTGAAACAAGAGCGAGCGAGTCCATGACTACGTTTACAAGCTGTCAATATTCGGGTTATGGTCAGGTTAAGTTCACTATTTGGGTTTATGAAACATTCGGAATAACTCGGTTACATGCGTGAGCAGAGAGAGTTACTACATGGAATTTGTAACCAATTGGCAATATCCCGATGTAAACGGCGACGCACGGTTAGCGTCTGGACAACCTTAAGACGCAATATGCGTCATTTCAGATTCTTCTTCCTGTATCCAAAGACAACAACAACAGTAGTAACATGTACATGTAGTAACATTAATAATAATCAGAAATGTTTCTGGAGCATCAAATCAGTTTATTAGAATGATTTCTGAAGGATCATGTGACACTGAAGACTGGAGTAAGGATGCTGAAAACTCAGATTTGATCACAGTAAAACATTACATATTACAATATATTTAAAGAAAACATTTCTTTGTAATTGAAAAAAAAATATATATATATATTTGTGTTTACTGTATTTTTGAAAATCTTACTGACCCCAAATTTTAGAATGTACTTCCGCTCATGATAACAGCCTCATAATAACAAAAGCACACCAAACTAAATTACTTTGTATCAGTTGTGGTTCGATCGGTAAAGCAACATAGTTTCAAGTTAGTGTAAACGATCCTGAGAAAGCTTTGCACCATCACCATTTCAATGGAAAAGGGTGTGAGAGATGCGCGCACACACACACACACACACACACGGATCTCTGAGCCTGAACGGCTGAGGATCGTCCACTGATTGAAGTCAGAGAAGGAAACGCATTGCCATCCCTCCTCCTCCTCCTCCTCAGGAAAGGAATGCACATTCTTCCCACGTTACTCTCGTCTTATCTGAGGGAGGGAGCTCTTGGAAAGCACAATATGTGCTTGTGCTGCTCATGTGCGCGTTCACATTTGAATCATCAGTGTTGAATCAAACGTCTGCATCAGCAATCTTCAGCTCAACACAGGGCTGCAGTTTTACTACATTGTCTTCATGCATTTAGCTTTTTATCCAAAGAGGAACAAAAGCAAATTGGTCAGAGCCAACAATATTCATAATATACAATGGCAGGTTTATTAGAGAACTAAGCAAGTTAGAGAAGAGGAGAAATGCAGAGAAATTGCAGAGAAATGTCATGACGGCCTACACTGTAAAAAAAAAAAAAAAAAAATCGTTTATTGGAGCATGTTTGACAAGAAAGCACTAATTCAGTTTTTCTACTGACTAGCAATTTCTGCAGTTTCAAAATGAATACCACACCAAATTGTTCTTTTCAGTGTAGAAAAAAAAGCACATTTTGCAACAAATTTGACAAAATGGTGAACAGGCAGAAAATGCATGTCGAAATTCAGCTAAAATGACGTACATCATGATAAAAGCTATTTTCTGAGTTCTGTAAATAGAAACGCTCTGCCCACAAACAAACCACAGGAAACATCCTGACCTCACCTCAGTCACAAAAGCAACACTCCGCATTACCGTCAACAGCAACAGCAGCGAGCGCAGCGTAGCACGACAGCGCTTGGGTTACACAAGCATGCGAGTGAGCCATGATGCAGCAAACAGAACAGATTTGGTGTCAGCGAGGAGCCTTCAGTAAGCTCTCCACGATCAAGCCCGTTTCTGACAGCGAGCCAACATCTGAGCGCATGCCTGACCCAAGAGGAGACCCAGGCGGATCTGCAAGCAGGAAACCAGCACTGCTATTCTTACGGTAACGCACGATACGTGTGCAGGTTACTGAGAAGAGATCAGTGTGCCACAGGTTGCAGATTAGCATGCGGCTGTCCTTGAGCGCTAGGGTGACTGTGATAACCCAGCAGAGAACAAAAGCACTGCGCTCGAACTCTGCGTTCTTCAACTGCGTTAACACTGATGATAACACTCTTATCCTGATAATTAGCTTTGCTATCAAGAAGCTTAGAGCACTGAATCATCCCTCTCACGTTTGACACCTTCACAAAGGCCTCTTGTATGAGTTAACCTAAAAATTAACCTTTCTTTCTTTAGTGTTTCTGAGGAACATAAAAGGAGGCGTTTAGTAGAATGTTCAAGCTTCTCTGTTCTATAAGAAAGTTGAATTTCAGGGTCTATTTTTTGTATTAAATATTTGACTATCTGTCCTGTCAATGTTTGGACAACAGCAGCATTAACATCTGTCCAACATCTTTTGACCCACAAGAGAAAGAAAGAGTTGTAAATGACATGAGGATGTTGTTGTCAGGTTTAATCATTTGGTAAACTAGATGAGATGCAACATCTCTTCAGCTCTTCTGTATATCTGATAAAAGTGTGTCCAAATGAATTACCCAGATCCCACAGTCTAAAGCCACGGTCACACTAGACTTTGAGCATGCAAAACTATTTCTACAGACACTGCGATCATTGTAATGTGATGTTACGCTCTGCAGCCTCTGCTTTTAAAACAATATTCAACATATCGAAATGTGTAAAAATGTGCAATCTACTCCACCTTGCAGATTTAAAGTTTATGTTATTTTAATATTCATACAAGAGACCTTTGTGAAAGTGTCAAATGTGAAAGTGATGATTCAGAGACCATGACGTATAAGACTTTTATTGGTCACAGGTTCTTCACGTGATATGAATTTTAAGGGCAGAGGATTATCAAATTTGAACTTTGGAAATTTTAAATAAGTATTATCATGTGCGCGTGTTTCAGAGTGAAGCGAGCCGGTGTTTATAAAATCTTGGTTCACAGTGGCGCAAACTCATGAGTTTAACACACATTTTGGACACAACCTGTTAAGGCTAAAAAATGTGAGACCACAAACATGACGTTTTCATTGTGTTTTTTTCAATTTGTTCCTATAGTTTTGTGGAGAGCTGCGATGTGACCAAAACTGTACCGACTGTGAACACACGAAGTCTCGCAAATTGTGTCAAACGTGACTTTAGAGTCAACAAACTATGCCATACGGTGGGCAAGAAGAAATGGCGATTTGGACTGCTTTTTACAGAAAATGTATAAAGGTTTGAAAATAGGCCTGCACGATTCTGGGAAAAATATGAAAATATACGATTTTTTAGCTTAGAATTGATATCATGATTCTCTGCAACAATTTTTTTCTCATGAATGTTATCCGAACAGGCGCGATGCCTGTTTGGCGAGTGAAACACGTGACTTTAAATGATGCTTTGTCATTGGCTGAGGGTGAAGCCCTGAACTTTTGTGAAAGCTGTCAAAGGCAGAATTATTAGATTTTTTAAATCGAAGTCATCTAAAAATTAAACCGTGAACAGGTGAGTCGATGAATCGCGATTTTATAACGATTTACCGTTCAGGCCTATTTGAAAATGTTGGATATTTAAGATTGAGATCAGTGCGGCCCTACGCTCTTCCAAGCAGATTCAATCACTCTTAACACACATCACACAACACACACACCACAGGAGAATCTGACCAAATAATCTGTAGAAGCATCCAGATAATCAGACTTCACCTAGGATTGCCGGAGGGGGTGAATAGGGCCCGACATCGGCAGGGTTATCTCGTAGTGTGTGGGAGTGGGCTGTATATCCAACATGGAATTTCCAACAATTTGAGGACAGATGGTTAGCATTTCACCAGATTAATGGGACACATTTGTAAACCCTTTTTTAACAGAAACTGAAGATTTCTTCCAAAATTAAAGTTTAAAAGAAATGAAGACATAAGTATTGCAATTTTAGTACTGTGTAAAGTAAAATAATGAATACATAGGCTACTTCTTATGAAATTTAAATTTTTCATTACTTTATTTTACAGTGCTGTTATATTGCAATAGTAATATATTAGTCTTAGGGATCACAAAAATAATAATATTAATAACAAACACTATTTTTATTACTTTATTCAAAGTGTTTGGCATCCTAAAATCAGCAGTGTGGGTGTATTGTGACTGTGAGACACTATCACAACTAAAATGATGTTTGAGTCTGCTTTAAAGTCAAGTACAAGTCAACTCAAAGACTTTATACTCCATTCAAACTGGTGGTGAGTGAAAAGGGTTTGGAGGAGCTCTTAAACTCTCAAAGTGAACCTGATTTATGCATTTAACTTAAAATGTACACATTTTTCTTCTGGGTGTATTCCCCGTTAGCCCACAGAGGGACCGATGTTCACCCCCCACAGTCGCACAGAATCCTGTGGGAAACACTTTGAAAATATCTGCAGATGTGTAGTGACGTCAACAACGACGAGCTTCAGAGGAATGTCGCAATGTTCTTCCTCTTACGACACTTGCTGATGATAGGTGAAACTGACTGGCAGTTTCAACACACTATTAAAGTCAAGGGTTCATTAACACCAGCATTGTGTTCCTGTAAAATGAGATCCGGGGTCTGAGAGCTGATGGTCTAAAGATACAAACGGCTCTATTAGCATACGCATTAACGATGCTTGAGACTTATGATTAGCATTATTCTGCATGTTGATAGGGTTCTCCACACGCAGTGTCGGTCATGCAACTAGGGAAAACACCAATCTGAGGACTAAAACAGCTTGATGAATTTTTCAAATTTATACAGACAATTATATACAAATATATTAGGCCATTCTGCCAGGTTGATGTTTGTGGTTGGTTACCATTGTGCTGAAGAGTAGTGCTTGTAATTAGGTTTGTCAGTGGTTACATTAAAGTATAGGCTACTACGACATTGGCATTGATCGAGACAGTCAACATAACCTAATATTTTACTTGTTCATTAAATGTACAAGCTAATTAAGTTATAATTAACATGTGCTACGCTAGATGTTAATTAGAACTGAAATACATCAGATTAATTGGGTCCAGCCCAGCGCCACCACTCAATTATGTTGAAATAAGTTGTAACAACTTAATTTTATTAAGTAATCAACTTAGTAATCAAAAAATGTGTTTATGCTACAAATGATTAAGTTCATTACAAGTTGTCATAACTCAAAGATTAATGCAAACGTTTGCAAATGCAAAACATTTTTAAAGTGTAACTCAGTCTCAGAGCCTAACTCCACTCACTGGCAATATTTGAAAAATGCTGTAAAAGTGGGCAGAGCCCAGCGGAGACAGAGGGGACGATTCGATGGCGGGGCTGAGAAGGAGGCGTGCACCTGAGACCCACAGTGACGGATTGTTTGATAGCTGTCAGACTCGCAAAGATGGAGAGTGACTGGAGTGACGCCAGTAGCTTTGCAACAGAGCGGTCATTTGAAGTAGAGGACTTTTCTCTCCCCAAAAAAACACACATCGGGCCCTGTGTGCGGGCCAGTGTCATAGCAAATGCTAATAAACTTTAAAAAATGTCAAACCCATGCATTTAGGTTAATTTTGGTATGATTTAGTGTTAATAATTAAGCAAAAAAAAAAAAAGAGAGATTTTAAGTCTCCCTAACTAGGCTACACAAAATAATCTGATTTACTATATGAATGGCTATGCTAACTAGATGCTAATATACGCTATCCTGGTCGTTTTCAATACTCGCAATTCCAACTCCTGACTCGCTACAGTGGTTTTGACCGAACAAGATGTTTTTATACCAGGGGGTGAGCCTATGCCAAGGCAGTGGTGAGCTTGTGCTAAGGGCGTGGGTAGCGAACCGTTGGCAGAGCCAGGGAAACAACTTCAAAAAGGAAAATTCAACTGCAGTAGACACCATTCAAGTCGAAGAGGGCAGCACTCAGACGTTTTTACACCAAATATTGTAGAATTAAAACACTTTATACCCAAATGTCAAAACTTTGACTCAAATCAATGAACAGCCCTAATAAAGCCACAGTCTTACAGATCATTAACTAAAAAAAGTTGTTTTAGGGTTTAGTTACACTTTAAATGACAATTCACCCTTTCAGGGCTTGACATTAAACGTTTTACTCACTAGCCACTTTGCCGAGTGGTTTTCCAAACTTTTCACATTCATTTCATTGGGAAAAAGTGCCATATAGACTAGATATTTTTAATATTGTCTCATATAATTTGGCTGTAACTTATATACCTGCTGTAACTTTTAAAACTTGATGCACGGATCTAACATACTGTTACACGTGTTTTCTTTCTCAACTGTTTAGGCTCTTTTAAAGCACATGAATACATGAATACTCGCCAAGGCATTTTGACAATAATTTGTGTGTATTTGAAGGTGCAATAGATGATCTGGGAAATGCTAAATTTAGCCAGCTAGCATTGAACGCATCCGATCCTACCCTCCCCTGCAAATCGCCATCCAAAACGAAGCCTCCTCCAAAACACATGAACACACACAGACCAGAAGCGAGATGACTAGAGACAACGTTATTAGATTACATCACGTGTCATTCACCGGTGAGAAAACTCTACAGTACAGCGAGTAACAGTAGGCTACTACAATAACTAACGTAAATAACTGTTTGCCAGCCATTTCTGCCATTTTGGGACCGAATGCAATGATAGGTCCTACGCCTTCCACAGAAGATATTTATAAAAATACATTTAGATTTTTACATAGTGATTGCTATCAGAATATGATCAACCAGTAAACCAAAAAATGTTTCAGTAAAGAATCACCTATTCCTAGGGGTGGGCGATATATCGTTTAGACGATAATATCCAAATTGTTGTCTGGACGATATGCAAAATTGGGATATCGAATATTTCATAATTTGTACAATCCAACCCCCCAAACATGAAAAGAGCTGAAGGAAGTTAAAGAGAAAACAAAAAACTAAGGCGGCCGCCTAAGCAACTCACGCCTGCCGCCTTAACTACGTTGGCAAAAAAAATTATATGAGCGATAACCTGTTACTCGTTTTGAGGACAACCAGCACGTCATTCGGGCATTAGCACTCCGGGTGTTAAAGGAAATCCTTAACAGGCAGCCGTTCGCAAGCGCAAGCGGCTCGTGACAGAACATAGACTGACTGAACGACACTTCAATTGAAGTTGAAAATCTCAAATGAAGATTGCTGAACTCCAGCTTACTTGTCTGTGTTTTCAGATCATCCGCGCTTCTTCAGCAGTGTAGAGAGCGCGCATGGTTGCTGATCTCCGGCAGTGTTTTTAATGTTGATGCAATGTTTACCGAATATCCACACACGATTTCAAATGTGACATTGATTTTATACAACAGTTAAAAAAACAAAACAAAAGGGTAACATTAAGTGATTTACTAAATTTAAAACAGTATACTCAGGCTTATTGCTCTATTTTGCAACGGAATCTGTGGCTTTGAACGAACCGTGAGATTCAATGAATGACTCGATAACTCACACACATAAAGACAATGAGTTACCGCCACCTACTGGCGATTTTATTATAATATTTTTATTACGATTTTTAACATTGCCTATTTAGTGAACATTGTTTTATTAAAAAAATTATTTATTTTTTAAAGGTATTACAAAGGTAAAAATGAAATGGAAAAATTTATTAAAGGGGGCAAAATATGTCTCTTAATGGAAAAGCTGTGCCTGCAGTCTAAGTGGAAGAGGGGTACGGCACTCTAAAACATTGGAGAACCACTGAACTAAGGAAAAGGGATATGTAGAATTGCACAAGTGCTACTGCTAAAGAGTGCAATGTCAATAATTTCTCATAATCTTAATTGAATTGGTCTAGAGAGAATAATTATTATTTCATTTCTCTACTAGATATAAGACTCAAGTTTCAGTATTTGTCTTAATTTGTGTCAGGAGTTATGCAATACCCCCCGCAAAAATATCGTCTGAATATCGATATCGAGATATTGAAAAAAAATATCGAGATATTCATTTTTGTCAATATCGCCCACCCCTACCTATTCCATCTTTAATGTCAAGCCCTGCAACATTCAATAACATGAATGTTGCATTTTTTTCATTTTTAATTTAATCAAAATGTCATAACCGGATCTTTTGGTGTTTTCTCTCTGCTTCTCCAGTCATTTAGTCCTCTTAAACCCCATGCCTTTCTTAAAATCAACTGCAAGCTCGCATTCAGATCTTCATCTATACAATCAATCAATAGTCCGTTTCACTTGGCTGTGCATCATAATGGGCCTGTTTACACCTGGCCACTTCATGTGTTTCTGGATAGCTGTCGGATCATGAAAAGAATAGGAGTAAATGCTCTCCGACACGCATTTGAGACGGATTAAAATCCGATCGCTCGCTTAAACCACTTCAGGTGGTCTGGGCCGTACACCAGATACTGGACAAGTGTAAATGCATCTGGTTGTTGAAACCACATATGTAAATTTGACGACTCCCAACAATGCTAAAAAATAAACGCGTGAGAGCGTGTAATGTGTTATATCATGTTATAGTCAGATATGACGGCGCTACCGCAACACACATCAGCACAGATGAGCAGAAGAGCATCTCTTCATCAAGACAACGCACAAACTATCACAAATCAAAGTGAAGTCGCAGACGCTCAACACACAATGATCTTCATTAAAAGTAAATAAAGCGGTCTCCTGTTCTACTAGATTTTGAATTTAACTGATGATCAATAAAACGCAGCTCCTATCTGTTGTTTTCGGTGACGTGAACGTATTAAATCTGCTATAGCGTGGGAATTGAAGATCGGATTTATATCCGTTTTGAGAAAACATTATGTGACCAGGTGTAAATGGAATAATTTTGATAAATCAGATAACTATCTGATCAGTAAACTATCTGATCCAGGTAAGTGTCCAGGTGTAGACAGGCCAAATATGGTCAAAAACACTTACTTTCAGTTTATCTCAACTTTAAATAACTTCCATCTTGCATCAAACAATTAAATTAAATTACTTGTGTTCTCAAAAGTTGAAGTAAGAGATTGTAAAAAGTGTGCTGCTGGTTCTGAGAGAGATTCGCAGATCCCTGGCCAAACACAAGCTCCATTTTGGTTGGAAAAGGGGTATGGCTGGATTCCCAGATAACATGAATGTGCTGTCATTGCCTGTGATGTCAGCAGTAAGTCAGAGAACTGGACACACACCAGGTCAAAGTCCATGTGCAGAAACGGCAGTGATATCTCAGTACGGCTCACATCTCAGCCATTCATCCTGCGCCGTGACCTCTCTTTACACACGCCTATAAAACAGGGAATGTGAAACGGAGCAGACGCAGTCCTGATAAACGACAAGAATAGAGGGAAGACCTAATCATCCACCACAGAAAAGAGTACAGCCTACTTCCAAATTGAAACTTAATAAATTGTTTTTTTTGTATAGTCACTCACATTTTAGTAGGCTTACACATGCAAAACTGTCCAACCTTGAGCACAATGGTTTGAAAACACTGTCCACATGAAGCACACTGGCGAGGGAACAGAGTTTTGGATGTGATAATGATTAACCGCTGAGCAACGCAGGACGGCTGGAACCAAAGGTAGCCGAGTAAACAGATAAGAGCAAAGCTCCCTCTCCATTCGTATCTTGGCAAAGCCTGGCCTCTATAAGGAAATGAGAAATGACTTCATCCCACAAGAAAACCCATCATAAGCGTGTAGTTCGACAGCAACTCCCATTCTGATGACTCATCAACTGGATGCACTCGTTTCCCAATGTCATCAAACTTCTGAGAAAAGCCAAACCCTGAACATGTGCCTATTGGGTTTCAATGGAAATACAACATTGTTTGGTTTTGGTTGGTATTTATATAGATGTGTGGGCAATATGTCACTGACTAAGCCTTGTGTAATGATCTGATCAGAAAGTGCTGATATTCTACATGTAGACGAGAGCAGACCATCACTAAAACCAGAGCTTAACACTAAAGCTTACTGTAATCATATCTCATACTTTAGATGATCAACATGATCAAAACTTTGATGTAAAACCTGTTGCACACAATCTACAACAACCCTTCTGCCTATGATTGATAGTTTAGACTTTTTTATCAAGTAAAAAGTCTTTTAGTATAATTGTACAAACGTCCCCTTCAGCTTGTGTCAGTTATATGGTTAGTAAAATGTCAACTTGCTTAGCAATAGCAACTTAGGTATTTGATTAACCAAAATCATTTTTAGAAACATAATCATACTCCAATGTGAGTATCACATATAATCATCAGGCTTGTTTTGAGGAAGGTTTATTTTTTCATCTCTAAATCATCATTGTATTGCATTGCATTATGTTTTAAAACTACATAAACTAAGCATTTAAATATCATCTTACTAAGACATATTATTGGCAGATATTATAGAGTGATAAATATGTAGGCCTATTTTATGTCGATAATCTGCAATACTGATATACATCTCATTCATTCACATTAAAAGCCTCAGAGTTTCATTTTACCTACTTTTTGACCACATACATATCAGCATCTGCACCAAATTGCATATTTCTGAATATTAAAACGGAGGTGTTTTCCCCTCCATATTCTCATTATATCATACTTTATGAGTAAAACCCTGATCTATCAAATATGATAACTGTTCTTGATTTTCTTTTGCATAAAGGTTCAATAAACTGTTCCACATCAAAACATTAGATTTTCTGATTATTATTTAATATGTCAAGTTGACAGAGCCATGATGCCATTCTGAGATGTGACTAATTTGTTATGTGACCTAGGACATGATAATAACTGACCAGACACTCTTCACCAAACCATCATTCTGGTGTGTGACAGCTACACACAATGCTTGCTTTGAGTCACTAGATGTACAAGAAGACTGATGATTAAAAAGTGGTAAAAAAGAAAAGAAAAAAATGTTAAGTTCCTGCCTTATGTCAAACTATGCCAGCATTAACATGACCAGTCCTAACCATGTCCAACCACTACAGGAATTACACGCATGAATTACAGTGTACTGCATGTCAATGACCCAACAATACCTCGTAACATAATATATTCCTCAACTCTGGTGTTCATAATAGCAGAGTACACGATAGGTGATCACAGTAATGGTGTATTTAGTGAAGTGTTGTGAATCTGTGGCAGGTGAGCTGCTAACCGGCTAGCTCAGCTAGCAACACTTCAACAAACAGCCCGAAACCATAACCCAGTTAACCAAAGCCAAACCCTCGACACGAATCACACAACACACATTGTTTTTACACAGAAACCATCAATTTGAGTCATTTTCTCTCGCTAGTGGCTTGTTAGCAGCTGAATAGCCGGATGCTACCTTATGAACTCAAAGACAAACAGTCTGTTAGCTGGTTAGCTGGCTAACAACAACATCATAAACCATCGTTACTACAAACATCAGCATTATTATTATAATAACATCATCAACCCGATCACCAGCCTAGTTCGGACGGAGAGGTAAAGGTGAATCGACTCACCTGTTCAGCGGCGGGTCAGATGAACTGCTCGTATCCACAGATGTAACGTTACGTGAACCCGACCAGACAGATTCGGAGATTTACACGGCCAGTGAAATAAAGTATTATATTCCCCAGGTGATGTCTGGATCCTGCTGGACGTGTTGTGTGTGTGTGTCTCTGACTGACTGTTCGCCGGGTTCAGCCGTCAGCCGCTGATCTGCTGGTGGGCGGGGCTACAGGCTGACACGAGCACGAGCGCTCATTAATTATTCACAACATAAACAATTAGCCTGGGAGGAGCATTCATGACACCACTGTGGCCCAAGTTATATATACACACAAAACACTAATAATACCCCCACCAATACTGCATATTTACAATAGCCTGTCTGCTGTAATTATGATAACGTTGCTTGTTTTCAAACTTTTTTATTGATATATTAAATTAATTAACATGATAATTTAAATATTAGATTATAATTTCTGAAGTTATATTCTATGCTTTTCAATAAAAATTATAGATAAAAGTTTGTGCCGGGTATTTCTTAGCATTTTAATTTACAGTAGTCAACATTTGAAGTGGATCAAGAAAGTTCATCAAAGTTGTGCTAAGACAAGAACGGGTATTGTTCAAAATTCATGTATAACTTCGATGAAAGGTTTTGATCCACTTCAAATGTTGACTATACATTAATAATAATAATAATGATAATTTGTAAAAATTCTTGACTTTTTCACAACTACTTCTGTTATAAAACTGTTAACTTATTTTAAAACAGTATGCATTGTCAAGGCGTAAAACTGCATTATTGAGCTGATTCAACTGAAAGCAACTTACACTTATATCTTAAAATATATCAGTGTCATTGGTCCAACTCACCAGTCATTTTTTAAAAGGCATATTTATAAAAGCTACTTAAATGTCCTAGTTGCACTAAGATCTAATCCTGTCTGTGAAACCAGGCCAATATTATATTTCCAACAATGTTGTCTGACATTATAAGTCTATATTTTTTTCACTCTTCTTTCAGTAAATCTCCAATCTAGAATTTTATATTCTTAACTCAAGCAAAACATTATAATATACAGGAGTAAAAATGAGAGTATAGCTGCAATAGCTTCCAAAATAAACCAATTCAGATATAAAATGCAACAATTGGCTAATACAGTCATATATATATTGTGCATGGCTGTGCAATAACTCTAGCAAAAAACACAATGCAATGTTCTGAATCAGCAACACTCAAAAGCCATTACAAGGATTGCACACAGCTCTTATAAAAGAAGATGTGGCAATAAGTGTTCTTCAGAAATAAGCAGCGTGTGTAAAGGCCCTCGTGGACGGCGGGTGTTACTGTGAGCGAGGGATGAGATTCACTGAGGAATGACAGAGCTGTTAGTTATCTCTCTCCGCTCACCTGTTGTGTGTGGTGTGTGTGTGTGTGTGTGTGTGTGTGTGTGGTGTGTGTGTGTGTGTGTGTGTGTGTGTGTGTGTGTGTGTGTGTGTGTGTGTGTGTGTGTGTGTGTGTGTGTGTGTGTGTGTGTGTGTGTGTGTGTGTGTGTTCTCAGGTCAGTCACTGCCTTGAATCTTTCATGTAAATACGAGGTAAGGAACACAATGCTCGTTTACTCGTGACGCCAGTCCTGCACGCGTGCACATAGCCTACACTCAAGATCATATGAGGCGCATTGATCCATAGGTCACAGTGTTGACCTTTAAATACCAGAAACCATCAACAAGCAGTGGCCGTTTGAAATAACTGGGCACTGTTAGTGTTTACTGGCTGACATGTTTACTGGACAATATAGCAGAAATATATGAATACAAAAAGAGAATTCTATATTTTTACTATGTTTTTGGTATTAAAGAAAAAACCTAGACTCTCTAACATTAGGCTACAACGCCACTTAAATGAGTTTGGCTTCCTAAAGTGTTTGTAATATTTTCTATAAATGTCTGAACATGAAAGTTGAATCTGTTTATGTAAGTAAACTCTATGTGTGTATCTGTGATGATGGCCTGACACCTTGTGTTCGCTTCATGACACTACAGTCAGCAAGCCTTGGTCACATACTTTAACTTGTATCTTTACATCATTTTACAAAAGATATTTTTTAGTTTTGAGTGTTTCATAAATGTTGGTCCTAGCAAAGGAAAGATTATTCAAAATTACGTTAATTTTAAATGTTAATCTTAGGAGTTTCTCAATCGTTGTTTAATATTTTTTTTAAATACAACATATTTTTATATAAGAATTTTTTTAAATTATGGTCATGTGCTCTTTTATCTAAGAGGAAACAGGGAAGCCGTGTGATCTCGGGGAGATATACATATTTCCAATAATAAATCTTGTTATCAAATAAGACGTATTAAATTCAGCCGGTTCAGATTAAGTTCCAGCTTCACAACTATGTGGCAAATTCATGTTATTTATGTTTATCAAAGATCTCGATCCCGCATCATTTTCAACCTAAATACTTTGGGCACTACATGTAAATCCTGTGTAAAGCTATACTGTGTGTATAAACTGCACTTCTAATCATGTATTATAATAATCCTTTTTACATGCACTTTTTTTACAGGCATTTTGAATTCCTTTGGACATCCAGGGTGTTTCTGAATATTTCCTTTTATTACAATATTGTTTTATTGGACAGTTTTTATTTTATAAAGTTGAAAATATGTCTAAGAATAATTCATATGCCTTACTAATGTCAACTTCCTCCTTTACTGCATTCCAATTATACTTTATTAACTCATTTCTAAATGCAGAAATAGTTTCTTCGGTTCTTATTTTCTGGAATTTAATCTCAATGCACTAAAATTACAGTCATGAGTCACAAAGATTGGTTTGTGTAATCTGAGCAATGAAGGCCGTAATACTTAATGCTGTCCACAAGAGGAGGCAACAGGATAATAAGTCTTTTTTACTCTCTTTTTCTGTTTGCATCAGTTTAAATGACAAATAAATATGAATTTCATTCATAAATAGGCCATATCTCTGTGTATGAGAACAAGCTTTACAACTAATTAACTGTACAACTAATTAAAACTTGTTCACTGGTTTTTGCATATGTTTGTGTATCTGGAACTTTTATTTGTCATGAGCTCTATATTTTAAGATGTACTAGCTGTTGATAAATCACATTCAATGAATGTAACGAGCTAATGTCAGGGCAAATGTCCTGCAAAGTTTAGCTAGGCTAGTTAAACACACCTGAACCAGAGCAAGGTCTTCAGAATATCTAGAAATGTCCAGGAAAGTGTGTTTAGCTGAACTCTGAGAACATGATCCTCCAGGGTCAGGACGGAGTGGTTAATCTATAAATGAATCTGTAAAGTTGGGTTTCTGCATGCAGATTTGTAGGTCAGTCAGTACAAATGAAATCTGCAAAAACTGTGTGTTCTCACAACACATGCAAACAAAACTGCAATGTTTTTGAGCTTTTGAAGATGTCTTTATCACATTTGTCTTTATCACATACCCTGCTTAAACCTTATAACTGAACAAATATTACTGAAGGAAGTGGAGAAAAAAATAATAATTAATATTAAAAATAATACTGTTTTACACAAACTCTTACTGACTTCAAATGTATTGATCAAAAGAACACGGACCGCACCCTTATTTCATGCTTAACAGTTGAATTTTAAACTTTCATTTAAGTAGCTAATCAGTAATAATACATTATTATATCACTTGTTAAATGGTTATTTCATAATTACATTCAGTCCTGCGTGAACAGATTCGGTTTGTTTGCAGATTCGATGTGCGCTCACGCGCTCTGCTCACGCACACGACTTCGGGTGCGCGTGCGTGCATGTGAGTGATTTGAATTTGAGTTGCTATGGCGACGCGTGTTATGAATTCTGACTGCATTGCAAATATCAACACTTTGATGATCGCTATCTTTCGGCTGAGAGACGAGGCGATTTCAGAGACTCTTGCTGAATATTTTCTGCTGATCTTGATATATTGAAGCTGTTTGGAGGATTTCAGAGAGGACTTTTATTCTAGAAGGAGATCGGATAATATATCCTAGCTAACGTTACATAGTTTTATTTTTAAAAGTTCATATTATTTCTGAGGACTCTTTTAATTGTATTGTTCTTTTCTTATTTTAGAGGGAGTTTGGAGTTTTATTTTATATTTTATTTTGTTGGGAGGGGTATTTCTGAGGGGAGGGGTATTTCTGAGGATATTACATTGTATTTTGTATTGTATTTGTATTGTTTTATTGCAGTTTGAAGGAGGATGCCAGGCCCGACCCGGACACAGAGCCAGGAGCTTATTCCTGGATATTTATAACACCTCTGTCTTGTGAGTTTGTTTCTGTGTCCACAGGTCCGGCTCACAGGGAGAGAGAGTGGCAGAGAGACAGCCAGCAGAGCCCAGATGATGGACGTCCGTCCACTTCATCTCAACACTCTCGCAGAGGTCCGGCACTGAAGAAGAGAAAGCTCAGTTCCAGCACCCATGAACACCATCAACCCGTCAGTGCTGGTGCTGAGGAAGATGAGATGCCACTGAGGAAGAGGAGGAGGAGGGAGAGTTTTGTGAAGCTTCATTACTGTGACTGGAGCGGCATCATCTCAGACCAGAAAACTGAGAGAAGAGCTGAGGGTAAATCACATGACCATTGGAGAATATCATTAATTACCATATATGACCACACCATATTATATCTGAAGTTTGATCAAGCCAATAATCAGATTTAATTTTTTATTCCAAGACATGTCATGACATATATAAACAAGGATTGTTTAAAAAATAAAACACATTTTAACAGAAGAATAGCCATAATATGAGTATCCAAAGTTTAATAATTATAATTATTAGTGTGAAACATGCTTTTGTGTGATATCCCCTGCTTTAGATCAGAACGGTGTCCAGTCCAGTGCCTGTGCTGCAGAGGATGATGGTCTTCAGGCTCTATCCAGTGGTGTTGAAGATCCGCAGGCTCAAACCCCTCCAGCTCCAGTCCATCACAGTCCAGCTCTTCTCCAGGAATGCTTTAAGGTATCGGCTCTAATAAACTACTAATGAATATATTAATATTTAGAAGATTTTGACACCTTTTTGTGCATTTGTTTTAAATGTTCTTTGTTTATTGTGATCTGGGAATAAATGAAGGTGAAATCTCTTGTGTGTGCTCTATGTATATCATCAGCCTGTTAGTGAGGAAAGTGCTAGTCAGGAGAGCCAGAGGAAGAAGAGTAGTTGTGTAGATCTGCGGTCTCTTCACTGGAGTTCTGGAGAGCATCTCTCTCTTCACAGCAGTGGCTCAGGTCAGGGGCAGAAAGTGGAGGATCAGACCACTGACACCATTAGTGAGAGACACGCTGAGGGTAAATCCAGTGATCAGTCGAGGATGTGGAAATGCTCTGTTTATTAGTGCTCTGTACATCAGAAAGTCTACATCATTTTCAGATAGATATGAGTATCCATTAATGGAAACGTGTCATTCATGGGAACTTCATTAATCAAGGGAATTTTTCTGGATGAAGTGCCATTAATTACCATATGTCACAAATTCACACCTATATCAAAATCCAAAGGTTTGATCAAAGTTATGATTTTACTTACAATATTTAAACAGAACTTGTATTTTTTAAATCAGAGGATGATGGTCTTCAGGCTCTATCCAGTGGTGTTGAAGATCCGCAGGTTCAAACCCCTCCAGCTCCAGTCCATCACAGTCCAGTCCGTCCAGCACCGGCTCACAACAACAGAGCGGACGAGACAACTGAGGGTGAGTTTACGGCCATGACCTCAAACATTAAACTCACGGCTGTCCATGACACTAAAATTAATCATCTTTTTGCAGACGACATTTTGAGCCGGTATGAAATGGGCAGAATGCTTGGTGAGGGATCGTTCGGCTCTGTTTATGAAGGGAAACGCTTGGAGGACGGCCTTCAGGTATCCACATTTTCTTACAATATTTAGCCAACACATTATTTTGTCTCACTATTTCCATTTCAAGTCTTTTTGTGGATGTTTTCCCACTATTTACTGCATTTGACATGTTAGAAATGTAACAAGTTTTTTTTTTTTTTGGTTGATCAGGTGGCAGTGAAAATTGCCAGAAAGCCGCAGAACATGAAATACATCTACGTTGTAAGTCGGCTACACTCACTATGTTGTTCTCAAATGAAAATATGTAACATAATAATGACAACACCTTCATATAACAATGATCTGTGTTCCAGCCTGGTCATCCCGCACCCGTCCCATTAGAGGTCGGCCTATTAACCCTTGCTAATAGCGGCCCCAAAGTCTCCGAGATCATTGAGCTGCTGGACTGGCAGGACCAGCCTGACCGATACATCATGGTCTTGGAGCGTCCCGCACCCTGTAAAGATCTGTGGGAGTTTTTGAACAGTCACGAAGGCGGCCTAAATGAGGACACAGCGCGGTTTATCATGGCGCAGGCAACAACGGCTGCTCAGATGTGCTGTCGCCGTGGAGTGTTTCACCGGGATATTAAGCTGGAGAACCTGCTGATCAACACAGACACT
>CM070832.1:32774990-32807490 GCA_036326025.1 Chrosomus eos
CTGGTTTTAAGTAAAAGTTCCCAATGGGCGGGCCCCCTATCGCCCGGGCCCATTTGCACGTGCATACCCTGCATGCCCAGACGCTACGCCACTGCGTGTGTGTGTGTGTACTATATTTTTTTAATCGCGATTAATCGATTTGACAGTTTGTATGTGCAAAATCAGATGTGTGTGTTTTTAGTAATTGTTGGTTTGGTGTGTTTGAGTGCTCATTGTTACAATTACACAGCAAAAGTTCAGTGACATTTTTATTTGTGAATGGTAGAAAGCAAATACTGATAGTGATACTGACATAATGACACAATGAATATGGAAAACTGAAATACATAACTAACTACTGACAACTAACTGCTTCTGAATAACTACAATATTCAGAAGTAAACAGTGTAGCTGACTGAATGTTTATTTTTAAACCACAATTTTTAAACCACAACCCTCTCTAATGTCAGAATGTTTATTTTTAAACCACAACCTTCTGAGTGCTTCTTTTACAGGTATATTTAACGATATCTTTAGCATTTCTCATCCAAACAACAGCAAACTTGGCACTGCACTTAATCGTGCCCATAGCAAGACACCTGGCAAATTTGAAATTCATCGGACTAACGGTTCCAGAGATATGCGGACAGACAGACACACACACACACACACACACACACACACACACACACACACACACACACACACACACACACACACACACACAGACGGACGTTCCTGTAATTTATAGATAGATGCACAAAAAATATAAAAAAACATTAAGCTGTCATTTATGCGTATTCATAAAGCCAAAGGGTAATCTAATAATTTGGTTAAGTTTAAATGTTAGAAAAAGAAATACATTTTATGACATCTTGCCATACCAAAAGTGGACGTTTCTGTAGAATGACCCAGTAAATAAACATAGGCTATTTTCATATTATTTCACTTAAGTACGAAAAAAAAAAAAACAATTACATGCATGCAATAGCCAGATATATACATATAATAGATCATCCATTAAGTGTCTTTAGACACAGCACAAGTGTCATTATTGCCGCTAGATGAAGCTAAAAAAGACCATAGGACAACTGAAAAGGCCATGACAAATCATGACAAGGCTGACATCACACACTACGTACCAATGCATTATCCCTCGTGCACAATTACAACGTCTGATGTTTGCATACGTGCAGACCAGTATACTATTACGACATCCTTCATTAATTAATAAACATGACTTCTGATGTCTGTATATATCGATGAGAGACATATGTACCAGAGCGTCACATATGCAAATATAGTCTCAAATACAGCAATTTCATTGGTTACTGTGCTTTTGCCGCGTTAACGCGAACAAACAGTGCGTGTTGATGCGGCCAAATTTCACGCGTTTCGTAAAAAGACCATTGGCCCCGTTCGCGTTCCATATGATGATGACCCATCACGCTGGTATGCCAAGCGAAAATAAATAATTTAAAGTATAATTGCGGTATTTAACACTTTGAGTCTATTTTCTAGTTTGTTTTGGATGAACTAGAGTGGTGGACTTAGAAATTTTGACAATGGGTCCTGTTTCGACTTTTGACTCTTTTAGAATCGCCTCTGAGCGCTTCAGAGTGGCTGTCTATGGGCATGCACAAACATGTGCTTAAAACAACCCTTAACGTTAGTTTTCAAAACTGTACAACTCACCGAGTGGTTAGTTGTGTTCGTTGATGATTAAAAACAAATATATCGGCGCAATGTATGTTTTCAATCCGTGTTATTTACTATAGTAGAACTATATTTTCAGATACCTCACAACCGCGTATAAACTTCCGCTGGATATTTGAGTCTGAAGCACAAACACACTCCCGACCACTTGATGGCGACAACCAATTTGCCGCAGTTGCTCTGCTCACGCTAGCCTTCTGAGAGACGGAGTAGAGGTCTGCACTCCCGCGGGAGTCCCGCGGGACCCGCGGGTCGCGACGCAAAACAGTGCGGTGCGGGACAAATTTTGAAAGGTCATTGCGGGAGCAGGCGGGATGATGAGGTGCACTTGCGGGTGCGGGCGGGAGGGAGAATACGCTGCACTCCCGCAAATTAAATATGAGTGTAAAGCAGAGACCTGCACTCCCGCCGCCGCGGGACTACCGCGGGATACAAAACAACTAGAAACAAATAAACCGTTATTTATCTAATGCACAAGCAACAAGGATAACTAAAATAAAAACGATTTTTTTTTTATTCACAGAGAGGCAAAATGTCTGCACCACATGACTCAGGTGGATTGTTTAGTGCTACAGATTATATTAGTTCATTATTAAAGAAAGGAACATGCAAAACTACTAAACCAAACAAAGAAAAGTCTGATATTTGGAAATGTTTTTTAGTAGCCTAGTAGGCCAATGCGACAGCAATGGAAAGCACCTTCCTTTTGCGAGCTGTTACAAATGCAGCAAAATACTCACGTAGGCTACAAGTCTGTAACTTCAGGTCTGAAGTGTCATGTGTGCAGCGTTTTGAAAGACAAACTTCCCTGACGTTTACGGCAAGTCAGTCGAAAGTGTCAAGTGCACTAAAAGATGTAGCCTAACAACAGAAAAATGTGCATTCCAGCTTCCAGCACAGCATCGAGGGCTTTCACCTATTTGCGGTCGCTCGCATGCTGGAGCAGAAACGGATTAATCTGAAGCCCTCATCAGTGAACGACATGCTATTCCTAAAAAAAAAAAAACTTGGCGGGATTTTGCGGGCGGGAGCGGGACGAAACTTGATTGTCGCAGGCGGGAGCGGGAGAAAATAACATATATTTTTGCGGGAGCGGGCGGGAGCGGGACAAAATCTTGCGGGAGCGGGCGGGAGCGGGACGGAAAAATCCGTCCCTCGCAGGTCTCTAAGACGGAGAACCGAGCGAAAAGACTACAACCAAATGTAAACAGACCCTTTCGGTATCCGGTAGCGCAGTAATATCAACGAGCACTGAGTCCTTCAACAGACATCAATGGAATTTAAAAAAATGCCAAATAAAACACGACAGAAACTGTATTTCGCTACGCTACTTGTTTTGAAACATCAACAAACACCACTAACCACTCGGTGAGTTGCACAGTTTTGAAAACTAACGTTAAGGGTTGTTTTAAGGACATGTTTCAGTATGCTCGTAGACAGCCACTCTGAAGCGGTCCGAGGTGATTCTAAAATTGTCAAAAAGTCGAAACAAGAACCATTGTCAAAATTTCTAAGTCCACCACTCTAGTTCATCCAAAACAAACTAGAAAATAGATTTAATGTGTTAAATACCGGAATTATCCTTTAATAACTGCACATAACTATGGGGCGCCGTTTGTAAAGCGGCTCACGCTGAAAATAACAGCAACATTGTCACATTTAGCTTTAAACAATGTTTAAAAAACTGGTATGAATTTTTGACAGTCACTTTTTAGCACATTTACAACAATATTTGTCAACTTAGAGATATTTTAAATAGTTAAATCTAAATATTAAATCTAAATCTAAATGATAAATCTAAATGTTAAATGTTAAATCTAAATCTAAATGTTAAATCTAAATGTTTCGGATGAAACAATAGACTGTAAAAAATATGGACAAAGCGTCTGTGATGTCACCCATAGACTTTCTGAATAACTGTTTTGAAGCTGTTTATGGGGGGAATGGGCGGCGCCATCTTTGAAAATATTGGGAAAGCGTAACCCCGCCCACCTTCTGGCTAATCCATATATGGGTAAAAGGGCGGGCTTTGTGTGAGACTGAGCCGGCCGGTGGACGCGCCTGTTCAGTCAAGCAGCCTCAGCTATCTGTAACACTAGGGAGAGCGGGGTAAGTTGTCACACTGTTCATAACTCCAACACTAGAGGCTCTATCTCAAAAATCAAATAGCCACTTTGTGTGACTTCTTCTTCTATAGTAAACTTCCTGTTCACATGTGGTCAAGATCACTCTAATCTGAGGTTAGCATTTTTTCTTTTCAAAATTTTCTTAATTTTCTGCTTAAAAAGTAAAAAATGTGCACATTACATTTTATGCAATACAACATTGTTAGGTAGGAATGTTAAAAAGAATTATTTTGCACAAAATAGAGAAGACAGTAACGAATCTTTTGATACTTTAGCTAAAGTGGTATGTTGAGCTAACCTTGAGATTTAACCAACATTAACACACATGTCAGTTTGGGGCAAGTTGTCTCACTGACTTTGGGGCAAGTCGTCACGTGTGACAACTTGCCCCAGTACAAATAAACATAGAACATGCTCAAAAAAATGTGATATTGTAAGCTAATTTATTTGTAATTGCAATAAGGTTTTTGAAGGAAGGAAGTAAGGAAAGGCAAAAATTAAGGAAGGAAGGAAAGAAGGAAGGAAGATGGTTCGAAATTACCAACGAAAGACAGAGCATGGCAGTACACCACCTGACATAATGTTAAAGGCAGTCAGGCAGGTAAAGTTGCAGAACAAATCGATCAGAAGTACAGCGAAGGATTTTGACATAAATTACCGTACTCTGACTCGGTATTGTCAAAAGATTACCCGAGAAGAAATGGAAAGTCAGACAGCCATGCCAACAACAATGGTTGGTTATACAAAGCCACGGAAGATTTTTTCACTTGATTTGGAAAAGCAGCTTGCTGAGTATATACTTGTACTTTTTACTTTTATACTTTATTGTCCCCTTAGGGAAATTTGTCTTGGGCACAGTGTATGCTGCATTTCCAGAATAAGACTAAAACATTAAAAAGAAGGAAAATAGATACCATAAAGATAATTTCTAAATATCCCAGATTCGATCAATCTAAATAAAAATGATAGTATAGAGCAATAAATAATGTTAAGTAATCAATCCAAACCAGAGATTTAATATTATTAGGTCAGCTGACATTTATTTTGGTCTGTCGCTAAGTGAGGTCAGAAAGCTTGCCTACCAGTTTGCTGTGGCACACCAGCTGAAGTTTGCACCTTTGTGGGCAGAAAAAGAAAAGGCCAGCAAAGAGTGGTTTACAGGCTTCTTAAAGCAGCATAAAACACTGTCACTGAGAAATCCAGAGGCTACTAGCCTTGCCAGGGCAAGTAGCTTCAACAGAGAGAATGTTAATGCCTTCTTTGACAACTTAGAGAATGTGTTAACCAAATATGAGTTTGGACCAGGAGACAACTGGAATGTTGACTAAACTGACGTCACCACTGTACATAAACCAGAGAAAGTGGTGGCCAGACGTGGATTCAAACAAGTAGGGTCACTGACCTCTGCTGAAAGGGGAACCCTTGTCACACTGGCATGTGCCGTCTCAGCCACAGGGAATAGTATACTAGTATAATAGTATAAATGGACTCAATTATGCCAAAGAAAATGGCATAATAATGTTGTCATTCCCACCCCACTGCTCACATCGGCTCCAACCATTAGACAGGTCTGTCTACGGACCAGTAAAGAGGCACATCAACAGCGCATGTGATGCCTGAATGAGGAACAACCCCGGGAAGACAATGTGAATTTATGACATTCCTGGGATTGTGGCAATTGCCTATCTCCTGGCTGCAACCCCCTTGAACATCCAGGCTGGCTTTAGGGTGGCTGGTGTTCAACCTTACAACAGAGATGTATTTCTGGAAACCGAGTTTGCACCATCCTACGTCACAGATCGCCCCATTCATAACACTGCCCTGCCAGGCCCCAGCACCAACCCTGCCCTGCCAGGCCCCAGCACCAACTCTGCCCTGCCAGGCCCCAGCACCAACTCTGCCCTGCCAGGCCCCAGCACCAACCCTGCCCTGCCAGGCCCCAGCACCAACTCTGCCCTGCCAGGCCCCAGCACCAACCCTGCCCTGCCAGGCTCCAGCACCAACCCTGCTCTGCCAGGCCCCAGCACCAACCCTGCTCTGCCAGGCCCCAGCACCAACCCTGCCCTGCCAGGCCCCAGCACCAACTCTGCCCTGCCAGGCCCCAGCACCAACCCTGCCCTGCCAGGCTCCAGCACCAACTCTGCCCTGCCAGGCTCCAGCACCAACCCTGCTCTGCCAGGCCCCAGCACCAACTCTGCCCTGCCAGGCTCCAGCACCAACTCTGCTCTGCCAGGCCCCAGCACCAACCCTGCCCTGCCAGGCCCCAGCACCAACTCTGCCCTGCCAGGCCCCAGCACCAACTCTGCTCTGCCAGGCCCCAGCACCAACTCTGCTCTGCCAGGCCCCAGCACCAACCCTGCCCTGCCAGGCTCCAGCACCAACTCTGCTCTGCCAGGCTCCAGCACCAACTCTGCTCTGCCATGCTCCAGCACCAACTCCGCTCGGCCTAGCAGGTTATGCAGTTATGCTTCTGCTATCACCAGCTCACCCTTACCCAGCAGTGCTATTGCTGACAGCGGGCTACCTACTCCAGAGAACATCCGGCCATATCCAAAAGCTGGCCCCCGAAAACCAGCCAGCAAAGGAAGAAAACGACGCAAATCAGCAATTCTTACTGACACGCCAGTGAAGCTGCAACTAGAAATAGAAAAGAATAAGGCTCAATCTCGCAAAAAGCTGTTCCAAAAGAAAGGGAAGCAAGAGGGGGAGTCAAAATCTGGACCTACAAAGATCAAGGCAGCTAAAAGAAAAAAATCATACAAGAGTCATCATCAGATGATGAAGAGTGGTTCTGCCTCGTCTGTGTAAAGCCATTTTCAAACAGTCGTCCAAAGGAGACCTGGGTAAAATGTGTAAAATGCAACAATTGGGCCCATGATGCTTGCACCTCCGGCCAGGCAATTTATGTGTGCCAGAATTGTGACTCTGGAGATGAGTCTGATTAGTCAGATACAGGGCATCTGTTTTGTTCAGAGGTTGTTAAGTTAAGCGAGTTATCTGCAGCATTCCATTCAGTTTCATGGATCTATGTGCAAGCCAGACAACGTTTGTGTTTAAAGCTAAAATGTAATGTGTTTTGATTGAAATGTGCATTGTTTGGGTTAAAGAATTGTTTTTCCAGATTCTCCAGGCACAAAAGTTTATATTTCCAATTCTGGTTTGAAATAAAATAAAATCATAAATAAAATAAAAATAATAATAAAAACATTCACAATTAAGTCGTTGTGTTCATATTTTTAGATAATCTAGTGTGACAACTTACCCGCCGATGGGGCAAATTGTCTCAAGTGCACACTCTCTATTATACAGTATACAACTCTATAATGAGATAAGATATGGAGATGTTATAACTACAACATATGTGCCCAAGACTTCCTTCTTTTATTTGGTATGACATTTATACCACTGTGATGTATGGTGCTCAATAAAAGTTAGACAGTCTGAAAAGTGTGACAACATACCCCGCTCTCCCTACTATTGCGATTGTACACAACATATCCCCCTCACAACTGCAGAGTAAAGCAGTAATTAATAAAAGTAATAGTAAATGCAAACAACTGTTAGCATAACATTTAAGGTAAAAATACCTCTGTCTTTATCCCCTTTTATCATCTTCTCTTATTTTTGGCGCTGTATCTATCTCGCAGACTACAATACTAATTTATGTGTATTTAAATAAAAAAATTGTCATAAACTTCAGTACAAGAGTTAAAAAGATATATTTATGAACAATCATACATTAAACATGCTTGGTCACTCTTTGTATTTGTATAGCATATCCAGTTTTAATCTAATGAAACAGGATATATTTCCCGTCACTCAAACTCTTGAGTTCATTGAGCGCTTTGCTCTATTGTGATGTCACAGAGTGTTCGCTGAGACAGTGAGCGCAGCGCTATCGGCGAGTGATCGTGAGTACACTGCATTTTATTCAGGGTTAGGATTTTGAATTTTATTACTTAATTGCATTAGGCTAATCAGATTATAATCTACTTAAACAATAGAATGGTATTGACTCGATGCAGATAAATGAATAGGCATGAGTGGTAATTTGTGTGCACAATTTTGGCCACAATTTAATATGTAAATTGGGTTTGATGTTTTTAATACAACGTTAGCTATTTGTTGATATGATCCCATACACAGACGATAACCTCCTCTATTCTTGATAATTAATGACACATTATTCTTTCAACACAACTATGAAATCAACAAATGGCCATTTTAAACATTTATGCAGAGGTGGAAAGAGTACTGAACATTAGTACAAGTACAAGTACAAGTAGTTGCTAAAATAATACTCAATTACAAGTAAAAGTACTGGTGTTAAAAATTTCCTTAAAGATACAATATGTAACTTTTTTGGCCGCTAGAGGGCGCAGTTTCCAACAATAACAAAGGCGTATGTTTATGACGCAGTGACGAGCTGAATGACGGGACTTGCTGTCAAGCTGATGGATCTAATAACGTTTATGGATGAGTGAAAACACTCATGTTTTTTAACATTACAGTGGTGTGAAGCAGGTCGCGATTGCTAAAGAGACATATCACACGCGAGTCCCGCGGATATAAAGAAAAAAGGACATTTAATTCTACAGAACTACACGCAAGTGCTGGATTACTCACACAGGTCAGTTTATTAGATGAATTAAACTTGTGAGGGAACGCAGCGCTGTTTCACTTGGTCTAATGTTACACTATCACACTAAATGGCATTTAAATGTGTGTTGAAAGTTATAATGTTATTCTACGTGTTAGTTCGTTTTCTATACGAAACTAGCTGCTAACGTTAGATCAAGATTAGAAAAACGTACTGACCATATTCTAACATGTCATCATGTTGAGCTAACGTTAACATTGATTTGTTTTATGTACATTTGCTCACCTGTCTAATTAAGCTGTCAAGTCGTGACTCGTGAAGCCCTGTCGAGTCCAAGTTAGTCGTGGACGTGGAGCTCTCGGCATCTCAAAAACGCCACGCTGATATTGATCCTCATTTTAGTTCTCCTTGTTTGTCCCAAAGTCTGCTTGCCATGGTTTATGTTTTAACGAAACAAGAACTTTGTGCCGCTAAAAAAAAACTTTTGCTGATAATTTACTCACCCCCATGTCATCCAAGATGTCCATGTCTTTCTTCCTTCAGTCGAAAAGAAATTAAGGTTTTTGATGAAAACATTCCAGGATTTTCTCCATATAATGGACTTCACTGGGATCCAAACGGTTCAAGGTCCAAATGATAGTTTCAGTGCAGCTTCAAAGGGCTTTAAACGATACCAGACGATGAATAAGGGTCTTATCTAGCAAAACGATCAGTTATTTCAAAAATAAATAAAAAACTTTAAGTTTTATTAGCACAAATGCTCGCCTTGCTCTGTTCTGTGTTGCCCGTTCGTGACTCTCCTGTTTGAACTCGTTCATCAAAATGAACAAATCTTTTTTCGAGTCATTTCGTTTGTTGAATGAACAAAATGACTCGGAAAAAAAAGACTCGTTCAATATGATATCTAATGGTATCTGTAGAGACTTGGGCACATACGCTTCTGTGGGGACTCAACAGCCACTGGTGTTTCCTGTGGCTTTTTCTGCCTCCACTTTCTCTGCTGTTCCGTGGTTTTTAATGTTGCCTCTGAGTTCAGGTCCTTCTCAGATGCATCAGTGACGAACAAGGCTGAGGTGAGGCTCCCCTTCTTAGAGCTGGCATGCACAGGTGCACCCTGTTGGGACTTGGTGGGCACAGGCGCTCCCTGTGTAGACCTGGCAGGCATGGGTGCTCCCCGAGGAGAAGAAGCTTGAGGCCTCTGCTGCTGCAGCCGCTCCTGCCTGATAGGCTCAGGGATATTTAGCTTTCGTCTAACTGGGACGTTTTCTGGCATGGGTGCTCGATGTGAGAAACATGCAGCCACTGGTGCTTCATGTGTTTTTTCTGACTCCAGTTTCCCTGCTGTTCTGTGGATCTCAGTGTTTTATCTGAGTTCAGGGCCTTCTCAGATGCATCCCTGAAGGATAAAGTGAGGTTCAACTTCTTATATCTGGCATGCACAGGTGATTCCTGTTGGGACCTGGTGGGCACAGGTGCTCCCGGTGTCCTGTTTTGCCTCCACTGCTTGGTGGACTTCAGGGGTGTGTGGCATGGAGTTTCTCCTGCCTCCAGTGTTCTCCACCAGGTGAGGTCCACATACTCAGGCACCTCAGAGATGGGACTTGAAACCTCCATAATAGCCCACCACTCCCCTGCAGCAAGGGCCATGGTGAGCTAATCTGAGAGTTCAGGACATAAGGACTGCTCTGCACTCTCAGTAAAACCGATGGAAATGTTTGACATACTCATATTGATTTTGGATATGATAATATCTAAAGAACTGAACGATACTGCCTTTGTGCAATCTATCAATCTCTATCGGTAAAACACTGTGCAAGACAGAGAAATGGAAGAGGTGAGTTGAGCAAACACATATACGAACCTGGAAGCTGATTGTCTTAGTTATCAAAATACTTAAAAAATACATTTTCTACAGTGTATGCCCATGGCTGTCAATCAGAAGAGGCAAAGGAGTCCAGTCCAAGAGCCTCCTTAACATCTATTCAAAAAGCTGAAAAAGTTAAGTTATATTTTGTATCAATTTAACTACTAATGTGGACAACTAAGATACATAAAAATATACAAAAATATACCAAAAAAAATAAAATTAAAAATACATACACTACCGGTCAAAAGTTTTAGATCAGTAAGATTTTGTATGTTTTTAAATGAAGTCTCTTTTACTCACCAAGGCTGCTTTATTTGATGAAAAAAAAATGACAAACAGTAATATTGTGAAATATTATGACAATTTAAAATGACTGTTTTCTATTTTAATATATTTTCATATGTAATTTGAAAGCTGAATTTTCAACATCATTACTCCAGTTTTCAGTGTCACATGATCCTTCAGAAATCATTCTAATATGCTGATTGTATGCTCAAAAAAACATAAATTATTATTTTCAATGTTGAAAACAGTCGTGTACCATTGTTTCCCCCAAAATTCTATGATGAATAGAAAGTTCAAAAGAACAGCATATATTTAAAATATAATCTTTTCTAACATTATAAATGTCTTTACTGTAACTTTTGATCAATTTAACTCATCCTTGATGAATAAAAGTATTTTCTTATTTCTTTCCCCCAAAAAAAAAAAATAAATTCTTACTGACCCCAAACTTTTGAATGGTAGTGATTAATGTTACAAAAGCTTTCCATTTCAGATCAATTCTGTTCTTTTGAACTTTCTATTCATCAAAGAATCCTGAAATAAAAATGTAAAAAACTGTTTTCAACATGGATAATAATCATAAATGTTTCTTGAGCATCATATGCTCTGATACACTGAAGACTGGAGTAATGATGCTGTAAGTTCAGCTTTGATCACAGGAATAAATTACACTTCACTATATATTCACATAGAAAACAGCTGATTTACATTGTAATAATATTTCACAATATTATTATTTTTTATTAAATAATTGCAGCCTTGGTGAGCAGAAGAGACTTCTTTTAAAAACATAAAAAATCTTACAGATCTAAAACTTTTGACCGGTAGTGTATATGTGTGTGTGTGTGTGTGTGTATAATATATATATATATATATATATATATATATATATATAGAAAAAATAGTTACATTTTCCATAATTAGTTTATGTGATTATGTCAGTTTCAGTATTTGCTTTCTATCATGCATAAATAAAAATGTCACTGAACACAGCTGTTTAATTGTAACAATGAGCACTCAAACACACCAAACCAACAATTACTAAAAACACACACAAAAACTGATTTTGCACGGGCACTTTGCACTAGTATAGGTCCTATAACATTTCTATCACTGGTAGTCAAGGCACATTTTATTTACTGCACGAATAGAAGAGGATGACCGCAATAAAGGCTCCATTTAACAGTCAAGTCAAGTCAAGTCACCTGTATTTATATAGCGCTTTTTACAATACAAATTGTTTCAAAGCAGCTTTACAGAGATAACAGGAAAACAATGTTGTAATAGTATTGTTCAATTGAAATTTAAATGTCCCCAACTAAGCAAGCCAAAAGGCGAAGGCAACAGTGGCAAGGAACCAAAACTCCATCAGGTGACAGAATGGAGAAAAAAACCTTGGGAGAACCCAGGCTCAAAAACCTTGGGAGAACCCATTCTCAGGCTAACAAACCAATGAGAATAATTCAAATGAACATTTAGACTCTACATTCGAGACTCGATACCTAAATTTATTAGTATCTATACTTTTTTCAGCAAAGAAGCTGCAGTTGTCATGTGACAAACACTACAGGGAATTTTTGTCCCGCCAAAGTCTTATTTGGTCTGCCGATCGATTTCTCCTGTCTGCCTCGCTGCCTGCTGCTGTGTGTGAGTGTGTTTGCTCCGAGGCTGTTAGCTCCGTCTAAGCCTCGCATTTCTTTCTGTTTTGAACCATCATTTACTATCATTTCTAGTTGTTTATACTACTAATTACAGTTTACCTAACAGATTAACCTAACATCGCTAGCTTCCGTTATTGTTAGCACAACACGCTAGTATCTCGCTAGCCTGTTAAGGCGCCACCCGTGCTCTCAGTTATTTATTTATTTTTCTCGTGCGCGCCCGCGCATCTGAGTTCATAAAAAGCCCAGGTGAGTAAGAATCAGTCAACAAACACGGTGAGTAATGTCTTGTCCTGTTATTGTCACTTGCACCTCATGCCATATGTTTACCATAGCCTTCCCCATCGGCATAGGGTTTATATGTGACCCTGGACCACAAAACCAGTCGTAAGTCGCACGGGTATATTTTTAGCAACAGCCAACAATACATTGTATGGGTGAAAATGATCGATTTTTCTTTTATGCCAAAATCATTAGTATATTCAGTAAAGATCATGTTCCATTAAGATATTTTGTAAATTTCCTACCGTAAATATATATAAAAAATATTTTTGTGAGTGGATGCAGCAAAATCGCGCAAAAAAAGTCAGAAAACACGCCTAAAAAAACTCGCTCGCTGCTAAGTTTGGTATCGTTGTCAAGCTTAGATTTCCAGCTTTCGGTTTCATAACTCTCCACAACGTCATTAGAGCAGTAAGCCAATAGAGAGCGTTAAAACAAAACTTTCTCGTGTAAAAAAAAACGTTTTCTTCCTAGCAACGGCCTGCTACAGCGCCTCTCATTGGCTGGCGACTTCTTCGCGTGCACAGTGTACACAATCCGCAATGGTTACGGTGCAAGCCATGGATTCTGAGATAGCGCGTTTGCTCAATTTAAACTTTAATGACAGCAATAATGTAACGAACATAGTAAATTATTTTTTCGCAAATGATTGGGAAGATGATACAGAATGTCCAGAGACCGGCTTGGCAAATAATATGCCCTGGAAGACGACGAATTCGATCAATGTGTGTTGTGTGGATCTCTTCAATTTTATATGTTCCTGGTGAAATGTGATGCGATCTGGGAAAAGCCACCACATGGTGAAATTTGACATAGCCTATTACAGGTTTTGATAATCTGTTTCCCAAATCTGTTTTTATTTCTTTCATTGATTAAAATGTCGATTTTTTCTCTCTCTCTGTGCGTGTTCTTAAAGAGAAAGTAAGACAGTCTTTTCAGCTTGCCACTATAAATCGCATTTTTTCTGCACTAAACTTGTAAATTTTCCCAAGATATATTCAAAGAGGATATACAAGATGTTATAGAATAATAATTTTATGAAAACCCAATTTTGACAAAAAACTGACATTCGATCTATTTTTAGACCTTATACTGAAACCGTGCAGCGCGACAGCCGATGGGTTTGACCAGATCGCATTACAAATAGGCTATTTTAATGAGATTTTTTGTGTGAATAAAGGTTTAGTTGTGGTAAATCAATGGTGTAAATTTTATTTATTTCCCTTCATTAGTAATATGCGTAGCTAAGGACTTCATTTGGACAACTTTAAAAGGCGATTTTCTCAATATTTAGATTTTTTGCCCCATCAGATTGCAGATTTTCAAAAGGTTGTATCTCGGCCAAATATTGACATATCCTAACAAACCATATATCAATGGAAAGCTTATTTATTCAGCGTTCATGTGATGTATAAATCTCAATTTAAGGAAAATGACCCATAAGACTGGTTTTGTGGTCCAGGGTCACATATGTGATAAATGCAAGGAGACAGTCAGGCTGACGGAGAAGATTTCAGAATTAGAGACACGCATCCAAACTTTAATTGAGGATAGTAAGTGTGCTCGAGCTTTAGATACTACTTTGGATGCGCCTAGCATAGTGAACCATTTACATGATTCGGTTCCGGCTGAGTTATTGCCTGTGCAGCCAGGCAGATGGGTGACGGTGAGAAATCGCTCTAGTCGCGGATCAAAAAATCACTCTTCTGTTCCGGTTACCATAACAAATCGAGTTGCCCCTCTCAGTGAAACACCCACTGAGAATGCTGTTGATTGTGCCCTGGTAATTGGCGATTCTATTACACGGAACGTGAAAATAGAGACACCAGCCACCATAGTCACATGTTTGCCGGGAGCCAGAGCGCCTGACATCAAAGCAAATTTAAAAGTGCTGGCTAATGCTAATCGTAAATTCTCTAAGATTGTTATTCACGTCGGCACTAATGATGTTCGACTTCGCCAGTAGGAGATCACCAAAATTAATATTAAAGAGGTGTTTGAACTCGCAAGTACGATGTCAGGCACTGTAATCTGCTCTGGCCCCCTTCCTGTTCGAAGGAGTGATGAGATAGTTAGTAGATTGTGTTCACTCAATGGCTGGTTGTCTAATTGGTGTACGCAACATAATATAGAATTCATAGACAATTGGAAAAGTTTTTGGGGCAAGCCTGACCTGTTGAAAAGAGATGGTATTCATCCCACCTGGGATGGTGCTGCTCTTCTCTCTAGTAATTTGGCTCATAGTCTTAGAGATAAAACATGACAATCTGGGGCTCAGGTCAGGAAGCAGACAAACTGGCTAAACCGACCGTCTGCTAGCGGCCTCACATCACCAAGGTCAGACAAATCCCATCACATAGAGACACTTTCACCTAGATATCATCATATAGAGACTGTGTCTGTTCCCCGAATTTGGAAATCCAAAAAACTGCCAAACCTTTCTACGGTTAAAAATATAATTGATGTTCAACAAATAAAAAACAGATATAATATAGATGAGCAAACGATAAAGCTTGGGTTGCTGAATATTCGATCCCTTAATTCAAAATCGCTCATAGTTAATGATAAGATTAAAGACTATAACCTAGATGTGCTGTGTTTGACAGAAACCTGGCTAAAACCAAACGATTACATTACTTTAAATGAGTCCACTCCGCAAGATTATTGTTATAAACATGAGCCTCGTCCGAAAGGCAAAGGGGGAGGTGTTGCTGTAATTTATAGTAATATTCTCAAAACCACTAAGAAATCTAGTTTTAAATATACTTCTTTTGAAGTGTTGGTGCTTAATGTAAAAAATTATAGTGTAAACAATAAATCACGTTTGAGAATTCTACTGGCTACTGTATACAGGCCACCAGGGCACCATAAAGATTTTATCAAAGAATTTGCTGACTTTCTATCAGAATTAATATTGGCTGCAGATAAAGTCCTAATTGTTGGTGATTTTAATTATACATGTAGATAATGAATTGGGATTGGCATTTAAAGACATTTATAAACTCAATTGGAGTGAGAAAACACGTGTCAGGACCTACTCATTGTCGTAACCATACTCTAGATCTAATACTATCACATGGAATAGATGTTGATGCCGTTGAAATTCTGCAGCAGAGCGACGACATCTCCGATCATTATCTAGTCTCGTGTAAATTACATTTAGCCGACTCCGTGTTATAAATATGTTAGACCTATCACTTCTGCCACTAAAGATTGCTTTATCAATAATCTTCCAAATCAGTTTCATAATCTCAGCATCCCAGATAGCTTAGAAGAACTTGATATTGCAACAGAAACTTTTAACTCTCTCTTTTCCAGCACTTTAGACACAGTTGCTCCGCTGCGCTTAAAGAAGATTAAAGAAAATAGTCCAACGCCGTGGTACTGTGATGGATTTTTCCTTTAACGCACCTGACTTAGGTTGAACCTGGTGTCCCTGACACCTGAAAATATATTATACTCAGTTGAGTTACCTCTAAACGCGCTGGTTGACCCAATCTAACCCCGCCTAAGAGTCTCACAAAGAGTCGAACGACGTCTCGTCCCTTACTGAACACTATCACTTGGTAATAAGGTCTCTAGTGTTCCTAACTTGCCCCACACTATCACTTGGTAGTAAGGTCTCTAGTGTTTCGCTCAATAACTTGTTCTACTAACTAACTTTGCTGCGCAGCTTTTAAAATGACAGACAGACTTCAGTAATTATCCCTTAAATGCTTTTAATTAACGACCAGGAGTCTCGAGCAGTACTCAGAGAATCTCCCAAGTAAAACCAAGGCCGGTGGATCTCCCAGACAATTTCCATTGAGAATCCCACCGAAAACACGGAAACCACAGTTTTTATACAATAGGGGGTATGGCATAATGACATTAATTTGATTGGTTATTCATTCACAGTCTTCTTCTGTTACTGGGTAGAGAAGAATATGTTTTAACCATTACTTCATTTATCACAAGTTCTAACTAGTCATCTCTGTCTAGTCTCATTACCCATATTATGTTATTTATACACACATCATGGGTTCGACACACACACACATTCACCTAAAATACAGAATGTCTTAGAACATTGTTTCAGAGATTTAGCATGTCAAATAAGGTCAAATGGTAAAACACGTTTAGCTTAATATTCAGTTTAAATTTTTCCATGACAGTACAATGAGAGAGCAGAGACAGTACCCTTAAGAGAGCAGCCAGAAAAATGGAGCGAAACTGGAAGAAAACAAAACTAGAGGTATTTCGGATTTCATGGAAGGAGAGCTCGATTGCTTACAGAGAGGCCTTAAAAGATGCTAGAACTAATTATTTTTCAACCCTATTAGAAGAAAATAAACATAATCCTAGGTATTTATTTGAACAAGTGACTAAACTAACGAAAAAGAAAGCTTCAAGCCCAGAAGTTTCCAAGAAACACAGCAGTAATGACTTTATGAACTTCTTCACTTATAAGATTGATAATATCAGGGACAAAATTATAACTATGCAACCGTCTACTAAAGTATCGCATCAGGGAGTATATTGTAGTCTCCGTGAGGAGCATTTTGATTCATTTGTTGCTATAGGAGAGGAAGAATTTTGCAAAATTGTTAATTCATCTAAATCGACAACTTGTATGCTAGACCCTATACCGACTAAGCTACTGAAAGAGATGCTTCCAGAGGTCATAGATCCTCTTCTAGATATCATTAATTCATCTTTGTCATTAGGATACGTACCAAAAACCTTTAAGTTGGCTATGATTAAACCGCTTGTTAAAAAAACGCAACTTGATCCTACAGAATTAGTCAATTACAGGCCAATCTCGAATCTGCCTTTTCTGTCAAAGATACTAGAAAAAGCAGTATCCTCACAACTGTGTTCCTTTTTAGAAAGAAATAATATCTGCGAGGATTTTCAGTCCGGATTTAAGGCTCGTACACACCGGGACGAATATCGGCTCGCGTTATTCGTCAGCGTTTTTCAACGCGTTTTTTGTGTTCACACCCAAGCGTTTTTCGCTGACGATGAGCCGAGTGAACATGCAAATTCATTCCCTGACATTAGATGCCGCTAAATGTACAGAAATACCCCGGTCCACAAAGTGCTTCTGACACTCGCTTGTCACTCAGAAGAAGAGAGCAAGTTTGTCGCGTTTAGGGGTGTCAAAATTAATCGTTTCTTCGATGCACCGCGATGCAGACGAGGACGATTCGGTTTCGGTTCAGTAATAGACCATAACCGGTTATAATGTACTGACGCTTTTCTGACGCCATTTAACGCGCATGTGCTTTGTCGCGGTAGCAAACACTGCTGGCAGAGGGAGACGAGACGCGAGTGCGAGTAATTAAACATTCCTACATATGAGCATGCAAGTTACATGCGCTTCTTGAGGCACACACGCAAGGTCTCGCTCTCTCCGTGCACGCGCTACACAGTTTGAACATACATTCACGTAGCCTTTCGAAAACCGGGTCGTTCAGTGTCCCGGGAATCGGGACAAACCGGGACAGATGGCAACCCTTCCGCACCCGATGGTCAAATTACACTTATTCTGTGTTATTTCGCGTGATTATGGATGATCGTCTTCAACAGCGGACTCGGTGACGGTTGATGCGCGCATCTCCAGGGTAACATACACTGATGAATGAGCGCTGCTTTTAATGAACATTTCTTTAAAACAAAATTATTTTGAAAGAATTTAATTTTCTTAATGGCATAAACAGGCTTTAGTCCCATGAAACTTAAACTGGAATGTCTCTGTTGTTGTCACTGGGACTTCCTGAACAGGCGAACACTCACGCAAACACTTTCTAATTTACTTCAAAAGTGATGTATGCGTGCTCGCGCGACGCATACATCACTTTTGAAGTAAAATAGAAAATTAAGGATGCGGTGCATCGCAATGCATCGCGATAATCGAATTGAACCGAATCGATGACATGAAAATCGTAATCGAACCGAACCGTGAGACCAGTATAGGTTCACACCTCTAGTCGCGTTTGTCATACAGTTCTTTATTCTTATTGGTGTCTCTTTATATAGACACCAACAAGACCAGCAGCTCTACATTCATCTGGCCTTGCATCTTCCTCGTCTTATTTCTTCCCGACAGAGTGTAGTAGACGGACGCTGTGTATCTTCTTCGCCATTACGTATGTGTGCTCGGCAAGACCGTTTTGTGTTTGAGCGCCCCCAAGTTGTGCTTTACTGTAACTTCAGAAGCTCCAGACACGTGAGCAAAAGCGCCAATCTCATTGGTCGGATAGTTTTTGACGCGGCGCGTCAAACTGAAAAAACGAACCCGAGGCGTTTTTTTTTTTAAAATGCCGCTTTTACGCGTGGCGTTTTACGCGTCGGTGTGAACACTCACATTAGCGCCCTTTGTTTAGTCACGAGGCGTTAAACGTCGGCGAATAACGCGCGCGAAATTCGTCCCGGTGTGAACAGGCCTTTAGACCGTACCATAGTACTGAGACTGCTCTCATTAAAGTCACAAATGATTTGCTCCTATCATCCGATCGTGGTTGTATCTCTCTATTAGTGTTACTTGATCTTAGTGCTGCATTTGATACTATCGACCACAACATTCTTTTAAATAGACTAGAAAACTATGTTGGCATTAGCGGAATTGCACTAGCATGGTTTAAATCATACTTATCTGACCGTTTTCAGTTTGTAGCAGTAAGTGAAGAGATGTCTTATCGATCACAAGTTCAGTATGGCGTACCACAAGGCTCAGTACTAGGACTGCTGCTGTTCACTCTGTACATGCTACCATTAGGAGATATAATTAGGAAATATGGAATTAGCTTTTACTGTTATGCTGATGATACTCAGCTGTATATTTCTTCAAAACCTAACGAAACTTACCAATTCACAAAATTAACGGAATGCATAGCTGATATAAAAAATTGGATGACCAGTAATTTCCTATTACTAAATTCTGAAAAAACAGAGATTCTAATCATTGGACAAAAAACTTCCTCACCTAATAACCTAGAATACTGTCTAACACTTGATGGCTGCTCTGTTAAGTCTTCGACGTCAGTCAGGAACCTGGGTGTGCTCTTTGATACCAATCTTTCATTTGAAAGTCACGTGTCTAGTATCTGTAAAACCGCATTTTTCCATCTTAAAAATATATCTAAATTACGTCATATGCTCTCACTGACAAATGCGGAACAATTAGTTCATGCGTTCATGACCTCAAGGCTAGATTATTGTAATGCTCTACTGGGTGGTTGCCCTGCACGCTTATTAAAGGGTACCTATTATGGCATTTAAAATGTTCCTAATATTGTTCTGGGAGTCCCCAACAACAGTTTTACAAGCATGCAATGACAAAAAACACTTTTGTTGTCTTATAATATGCATTTATTTTTACCTGATTTGCTCACCGACTCCCATATGAATCGTTTAGCGAGTCATTTTTCCAAACCCCGCCTTTGCGTGACGCTAATCTGTGGTGATATGTTAGACACCCAGCCGACGGGGTGTCATTGGTTGTTGCGCTAGATCTTACCCAGATACAACAGTGCTATTTTCTGATTGGCTAACAACACCAGACGAACAACACCAGAGGAGACCAGGGTTGCCAGGTCTGCACAACAAAACCAGCCCAATTGCTCATCAAACTAACCCAATCACGGCCAAAAATATTCAAATAGCGGTCCCGGGTGTTTCCTCAATAACAATCATGTTCCAGTGGATAAAACAATCGCGTCAACCAGCGTGCACTACACAAACAACCCGCGGAAACAGTGCAGGCATACAGACCTGGCAACACTGGAGGAGACGCGCTTGAATCCTGCCGGTTCCACAGTGAGTGAGTTTTGGGCACTGCGGCATATTAAATATATTACAAATAGTTTTTCAGCGTGAGAAATACAATGTGTGGCCGGAGAGCGTGACAAAAGACTGAAATGAGTGACTGTCACGCTCAATGCGTGACACTCGAGAGCCCTGTGACAACTCCATCAACAACGACAAACACTTCACATATTTCAATACAATTGACATTGAAGACCTAAGTTAGCTGCTAGAAGCTGCGCTGTGCCTGTGCGTACACAACACGCAAAATAATTATAGAACATGATACAAACATAAAAGCAACAGCCTACTTACAGATTGTGATTCGGAGAAGGAAGCTGATCCAAATAAACTCGGTACTGAACCTCCCTCCTTCAGTATCAGCCGGCTCGCAAATTCATACTTTATAGCATTTAGGTTTGTGAAGCAATCATCTTCAAAATGACGCGAACACAGAACAAGTTCGGGCTATAATACTTCTGTGGTATAGTTATGAACTGTAGCCACGGTCTTCAAATGCTCCTCACTGGGCAGATGAAAAAAGTTTGCTTTTGCGTCGCACTTCAAAACACAGCAGCGTCTCGTCGACATGATGTTTTCCCTGGTGTCTCCTAATGCAATGAGTGGCCGTATCTTATTCAAATAACTTGGACAAGTGACGTACGAAAGTGCATCGTTCGTCTATCGATTCATATCAACGACTCAGAGTCGACTCTTACTTTTGAGAGATAATAACTTTGTATACGGTGAACTTTCATATTTAAAACTTTGCAGGATGTTTTTGTTCACTTAGATCTATGTTACACACTACATGAAAGGTAATTTTCAAAATTCCATGATAGGTACCCTTTAAACAAACTACAGCTAGTTCAAAACGCAGCCGCTAGAGCTTTTACCAGAACCAGGAAGTATGACCATATTAGCCCGGTTCTGTCAACACTGCATTGGCTGCCTATTAAACATCATATAAATTTTAAAATATTGCTGATTACTTACAAAGCACTAAATGGTTTAGCTCCCCAGTACTTGAGCGAGCTCTTAAACGCATTATAGTCCTTCACGTCTATTGCGATCTCAAAATTCTGGCCAGTTGATAATACCTAGAATATCAAAATCGACTGCTGGCGGTAGATCCTTTTCCTATTTAGCACCAAAACTTTGGAACAATCTTCCTAACACGATCCGGGAAGCAGATACAGTCTGTCAGTTTAAATCTAGACTAAAAACACATCTCTTTGGCTTAGCATACACATAACACATTATAGATTTCTATAATTCAATGTTAGGCTGCATAGATTAGATCAGCCGGAACCGGGAACACTTCCCATAATTCCTGATGTACTTTGTACATCATAAGAAGGATGGCGTCTACGCTAATATTAGTCTCTCTGTTTATCCCGAGGTTTACCGCAGACCGCCGGATCCAGGGCATATCCAGATCTGATGAAGGACCATCACATGGACACGTCGACACGCATTATCAGGGCTGTGAAGGCCCATGGACACCTCACCACACTCATCTCCTCACCGGCCGGATGACCCAACCCAACCAGATGAACTGGATAATATCGTGAAAGTTCTGATCCCATCTGACTCCTGACATTATGCTGCCTAACTCATAATCATACACTGTTCATTCGTTGGCCAAAGGAGGACTGGCCCCCCGACTGAGCCTGGGTTCTCCCAAGGTTTTTTTCTCCATTCTGTCACCTGATGGAGTTTTGGTTCCTTGCCACTGTTGCCTTCGCCTTTTGGCTTGCTTAGTTGGGGACATTTAATTTTCAATTGAACAATACTATTACAACATTGTTTTCCTGTTATCTCTGTAAAGCTGCTTTGAAACAATTTGTATTGTAAAAAGCGCTATATAAATAAAGGTGACTTGACTATTTGATCGGTAAGTAATGTAACTTAGATGAACTGCTGCGCATGTGACAGGGCGAGAGGAGAGAGAGAGAGAGAGAGAGAGAGAGAGAGAGAGAGAGAGAGAGAGAGAGAGGAGAGAGAGAGAGAGAGAGAGAGAGAGAGAGAGAGAGAGAGAAGAGAGAGAGAGAGAGAGAGAGAGAGAGAGAGAGAGGAGAGAGAGAGAGAGAGAGAGAGAGAGAGAGAGGAGAGAGAGAGAGAGAGAGAGAGAGAGAGAGAGAGGAGAGAGGGGAGAGAGGAGGAGAGAGGAGAGAGCACTCTCTCTCTGTGGAGCCAGGCGAAAGTAAACAAGGCTTCCGTCTCAAAACTAAACGCTGTCTTGCTCTCTCCCACATATTAATCAAAATAAATCGACACGATGGTAAGGTCGGGAGACTAAAGTTTCATGTGGAGCATTCGAAGATTTGTTTTCCTGAATTACCGCTGGGTGTGAATTGTGCTAGAAAATACGTTGCCTTATCTTCTCTGAAAAGCGTTCCGCACATTCAGCTGACATAAACCACACTTTAAATAAACGAAAAAAACTATCCAGTGATGAAATGTTTTCTGTGATGACACAAATCTTGTGGGATTTCCTAAACTGCGGGGATAATCACACAACGCGCACACATCCGATAATGACACGTCCAATTCGCAAACTAATGACTCATTTGAACCGATTCGTTTTAATGAATGGACAACTGATCTTTCCAACACTGAACTCACAAGACGTCTGAATCGGTGTATAACTAATCGTTAACACTTTACAATAAGGTTTCATGTATTACTTAAATTACATAAAAATACTGTTTGCTTACTCAAGTGTAAGCTTGAGCTCCCAAGTATTTTGTTCAAATGTTTAAAGGGTACCTATCATGGAATTTTGAAAATTACCTTTCATGTAGTGTGTAACATAGATCTAAGTGAACAAAAACATCCTGCAAAGTTTTAAATATGAAAGTTCACCGTATACAAAGTTATTGTCTCTCAAAAGTAAGAGTCGACTCTGAGTCGCTGATATGAATCGATAGACGAACGATGCACTTTCGTACGTCACTTGTACAAGTTATTTGAATTTGACACGCCCACTCAGTGCGCGCGCCGAGCAGACAGAGAAACCTGACAACAACATGTCGACGAGACTCTGTTCTGAAGTGCGAATCAAAAGCAAACTTTTTTTTTTCACTGCCCAGGGACAAGCATGTGAAGACTCAGTGGCTAGAGTTTATATTTACAACTATACCACACAAGTATAGCCACCTTGAGCTGTGTTCGCGTTATTTTAATGACGATCGCTTCACAAACACAAATGCTTTCAAGTGTGGATTCGCGAGTCGGCTGATACTGAAGGAACGTTCAATACCAAGTTTATTTGGATCAGCTTCCTCCTCCGAATCACAACCTGTAAGTACTATTAATAATTGTTGCTTTTATGTGTGTGTGTGTGTGTGTGTGTGTGTGTGTGTGTGTGTGTGTGTGTGTGTGTGTGTGTGAGAGTTACGCTCAGCAGCTTCTAGGTCTCCAATGTCATTTTTTTTGTTTTTTGAAATATGTGAAATTATGTGAAGCGTATTGTAGTACTGCAGTGCTTTATCAATATTTGGATCAGCTTTATCAAAATTTGGATCAGCTTCCTCCTCCGAATCACAACCTGTAAGTACTATTAATAATTGTTGCTTTTATGTGTGTGTGTGTGTGTGTGTGTGTGTGTGTGTGTGTGTGTGTGTGTGTGTGTGTGTGTGTGTGTGTGTGTGTGTGTGTGTGTGTGTGAGAGTTACGCTCAGCAGCTTCTAGGTCTCCAATGTCATTTTTTTTGTTTTTTGAAATATGTGAAATTATGTGAAGCGTATTGTAGTACTGCAGTGCTTTATCAATATGTTTAAGCTTTGGGCTAACGCAAAATATAACTGACTGGGTCATCTGACCAATCACCGCCGATTAGCGTCACACAAAGGAGGGGTTTGGACAAATGAGTCGTCAAACGAATCATTAGGGAGTCGGTGAGCAAATCAGGTAAAAATAAATGCATATTATAAGACAACAAAAGTGTTTTTTGTCATTGCATGCATGTAAAACTGTTGTTGGGGACTCCCAGAACAATATTAGGAACATTTTAAATGCCATAATAGGTACCTTTTAACATATCTGCTGTTCATAATTCATTTATTAGTGTGTTGTATGATTAGAATGTTGTCCCGGTTTTAAAATAAAGCACAGCAATGATATTTGAGAGTGTTTCTCCCTTTTCAGGAAAAGTATCGAAAAAGTATCGAAATCGCAATTCTTGACTTGGTATCGGTATCGAAACAAAATTTTTGTATCGTGACAACACTACCATGTTGACTAAACAACTCCCTATAGCACTCCTGAATAACGTTCATGCCCAACAACCTCGGTAACCCACCCAGTAAGGATGAGTGAGACAGGTCCTTCACCACAAGTACCCCTTTATTCTGGATTTTCTTCCCAAGAACAACAAAATCTAACTCCAAATAACCCAGATAAGGTATATCCAAACCATTTGCAGCCTGCAACTGTAGCCACCCACAACCAAGCAACTTCTCTTTACTTGATGTTCCTGATGTTATGTTATACAGCAGTCACCTGTAAAATCGGATCTTGGACACAACAGTCAATTTCAATATCCCATGGGATAAGTTAACATTTGGAAATGAGAGAAGAAAATTAAATTCAAACCACCTCAAAATCACACCATCATGCAATTATATAACCAAAACCACAATCCACACAATAAACAAACAAAATAAATCAAATAAATCCTCCCAGTCCCAGTCCCAGCGGTAATTCTTGATGGTACCAGGAATTGACGTCAAATAAGATCTCAAGAACACAATTCACAAGCAACAAAGAAATCAAAGAAAAATATAATGAAATCAAATTATAAGAAAAGTATCAGATTCAAGACAATCTATTGAATCGACCAATATAACAAAAATCTATCAGAAAAGAAAAATACAATTAAACCAACCAATATAACAAAAAGTTAATCATTAAAGAAAATACAATTAAATCAACCAATATAACTAAATTAATCCATATCAAATAATCTCTCACACGCACACACACGTTTGCACAAAGCTCACTCAACCACGCGCTTGTATCAACACACTCAACCTAAAGACTCGTCCACATACAACCACACGCTCGCATCAACACACACTCACATAAAACCCTGCGGACATAACCGCGTGCGTCTGTCTCGGTAATCAGTGGGACTTGAGAGCACAACTTCTCCAGCCTCCACAGCACACCACTGGTCGCCCAACGAGCCGCCACCCAGCAGCAAAACAACAGCGGGCAGATATCTATAAAATAATTACCCAATTTAGCCATTAACCCCACATACCCCATCTAAAATTACATCTTCCGTTAAAACAACAACTCACAAAGTACTATATAACCTTACCTTCAGCACAATTGACTGGCCCTCAGTACGATCGGTAAGAACAGTGCACAACCACCAATACGGCCTTGATCGCACTACACAAAACGAGCAATCATTAAAACGATACTACTAGCAAATACAGCATCATATCAATGCAGTAGCGTACCTTAAAATGTTTGTGAAGTTGGACATTCACAGGCCCACGGCAAGAGTCAAAAGAAGTGAATTTCCCACTTATGCAGTCTACTATCTCACTCAATGCTTAACGCATATTAGGTAGCACTTTTTTGCGATACCATGCCGGAGGGAAAGCGGAAATGAAAGTAAATCTCCGGGACCGCGAGCTTCCGCCTTAAAGGGTCACCCCATTACACAATTATGTAATACAATTAAAATCTGCAAACCCTGAATAAAAAGCAGTGTACTCACGATCACTCGCCGATAGCGCTGCGCTCACTGTCTCAGCGAACGCTCTGTGACATCACAATAGAGCAAAGCGCTCAATGAACTCAAGAGTTTGAGTGACGGGAAATATATCCTGTTTCATTAGATTAAAACTGGATATGCTATACAAATACAAAGCTAAGCATGTTTAATGTATGATTGTTCATAAACATATCTGTTTAACTCTTGTATTGAAGTTCATGACATTTTTTTTATTTTCAGGTGCTTTGCTAAATAATTCTCAAAATGAACAGCTTCTTATTCCTAAGTCTATTTTTTTCCCTTTGATAAGTTGCATCCTCAGTTTTCATTTCATTATTATTATTATTACTGTTTTCATCTAAATGTTTGTTGCAAATATTTTGGGTTGTATAATAAGCATTGCTTTAAATTAATACAATATATTATTGTAGCCGGAGAAGGATGTGTGTGTGATGTGTGTGTGGTTATACGTGCAAATTCGCGTCATTGCGTAAGCTACATTTATAGAGGGGCAGTTTACTTTTGATAATTTGTTGTGTAGCGTTTCCCCTCGCTGCATCCAATGTATATATATATATTATATATATATATATATATATATATATATATATATATATATATATATATATATATATATATATATATATATATATATATATATATTATATATATATATATATATATATATATATATATGAGTCATTTCAGTATTGGGGGTACATTTCGAGTCTCCCAGATAAAACTGCTTTTATTTATAAAAAAAAATCTCTTTTTTAAATCAGTTTTGAATAACACACATTATATTTAACTATCACAAAAAATTATGCTTTATGTATATTTAGGAAAAAATTTAATTCGGAATATTAACTAAATGACTCCCACTCCCCTATTATTGACTGTCTCCGCCTCCTGATTCATACATTCAACTTGAATTATCATGAAACAATTAAGTCTAATTTTCAAATATTTTTTGTGTTTACTCTGTTAAGTTATATAAACAATTGCATAGAATATATATTTTTTGTATTATTAGTAATTTAATTATTAAATAAATAGATTTTGTGTCTGTCCCTACGTTCTGGTCAACTCTGTTACCTCTGTTATAAAAAAAAAAAAAAAAACTTCAAAGCATTTGTAGAAAAAGCATGTGACTTGCACCAAGTGATGCCACTTCTTCTGGTGGGAAATTCTGGAAAGCAGTGAAGTATGACATTATTCTTCTCTCATTAATTTGTACAAAATGTTTAGGATACACCAATAGTAGATTAAGTATTTGTGAAATATATTATTGTGTTATTGCAGTGAATCTCTCATTCACTTTTTAAAAAACGATAATATGGTGAAAACACATAAAATTCTGTTTTTAGACATGCCATGTGGTTTCTGGTTTGAGGTTAGCATTTTGAGCTAAAGCACAAAATGATGGAAAATGTCAACTCTGTTTTCGTCAACTCTGTTTTCGTCAACTCTGTTATCGTCAACTCTGTTATCGTCAACTCTGTTATCGTCAACTCTGTTATCGTCAACTCAATTTGTCTATAACAGTTGACAGATTTGTCTGTACATTGTATTGATGTTTACTTTGTTTAGTCTTAATATTTTAAATCTTACAAGTTTAAGATAAGCAAATATTGAACATGTTGAATTTAAAGTGCATTCTATTCAAATAAAAAAGTTTAACAGAAAAAAAAATGTCAAATTTTTTGTTTTCTTTTTCTACTTGAAATGTACCCGCAATTCTGGAATGAGTCATATATATATATATATATATATATATATATATATATATATATATATATATATATATATATATATATATATATATATATATATATGCAATAGACAGCATTGCATTGCTTTCGTTGGAGGGCGCTTAACACACTCAAGCACCCCGTAGAAACGGGCCTGGCAGCTCGCGCCATCTAGACACAGTGAAAGTTACATGATTGTGACGGATGGCCGAATTTACATGACACATAAATTAGCATTATAGTCTGCGATAGATACGGCGCCAAAAATAAAAGATGATAAAAGGGGATAAAGACAGAGGTAAAGTGACGTAATGAATGAACAGTTTATCTGCATAGTAAGATATTATTTAATGGCACGAGGGGCCCTCAAGGTGTCGGAGCGCATTCCCAGATGTGGGGCAGCAGCACAAAAGGCCCTATCTCCCATTGTCCTAAGTCTGGTTCTGGGTATGTGGAGGAGGTTTGAGTGGAGCGGAGGGAACAGGTTGTGTTTTGTGGGTTGATAAGTTGTTTGAGGTAGGAGGGGGGCATGTCCATGGATGCATTGATGTGTGAGGAGGGAAACCTAGTACTCAATCCTGGGGGAAGCCAGTGGAGTGAGTGGAGAATGGGGGTAATGTAGCTTTAGCTTGCAGATAAAAAAACTATTTTACAACCACAGCAAGAAGCTAATTTTTAAATGGAGGCATTCGGTTATAGAATAATATCCAGCGTAGCCAGTTGCCAGTTTTACTATAAACCAGAAAGCAAAAAAACAAACAATACTGGAAGTTCTAGTGGAGTTATTTAATGACCTGCAATCGTGTGAAACTCCTCTTTGATGGCTCTCACGGGTTTGTGTCCAGGCATCCACAAACTCTCAGAAAGAGCGCAAGAGCGAGTCACACTCTGCTCACAGCGGCCTTACTAATGTTCTCTACATGCACTGTTGTGTAGAAAAATGAGCAATGAATGTACTGCACTGCAATAAAAAGCTTTTCTTTGCATTTTTAATAATATTAGGACTACATGTCTGCCTTTATGATCTGAAGGAGGAACGCAACGGTGGAAGGAGCAGTCCCTGCCTTTGGAGAAAAATATTGGGCAGGGAGTTGTCTTCGGAGGCGAAGAGGTCGACAGGTTGCCTCGTGCCCATAAGAGGAGACTTCTGGCCAGCTTGTACAGAGATCTCGACCTGAGCCCGCCCTGGCGATTTATATAGGACACCACTGTCATGGACCAAGACATGGTCACCTGCCACGTGTAGTAGGAAGGTTTTGAGGGGCAGTTGATATGCAACTGTCGACACCGCGCTCGCCCAAGAGACGGAGGCCGGTTTGCCCTTGCACAAAACATTGCACAAACCCAACCTGTGTTGGAGACGTCCGTGGTGACCACCGTCCTCCTTGAGACTGTCCCCAAGCTTACCCCGACTCCTGAAGGCGGGGGGTTTCCAAGGGACCAGGGCTCTGATAAATTATCCAATTGAAAGCCACACCTCTTATGCCATACCTTTTTAATTTTTAAAACAGGATTTTGTGATTAACAGTATCAAAAGCTTTTTTCAGGTCAATGAAAATCCCCACTGCGTAGTTTTTATTTTCAGTACAATTTGATAATCTTTCAACTATGTCGATAAGTGCCATAGATGTTGATCTGCCGCTTCTGAATCCATACTGGCTGTCCATTAATAAATTGTTTCTGGTATTGAAATTATCTAGTTTGTTGACATAGTTTTTCAAGTATTTTTGAGAATTGAGAAAGCAGAGATATTGGTCTGTAGTTATTGAAGATGTGAGTCACTGGATTTATAATGGAATGACTTTATTTTCATCTTGTCAGGAAATTCTCCTGTTTTAAATTATAGATTTTATACATACGTGTGTGTGTGTGTGTGTGTGTGTGTGTGTGTGTGTGTGTGTGTGTGTGTGTGTGTGTGTGTGTGTGTGTGTGTGTGTGTGTGTGTGTGTGTGTGTGTGTGTGTGTGTGTGTGTGTGTGTGTGTGTGTGTGTGTGTGTGTGTGTGTGTGTGTGTGTGTGTATGTGGATCATCTATCCCATCTATTACCTTTTTTACTAGAGACATATCAATTTCATCACAATCTTTAGAAGTTTTATGATTACATTTATTTACAATCTCTATAATTTCCCCGCTCTCTACGGTTCCCCAAAACAGTGCTGGGTTATTTTCCACATGGTCCGTCACAGAGTAACTCATCCCTGTGAAATGTTTGTCTTTGGCCAGATTACGGCCCACATTAACAAAGTAATTGTTGAATCTGTCAACCACTTCGTTCATGTTTGTCCACGTCTTGTCATTAAGTTTTCAGATAATAAAATTTATTTTGACCTTTTGTAATAACATTGTTTATTGTATTCCGTGTTCCTTTAACATTATCTTTGTTGTTTTCTAATAATGTATTATAATAATCCTTTTTACATGCACTTTTTTTTACAGGCATTTTGAATTCCTTTGGACATCCAGGGTGTTTCTGAATATTTCCTTTTATTACAATATTGTTTTATTGTACAGTTTTTATTATATAAATTTGAAAATATGTCTAAGAATAATTTATATGCCTTATTAATGTCAACTTCCTCCTTTACTGCATTTCAATTATACTTTATTAACTCATTTCTAAATGCTCTTTTTCTGTTTGCATCAGTTTAAATGACAAATAAATATGAATTTCATTCATAAATAGGTCATATCTCTGTGTATGAGAACAAGCTTTACACCTAATTAACTGTACAACTAATTAAAACTTGAACCCTACGTCAAAGTTTGCCACTCTCTGGTTTATTTTAAGATATTGTTGTTCACTGGTTTTTGCATATGTTTGTGTATCTGGAACTTTTATTTGTCATGAGCTCTATATTTTAAGATGTACTAGCTGTTGATAAATCACATTCAATGAATGTAACGAGCTAATGTCAGGGCAAATGTCCTGCAAAGTTTAGCTAGGCTATTTAAACACACCTGAACCAGAGCAAGGTCTTCAGAATATCTAGAAATGTCCAGGAAAGTGTGTTTAGCTGAACTCTGAGAACATGATCCTCCAGGGTCAGGACGAGTGTTAAATCTATAAATGAATGTGTAAAGTTGGGTTTCTGCATGCAGATTTGTAGGTCAGTCAGTACAAATGAAATCTGCAAAAACTGTGTGTTCTCACAACACATGCAAACAAAACTGCAATGTTTTTGAGCTTTTGAAGATATCTTTATCACATTTGTCTTTATCACATACCCTGCTTAAACCTTCTAACTGAACAAATATTACTGAAGGAAGTGGAGAAAAAAATAATAATTAATATTAAAAATAATACTGTTTTACACAAAACTCTTACTGACTTCAAATGTATTTATCAAAAGAACACGGACCGCACCCTTATTTCATGCTTTAACAGTTGAATTTTAAACTTTCATTTAAGTAGCTAATCAGTAATAATACATTATTATATCACTTGTTAAATGGTTATTTCATAATTACATTCAGTCCTGCGTGAACAGATTCGGTTTGTTTGCAGATTCGATGTGCGCTCACGCGCTCTGCTCACGCACACGACTTCGGGTGCGCGTGCGTGCATGTGAGTGATTTGAATTTGAGTTGCTATGGCGACGCGTGTTATGAATTCTGACTGCATTGCAAATATCAACACTTTGATGATCGCTATCTTTCGGCTGAGAGACGAGGCGATTTCAGAGACTCTTGCTGAATATTTTCTGCTGATCTTGATATATTGAAGCTGTTTGGAGGATTTCAGAGAGGACTTTTATTCTAGAAGGAGATCGGATAATATATCCTAGCTAACGTTACATAGTTTTATTTTTAAAAGTTAATATTATTTCTGAGGACTCTTTTAATTGTATTGTTCTTTTCTTATTTTAGAGGGAGTTTGGAGTTTTATTTTATATTTTATTTTGTTGGGAGGGGTATTTCTGAGGGGAGGGGTATTTCTGAGGGGAGGGGTATTTCTGAGGATATTACATTGTATTTTGTATTGTATTTGTATTGTTTTATTGCAGTTTGAAGGAGGATGCCAGGCCCGACCCGGACACAGAGCCAGGAGCTTATTCCTGGATATTTAACACCTCTGTCTTGTGAGTTTGTTTCTGTGTCCACAGGTCCGGCTCACAGGGAGAGAGAGTGGCAGAGAGACAGCCAGCAGAGCCCAGATGATGGACGTCCGTCCACTTCATCTCAACACTCTCGCAGAGGTCCGGCACTGAAGAAGAGAAAGCTCAGTTCCAGCACCCATGAACACCATCAACCCGTCAGTGCTGGTGCTGAGGAAGATGAGATGCCACTGAGGAAGAGGAGGAGGAGGGAGAGTTTAGTGAAGCTTCATTACTGTGACTGGAGCGCCATCATCTCAGACCAGAAAACTGAGAGAAGAGCTGAGGGTAAATCACATGACCATTGGATAATATCATTAATTACCATATATGACCACACCATATTATATCTGAAGTTTGATCAAGCCAATAATCAGATTTATTTTTTATTCCAAGACATGTCATGACATATATAAACAAGGATTGTTTAAAAAATAAAACACATTTTAACAGAAGAATAGCCATAATATGAGTATCCAAAGTTTAATAATGATAATTATTAGTGTGAAACATGCTTTTGTGTGATATCCCCTGCTTTAGATCAGAACGGTGTCCAGTCCAGTGCCTGTGCTGCAGAGGATGATGGTCTTCAGGCTCTATCCAGTGGTGTTGAAGAT
>CM070832.1:32812490-33047490 GCA_036326025.1 Chrosomus eos
CTGTTTCCGGGTCCAAAGGCCGGGTCCTCTCTACCTACCTACCGCTTTCGCCGGAGTTTTAACGTGTTCCTGTGTAGTTTTATAATAGATCGGAGTTAAAAAAAACAAGTGACATTTAACTGTCATCTACCGCTTTCCCTGTGACGAGAAAGATAAGAGAAAATGGCGGCAGTTGATTAGGTAAGTTACAAATCTTAAACGAATGAAGAAACTTTGGCACCAGTGGGTGCTATCCCTTAATCCCTAGTAACACCCACTGGCACTGAAGCAAAAAAAAGCCCTTTAAGAAAAGGGTTTATGTAGTCTAGGATCTGAAAGACGAGCGGAGCGCTTGGGCCCGGAAGAGGATAAACGTCACGCGTGACGTCAGACTTAACAACCGAATAAGAAGTGGACAGAGCCATCTCATTGGAACTCAGTTGAGACAGTTGAAGCCTATTTTTAGCGATTTTTGAGCACTTCCGTTCCTGACGCGCAGACTCAAACCGACTCAAACTAAGCTTGATGACGTGAGCAACCTGTCTGACAGACGTAAATCTTCTAGCAGCTGTGCGTGAAAATTGCCAACGTTCTTTGTCGAGAGTTCTTTGGCGTGAGTGAGCAGGAGTATTTTGTCCCGTTGCTTTTATGGACTCATTATCTATGGGCTTCTCCCTTGACGGGACGTCCCCCCGATTGCCTACGAGCTTCTCCTCCAGTCTGTACGGTAATGTCTGTAAGGCGCGACAGAGAGTCGAGTGGTTATGACGCAGTCGTTAGCCTGTTTTTACAAAAACTGTTTCTACGGGGCCATAATGTAACATAGAAGGTAATGGAGCCCTTTATACATTGTCGTGTTTCTTTAGAAATAAATAATGGACAAATGGAGTCTTTAAACGCCTCAGATGTAAAGTTATTCGCCGTCAAAGTGACGCCAAAATGAATGGGAGTCAATGGAAATGCTAACGCAAGTGAAGTTCTGCTACAAGATGGCGGCACCCGGCCGACTTCAACTTCCGGTTGATGGATTACCCCCTTGGGTTCAATGCGGCTGTGTCGGCGCATAACATACATCATAAATAAACTTATCTGATTGGCTTATGGGTAACCAATGATTTTAAACTTCAGACAAGCGCCCCCTAGCGAGAGAGACAACAATTCTCTATTATGCTATTCCAGACTCTGTCTACGAAGCAAAGTGAAGTAGCAGAGTCTGGTATTACCAGGCTACACCGAGACCGGAAGTACGGTAAACTCTTTTCCAGTGAAAGCACTAGCAGAAGCAGTCAGAACAAATGCGGACACTAAAAGCGGTCAGTCATGTTGCATACCTTTTTTGTTTCAACTCAAAAAAGAAACAACCCTATTTATCATTTCACAGCTTTACTTGCAAAGAAATGTTGAAAAAGTGTTGGATTTGGGCTATTGAGGGTTTGCACCTATACGTCACGATTTGGCCAGTTACCCGGATGCGTGGCCATATTGGAGATACTCAGATGTAAACAACAGCATGGATTGCACTGTTTATGTACTACTGAACACATTGTTACACTAATTTATGATGTCTAAACCACGGAAAAAACATATGGAAGCTGCAAAATCATACAGAGAAGGACTTGGTAAGCATGAGTTTTGACGAACTAAAGTTAATATGTGGTGAAGATCCAACGAGCTTCTCTAGCCCTTACTGCTATTCTTCCTTCTATTCCTCATACCGACATAATAGGCTACGTTCAGATTAGCAGTCCAAAAAAGCACATGAAATCCGTTTCAAGCTACATCCATATGTGGTTTAAATCCTATTCAAATCACATACAGGAAATCCGCTTCAGTCTGAACGCTCGGATCGGATTCCGCGTGGTATGTGACTTTCTCACGCCACGTAAAATGTAAACGTCAGACGTTGTTATAGGGAACATGCTGAAAGTCGCTGCTGAAACAAGGCTGTGTTGTTGCAAAGTGCCGGACAAGCAGAACATTATTATTTTCGAAAGATAAGATAAGTTAGGATTAAGAGAAGAGCGCGGGAAAAAGCTGTGCCTACCCTCCTCCAGTTCTGCAGCTCGAGACGCAGGAGTCCAGCGCGGCGGATACACATTCCCATGTTGTAAAATTTAATTAAGACAACATCTCTATTGCAAATGCAAACCCTCCATCAACCCACCGTCATTGCCAAAGAGCTGCATGATCACACAACTCGGATCTGAACAGTTGCGACACACAGTGTGGACATCATTTTAGATCAGATTCCAATCGGATACAAAGATAATCGTCTGTTTTTTGCACTTTTCTCTTTAACTTTTGGCAGTCTATAGAACTCGAAATGTTTTTTCCCGGTGTGACCGATTAGTACAGACCAAAACACAACCATTTTTCAGCAGCAATAATCAGCCAAATATGCAAGTTTTTTCAGTTCAGTGGGATTGTTTACGTTTAGTGCCTCCAATATGGCCGACTTCTGGATTGATGACGTGTAGTGAAAACCCTCTATTCAGCACAGAAGATTAAATGGCCTGAGATGTCACTTATAAGTACTTCTTTGTCGTCTGCTTTCTTCTATTGAATCGGTTCATTTACACGCTCCTGTCTCTTATCTGTAGCTTTGGAAAGTCTGATTCATTCAAGAGGAATGCCAGAATTGGTCTCTCAGCCGCCCAAAAGTTGCAGTGAAAGCTGCTTCTGCCACGGCCTCTCCACAGATCCTGCACCGGATCCACAGAGTTTCAGTCTTCGGCTGCTCCTCCTCCGCTGTGCATCTGACAGGCTGATACGAGCGCTCCCACAATGCTTTAGATACTCTGTCTGTGTCACAGTCACCAGGTAATCATCCAGCTCTTCACTACATTTCCCAGCACCCTCCTTGGCCCACACCTGCACCCGTCAGCGATCACCTCATCATCTTCACCATTTAATTAATCACTTTATACTTGGAAAATGTTTTTATTTATTTATATGGTTTATTGCAATTATCAGCCTTGACTACAAATGTAATGCTAAATCTTGTCCATGACATTCTGTGGGATCCAAATGTGATAAGAAGTAAATGTTGTAAATCTGATGAAATATTACCAGTTATCATTTGAATGGAGGACATAGGGCTCAGTATGTAGGCTATACCAAACTGAATTTCCTTGTGTTGTTTGTACATTATGGGGGCAAAATGTCCCCACAAAGATGGCAATATCCAAAACACTAATTTGTTGGTCCCCATGAGGACCATTTTCGAAAATGTAAAAATGCAGAAAGTTTTCTGTGGTAGGTAGGTTTAGGGGAGAGAATATACAGTTTGTACAGTATAAAAACCATTACAACTAAGGAGAGTCCCCACAAAGTAGTAAACCAGACGTGTGTGTGGTCTGACAAACCCTACATTATGGGGACAAAATGTCCCCACAAAGATAGCAATATCTGAAATCCTTGTTCTTGTGGGGACATTTTTTGGTCCCCATGAGGAAAACAGCGTATAAATCATATTAAGTGATGTTTTTTGAAAATGTAAAAATACAGAAAGGTTTCTGTGATGGGTAGGTTTAGTGTAAGGGGATAGAATATACAGTTTGTACAGTATAAAAATCATTATGCCTATGAAGAGTCCCCACAAAGATGTGTTCTACTGTAGCATACAAAGACAGACTCAAGATTTTTTGGATTGTTGTCTGTTTTTTGGTGGTACTCTTTATTTTTCAAACAACATAACTGCTTCCTAGCACATGTTCGAAATGAAAAAATGCTTCAAGTAAATACAAAGTTTCAAAAGGCAAACAAATAAGACGGAGGATAAACAGTCTTTGGGCTTTAGATGTTTTCAAATGCCTCATTGTGCTGATGTACAGTACCATGCAGAATAATAGCTCATTAAAAGCGTTACACTACATTTGAGTTGACGTCTCAATGCTTGTTTGATATAACATTTGGTTATTTCATTGGGTTTAGTGGACCATTCATTCAAGAGCCATTTCTGTCCTTCTTTTCCAACATCTTCAGCGCGGGTGTAGTAAGCCAGCGCGGTACTGCTAATCTTTGACTGTTTTTAGGGTAAACCTCTCAAAGTCGTGAAGTCTTTCTGCCGCTGAACCACAGTTTCCATGGCATATGCAGATTCATCTCAAAGCATTGCACTTCATCCCAACCGAATACTGAACAAATCAAGCAGAAAACCTTCCACAGCGAGGGGGAAAACCCTCAGACCGTCATGAGTACAGCTAATGAAGCCTACGCTGCAAAATACAGTCTTTGTGGGAATGAGGGAATATACAGGTCTGATGTAGTAAAAGGCATTTATATACACATCTATTCTCTGGTGTTTGAGACTTTAACACAACATTCAACAGATGTCATAAAGCACTCCTGTCAACTGACAAAAGCACGGCGTATCTGGACAGTGAAAGCTGTGAGCGCAGGCATTCAGGCATCGGGTTGGCAGGCAAAATGTTGCTTTTCCCTCTTCAGCCGCTCCGTGATGAAGATATGAGGTCAGATGTTTTGGACATGGATTCGTTTGAGATCAGCACCTTCAACTAAAACAGTGTGCAAACGTTTTCCTCTGGCTCCTACGGCACCTCGAGCTCAGCAACCTTAAACTCCTCCCCTTTCCCCGCCCTCCCTGCGAGCTCTGCAAGTCAGGTGACCAGCTGCGGCTCCCAGGATTGGCTGGCCACCAGGGGGCGGCACTGTGTGATGACCGGTGGGCCCGACGGAGGCTGGCTATCCAGACACAAGCCACTCATCATGTGCTGCAACGCCGGCCCTCTGGGCTTCCATTTCTACAGGGAAACAGAAAAAGTGGAGACAGGTTAATTACATTAACAGAGACACACACACACACACACACACACACACACACACACACACACACACACACACACACACACACACACACACACACACACACACACACACACACACACACACACACATACAAAAGGTTCTTTATAATGGAAAAATGTTCTTTAGATTATTAAAATGTTCTTCTTCACACTATCGGAATAAATGTTTATTTTAAGAACTGCTAAGCATGAGGAAATTCAATTGACTAAACTGTTGCTGATTAAAATATTTTTGTGATGGTGGAAACTTGGGTAGTGTGCATGATTTATATTTTTCAAGAACTGAAAGATTCTTTGGGGAATCAAAAACGAACGGTTCTTCTATTGCACATGTAACGTGTTTGCTTTGTTTTGATTTAGTTTTTTGGTTATGTTTTCCCTGTGCCTGTTTTACCTAGAGTACGTTTACATGACAGCGCTTAATAGATATACGCTTATAGATACGCTTAAAACAGAGAAGTCTTAATTTTGAGTTTTCCTCGTACAGAACACCATTGTTAAAATGATCCACATTCACACGGATTTACAAAAACTAAAAACGCTGTATTCTGCGGCCAGGCCATTAGATGGCGATGACACACTGTAGACTGAACATGTAATACGCATCGTCTTCAGAGATTCGCGTTTTTGTCGTTTACACGGAGACCATTTTCAGAAACTTGTACTTTGAAACCTGTTCAAAACGGTGTCATGTAAACAATGTGGCGCAGGACGGGAATATGAAAACTGCGTCGGGTTGAAACTAGCAAAAAACACTTGCGTCGCATCTGACGCTGCATTGCTCCAGGTGAATATTGTATATTCATCTTTCAATTCTAGTCTTTTAAAAGGCATCTGAAATAATAAACCAAGTGCAATGTAGTGTTGTCAAAAATATTGCTTTTTCACTATCAATCCTAAAATATCAGTGTAACAATATGTTTGATCCGTGTATCAGGTCTTAAAGTGACGGCAGCCCAATTATAAACATCCCAGTGAAAATGCTGACTGCTGGCCTTTTTCATGCTCAGAAAACAACATTACACACTAAAAAAATAAAAATAAAAACCTTTTTTAAATCATCCTGAATTATTTTTTTCACTGAGCTTGATGTAGTGGCCAAAACAAGGTATCTACATGTTGGGACAAAGTAAGCAGATCAGTAAGGTTTTGAATAGAGATAACTGACTTCCAAAGTTTACTGAACAGCTTAAATAACAGACTCACCCACGACATTATTGTGATAAACAACAATTACTAACAATATATATATATATATATATATATATATATTATATATATTTATAATGATCTCATCAGAGACGCAAAGAGTAAAGCAAATCTTCTCTATATGAAATTTGATCTGTTTGTGAGGCATGTTCAGACTTTAGGAGATATCACAAATGAGCCGAACATGAATGAGTGGACAGAGGTACAGAGGTCAGTCTCATGAAAGATGGAGAAGAAAAAAGAAAACGATTAAAGCCAAACCGGCTAAGAGGGACCATATGCAGAGGGCTTATGGGAAGATATGTGTCTGTTGTGTTTCAGATTGATGACAGAAGATTTATATACAAAGAGAAAAAGAAAAAATGCAGCTATTATGACTGAAAAAATGAGAGAGGATATTAGGACAAAGAGGAATAACCAGAAATGGTAACAGAAAAATCACTTAAAATTACATAACTTCCACAGAGAGCACTAGTGCTGTCCGAGAGCTAATAGTCTTCTGAAACACGCAGACATCAAACTTGCATCTGATTCATTCTCAGTGGGTCATCAAACCTCGACCTGCCCATCTGTCAGATACACACACACGCACCTGTCTGGACTCTTTGGTGTTGCAGGGTTCCAGTCTGACCTTTGACCCTGCAGTGAAGGCTGTGATGGTCAAACACTGGTCATGCTGACGGATCTGTGGTTCAATCAGGGTCCACTTCTTAAAAAAGAAAAGAAAAAAGAGACAAATTATTGGGTGAGTAATGCAGATGTAGAGTTATAAGTTACACACTCATCGGCCACTTTATCAGGTAAACCTGTTCAACAGCTTGTTAACGCAAATATGTAATCAGCCAATCACATGGCAGCAACTCAATGCATGTGGACATCGAGCGTTTCTCAATACCACATTCGGACTTGCCAAGTTCGACTGAGAGATCTCAGTTATCGCTGTGTGTATATTTTAGGCAACAATAAATTGAAAAATGTTATAAATCACCACTCTGCCTCTTTTCGTTTTTATTTAAAGTTTATAGTTTTACCCTTAAAACTCTTCTTAGATCACCAAAATTTAATCTTGAATGTATCTCTACACCCTTGCCTCATTTAGTATGCGTGGTTCTATGAATATGCAAATGAGCCCCGCCTCCACTCACTCACTCACTCAGCTCTGAGATCCACTCGTTGACGATCATGTTGACTCGCTGCTTCACTAACACAGTACGATGCATCATTGAAGAAATCAACTAGCTAGTCACGACTGTTTCCCGAAACCATATTGTCGTAAAGTGGTCATTCAACCACGTTGGTTAATGATGTCACGCATGGAGTAATAACTTCTTTTAATGAATCTGTTTGAGATCGACTTATCGCTAAATGTTTTTTTACTGACATGGCATCCGAGGACTATTTCTCATTTTTCTCAGTTACTTTGCTTTATTTCCAGATTCAATCTTAAACATCTTAATAGCCACACAAATGTGGTTCAGGCAACGTGTACATTGATTATCCTATTGCATGTATATTTATAACAAATCAAAATATAAAACACAACCTTGGCTTACATTTTAAAAATATTTTAAAACATATTATGTGGTTCAGGCAATATGTACATAGGCCTACTCTTGATTATCTTCACTGTAATAAAATAAAATTTGACATAACACAACCCTGTCTCTTTTTGTTAAATGTCATTTTTAATTATCAATAATAGCCATTATAAAAGTATAAGTAAAAGGTATATGAAGCTATACAATATATATATAAAATAAAGCAAACAATTTAGTCAAACATACAAAGTCAGTGCTCTAGTGCGCTACAATGGTACAGTTAAATAGCCTAAATTTGATCAAGTTCTGTCATGTGAACTCTCAGGGAGATTGGCATGTTAATGGATATGGAAATGTTAATGTATTTGTTCTTGGCTAAATAGATCTGCTACACATGTAACAAACCTTGAATAACCCCGTAGCAGATCTATACAGGTGGAGCTGGGGAAGGTGGAAGTACATTCAAAAGTATGTGAACAACCTTTAATGGTCAAAAAATTAAATAAAAATAGCAAACGTGAAAATAATGTGAACATGGCGTGTGTTGCAATTACAATGACCAAACAAAATCAGTGTAAATGCCTAGTCTTAGTTTTGTAACTTTATACTCTTAAAAACACCTACAGTTTTTACAGGAAAAAACAAACTATTTTGAAAACAAAAATGCCCTGCTCCTGATCTATTACTGAAAATAATGTTCAGTTAGTGAGTGCTACTTTCAGTCAGTTAAAGCTTCACCTGTGAGGCAGGGATACTCGGTGTGGTCTTACACTCAGCCAAACCCAGACTCTCTGTGCCGTGGCTCTCCAGACACAACCCGTCCTGCTTCAGGAGACTGTACACCTCCTCCTGCTCGGGGATCCTGACCAACACAAGCAATATGACAAAACACCTTCAGAACAGAGACCTGAGAGGGTTAAATGGCATTTCACTCCAAATACAAAACGTCCAGGTTTTGCCCCTCAGAGCCCAGACACAGTCCAGTGAACGCCACTCACTTGAGTTCAGGGTACACATTCTCAAGATACCAGCGGAAAGAGTTACAGTTCAACTTCCGTCTTAGTGCAAGCCGATCTGCAATACTGTGTAGAGAGACAGAAGCGCTTTAAAGGAATAGTTCACCCAGAAATGAAAGATCATCATCTAACTCACCCTCAGGTTGCTCCATAAAGTTCACAGAGAGTAGATATAGTCACCAGAGGCTGTCAAGATCCATCAAGTACCATACAATAGTCTTATAATGTACTGCTTGTGCACAGTATCGATCATGCAATATTGTGTGAGAATAATGTGTGAGAGAAACATATCCACTGAAAATCTAATGAGTTTAAAATAAAATTGAGTTTTGTTGGTATAAACCTTTGTGAAAAAGAAGTGCACTTTAGCATACTTTTAAAAAGATATAATATACTTTTAAAAAATATAATCAAGTTTTACTAAAACTTAAAAAAATCAATGAAAATGTATTATAGATTTAATGGTAACACTTTGCAATAAGGTTCATTAGTTAACTACATTAGTTAACATGAACTAAGAATGAACAATACTTCTACAGCATTTATTAATCTTAGTTAATATTAATTTCAACATAATACATGGCTAAAATCAAAGGTTTTGTTTGTTAACATTAGTTAATGCACTGAACAAACAATAAACAGTTTGATATTTATTAACTAACATTAATAAAGATGAATTAATACTATTAAAATGTATTGCTATCATGTTACTACATGCTAATACATTAACTAATGTTTGTAAAAATGTATTGTAAAGTGTTACCTATTTAGTTCATCTTAAACATAATTATTTAAACTTAAGAGTGCTTTTTGACACATTTAAGTCATTTTATAATTACTTCAATTGTCTTGCTGCTATACAAAAATATATGCATGAAATATGCTAAATGTACTGGCAAGCATTTATGGTCAACTAAAAATATGAAACTTATTCAAATCTCTTGATGAAATGTATTACCCTAAAATGTAATATTAAAAATTAAATATAACTAAGGTTAAAATTATAATTAAAATTATGCTTTAGGATGTTAGTCAACACATTGAAATAGGTGAGATTTTTTAAAGCATGAAAAAAGATTATTAAAACAGATTTTAAATGTAATAAGTTAAAGAAACAGTCATGGAAGTGTACTCTCTTTAAGTGCACTTAAGTTGCCTTTTATTTCATGAATTATTTATTAATTATATTATCTGCAAGTACAGCTTTTTGAAAATATACTTAAGATGTGAAGCACACAACAAGTGCACATTCAATACAAATAAGCGCATTTCTTTTTCACAAGGGGATTTATGTGTTGAGGTTGATTCAATGATGTTAAATAATATTTTTCACTTCAATAAAACCAGTTCATATAGATGTTAGGCATTACAGGTTATTTTTTTCAGTGTACGTTGTTCAGTGCTTGATTTTCAAAACTAAAAGTACTTTTATGGAGCTTGATAGTCAGTTTGATTGTACGTAGCAGCGTGAACATTCTGCTAAACATCTCTTTTGTGTCACACAGGCTGACATGAGGGCGAGTAAACAACGGCATTTCATTTTGGATGTGACTATTCCTTAAGAATCAGAGGTAAATATAATCACGACAACATCATAAAACAGCCTTTCACCAGCTCACTATAACTAGATCTACATAAAAACACAGTGTATAAACGTTATGAGAGATGTCTACCTCCCAAAGGCCTTTCCCTGCGCTGACGGTCTCGCAGCGTAGTAATACTGTTTATACTCATCCATCCAGACCTCAGCCGCTCTCCGCGTGTTCCTACAACACACACACACACACACAGACACACACACACACACACACACACACACACACACACACACACACACACACACACACACACACACACACAAACACACACACACACAAACACACAAACACACAACACACACACACACACACACACACACACACACACACACACACACACACACACACAAAACACACAACACACACACACACACACACACACACAGACTATGTAACAGTGCTTCGTCGCCGTAAAGCATGATTACAGCTTACATAAAGGCCAATTTACTTAATGTAGGTGAGTGCATTGCCCTCTGGGAAGTCATAGGGATGGCGTTTCCTAAAGACGTGTCCCACGCGACTGCAGGGCAGGATCTCGAGACTGCCGCCACACATCCACACTCTGAATGACAGCTCTACAACATCGAAAAAAAAAAAAAAAAAGATTATGGAAATAATTTTTATTACGCAAGAATAAAAAAAAATATGAAAAACTATGTAATGGAGCGATAAAAAAAGCAATAGAGGCTTCCCTGAAAATCACACTTTTTGTCCTAGGCAGCCACTCTGTAATGCTGTACAATATAGCGTAGGTGAATTTCCCACAGCAGATCTTATACAGGTGGAGCTGGGGACGGAGGAGGGTTTCTGAAGGCCCCGTCCACACTACTACGTTTTAGTTTAGAAACTGAGACATTTTGCTACGTTTGCACCTCCCGTCCAGACTAAAACGGAAAAAACAAAGACCTAAAACGGAGAAGTTTAGAAACACTGCCGACCCCGTTTTGCGTTTTGAATCTCCGGAGGGCGTTTTAGTGAAGACGGGTCAAACCGGAGGAGTTTAGAAACGATGACGCAGAGGCTCACGCTCGGCTCTCTGATTGGGTGTCACACCATACACACCTTCAGTGATTTCGTCTTTATTGTGGGGTACACCTTTCCCATTTTTGTGGCTTGCTCTGGCGATGAATTAATGCTCCCGGTATCTTTCCAATATGTCGCCGTATTTGGTTTGCGGCGACTCCCAGTCTGTGTTTTCTGCCGCCATGGCTGTTTTGTATTCCCTTGTAACTTTAAGTAAAAGTTCCACCTCGTCATCGGTCCATGAAAAGAAATCTCTGGTCTTCGACATTGCTAATCTTTGCAGAGGTAACTTAGCTACTTTCTTCTTCGTTTTCTGTTTACACTGGCACACGCATGCCCAGTGTTGGTGAATGGTCACGTGATCTGCGTTTTCAGTCGTTTTAATGTGGACTGAGATCAATTCTAATACGCAGCTAAAACGCTGGTGTAGACGGAGATCGTATTCGTTTAAATTATCCGTTTCTAAACTAAAACGCAGTAGTGTGGATGGGGCCTGATACTGCTACAGCAAATGCTTACCAAGTATTTGAAGGTTGAGCAGCGAGCTCATTGGCTACTGATACATCAGGAACCAATCAGCCGTGCCCTATAGATAACGATGTGATTGCAAACAGATTGAGTTAACAATCAGCCAGCGCCATCTAGATTTTCATGACAGGACTTTTTATTTGTCCAAATTCCTCTCCTTATAGCTGTACATTAAACACAACACATGTTCTGATGGACGTGTTTCCACAGTTAATAACATTATAAATCTAGCAATTCTTTTAATATTTTCATTTAAAAAAAATGTAATGCACATTTTATAAGGCTATACATTACCTTGACATTAAAGGACAATTCCGGTATTTAGTACTTTGAGTCTATTTTCTAGTTTGTTTTGGATGAACTAGAGTGGTGGACACAGACATTTTGTCGATGGGTCCTGTCTCGACTTTTTGACTCTTTTAGAATCGCCTCTGAGCGCTTCAGAGTGGCTGTCTATGGGCATGCACAAACATGTCCTTAAAACAACCCTTAAAGGGGGGGTGAAATGCTATTTCATGCATACTGAGTTTTTTACACTGTTAAAGAGTTGGACTCCCAAGCTAAACAGTTTCAAAAATTAAGTTGTATGTTTGATTGAGTATTTCTGTTCCAAAAATAGTCCTTCCGGTTTTTCGAGTATGGGTGTGTGTGACGTCAGAATGGCCGGAATTTCCTTATACGGGTCCTAAGGGCACTTCTCCCGGAAGGGCGCGCACGCACCCGTAGACCAGAGCAAGAGAGCGAAAGCAGTACGCCCATCAAAGCGCTGTGCTCGGCTTTAGGGAAGTTCAGTTCTACGCCGGATTTGCAGATCGTCTAATGCCATTGCTTAAGGATGGAGCAGTCCCAACGATAAAGGTTCACGGTCGTGCGTTGGAACCCCAGGCGGTGAGTAAAACTGCTTCAAATGTCTGTGTTGTTAGCTATCGGTGCGTATAGCACAGCCCACACGGCACGCCTCCAGCCGCTCGTTTTTTCCCGGAAAGACTCGGTACAGCCTATCTTTCTATTATAAATATAATAAAACTAAAGACCTTTTGGAGATATGAAGGATGCAATACTACTCTATAGGTACTCAAGATTAACATGAGATTGACTGAAACTGAGTGTTTCACCCCCCCTTTAATGTTAGTTTTCAAAACTGTGCAGCTCACCGAGTGGTTAGTGGTGTTCGTTGATGATTAAAAACAAGTAGCGTAGCGAAATACAGTTTCTGTCGTGTTTTATTTGGCATTTTTTAAAATTCCATTGATGTCTGTTGAAGGACTCAGTGCTCGTTGATATTACTGCGCTACTGGATACCGAAAACGGTCTGTTTACATTTGGCTGTAGTCTTTTCGCTCGGTTCTCCGTCTCTCAGAAGGCTAGCGTGAGCAGAGCAACTGCGGCAAAGTGGTTGTCGCCATCAAGTGGTCGGGAGTGTGTTTGTGCTTCAGACTCAAATATCCAGCGGTAGTTTATACGCGGTTGTGAGGTATCTGAAAAAAAAATTCCACTAAAGCAAATAACACAGATTGAAATCATACATTGCGCCAATATATTTGTTTTTAATCATCAACGAACACAACTAACCACTCGGTGAGTTGCACAGTTTTGAAAACGAACGTTAAGGGTTGTTTTAAAGGGGTCATATAATGGTACATGCACTTTTACAAGTTGATTGTACTGAAATGTGTGTTGGCAGTGCCTGTACACAGCCATCATATGATGATAAAAATCCATCCAGTGGTTTTGTTTTAATCTCCTTATGTTTTCCCCTGCCTCAAATCGAGCCGTTCGAGCCTGTGACGTCACAGGCTCGCACGCCCCTCCCACGATGGTTGATTGACAGCAGCGTTTCAACACAGACCCGCCCTCGCTCATGAGTGAGATGTCAATCATAGTCCGTCATTGTTGATACACTGGAGCAGAATGGCCCCAAAGCGATTGTGGTGTTCTGTTCTTGGGTATAATAAGGAACACAGCAGTCATTTTAATGTTCCTAAATCCGAACCGCTGAAGACGCAGTGGCTGAGTTTGTTTATGAAGGGAATATTCCCGACGATCGACGTAAATGCGTTCATGTTTGCTCAAATCATTTCTCACCAGACTGCTTTTTAAATGAGGAGGGTCAATATAAATCTAAGAATTGTGCTATTATTTATTATTTTGCTAAGAAGCTGCTACTGAAAAAGGAATCTGTACCAGCTATTCGTGTTCCTGCTGGACCTCCAGAATAAGTGAGTGTAACGTTTTATATTAATCTTTGCAAATCCCTTGCACGCTTCACGATGAATGTGGCTAATGTTTAAACTTACGGTGCATTACGGCATGTATTCTATGTAACGTTACGACGTTCTCAATATAATCCATAATCCCACGTTTATAATGAAAAACGCGTTATAGTTATTGTGTTATTAAAAACTGTGTAGACAGGTGTTACAGTTAACGTAACAGGAATATTCACAGGAATATCAATGCAGTTACAATACTATAGATGTACTTAAAAGTTTTCTTAAAACATAAAACATTTTCGTACTGCACTAAACATAAACATACAACAAATTCTTAGGTATCCTTCAACTACTGCTAGAATCATGCTACTGACACGACCTCATGTCAGTGTTTCAGTCACGATAGTTGTACCTAACACTGAGAACTTCACGCATCACTGACAACATTTACAACAAAAAAAAAGTTTTTCAACATAAATCTGTCAACGAACTAACCTATTACTTACATTAGTAACGTTAAACACATAGCGTTTGTATCTCACAACTCTAACGTTACCCTGCCAGTTAGGGCTGGGCGATATGGCCTAAAAATAAAATCTCCGATTTTATTTTTTTTAATTCGATTTACGATTTTTTTTACGATTTCCCCCCCTACTTATTAAGGAAAGCAATAACTACAAACTGTGTTTGTCTAGACTAAAAAGAGACAAACATTCACCTTGAGAGTATAGCACCATTTTCTAAAGCATTACCAATACATTCAAATCTGAGGAAAATTGTTATAATTCGAGGATTTGCCAGCATACAGAATTCAGCACTGAACAAAAAGTATGTTTTGAGCGGTGAGGGGAGTCTGTTTTAAATGCTTAAACTGGCCATTGCGTTCAAGAAATCAACACTGGTATGTCTGAGATTGGCTACATCGCTCAATGCTGCAAACATATTAGAAATAGAAACTCTGGCCTGTAAATCGTTTCTATTTTGTTTTAGTTGTTCTTGTTGCTTTTCTGCAACAGATTAATAAAAATGTATTAGTTTTTATGTTTTAATCATAGATATTTCTAGTTTGCGGGAGTCCCGCGAATCGTTTTATTCTCCCGCAAACCGCACACACAGAGTGAGTGCATTACCCCCCGCGCTCGCGCTCGGCCATCAAATCTAGTCCCGCGCCGCACTCTACGCAATAGACAGTGCACGACTCTCAAAGGCCCGACCCGAGGATAGGAACGGGAAATATCGGCCCGACCCGCTCGAGCAGAATACGCTTGAGTTCACTCCTATGCTAAGGAACAAACTTCCCACTCTCACCGGTAGCCATGTCGCTTGCTGTATGCTGTTGCAGTTTCGTGTGTGCTATGATGTTGTTGTCGTCGCTTGCCATACTGCTACGTGAGTGAAACTAACGCTACGGAAACTCCGAGGGGCCAAAAATGCGCCATTATTCAAAAACTCGATTTATTTATTTTTAAAATCGCCCGCAACAAAAAATTCGAATTAATTCATTTAATCGATTTTTCGCCCAGGCCTACTGCCAGTACATACAAAAAAAGATCAAAGTGACATTGTTAACCAACCATTCAGAAACGTCCTGCTCGAGCCTTATGAAAACGACGTCATATGAAAACAAGCTATTGTCGAACTTATTCGGGCCGTCATCTTGTGGGTCCGACTCCGGTTCAAACTGATACGGTTCGGTTGCACTACAGATGTGTCCTCAGAGACTCCAGCTGCCATTCTTTCGCCAAAATACACCATAAACTGTCGTCAAGGCAACACTCCAAGTGCCTTGTGTCAAAAACGCCCCAAAGAACAGAGGGGCGGGGTGAGCAAAGCTAATTATCATTTAAAGGCACATGCACTGAAACGGCGTGCTGAAAACAGAGCTGTTTTTGAGCAGGTAAAATGAGTGTTTTCTTAAAATACTAAATGAGAATTTTTAATAAAAGTATATTACAAAGTTTTCATTTAGACCCTAAAGATTCATATTAACTTGTACAAAAATGGCATTATATGACCCCTTTAAGCACATGTTTGTGCATGCCCATAGACAGCCACTCTGAAGCGCTCAGAGGCGATTCTAAAAGAGTCAAAAAGTCGAGACATCGTCAACATTTCTGTGTCCACCACTCTAGTTCATCCAAAACACACTAGAAAATAGACTCAAAGTGCTAAATACCGGAATTATCCTTTAAATTACAGAAAACTAGTTAACGCTGCCGCATGAGTGTTTGTAGTACTACGGCTGAGGGAGTGATGGTAAATTTGCATTGTTCTTTCTTCTTACCAATGTAATCAATTTATCAATATTTTTTCCTCCTTTTGGTAGGCCATAGAAATGCTATTGTGGATTTTTTTCTTTTGCTATTTACCCTTTTCACAAATCCGGGGTTGTCAGAAGTAGAAGTCTATCTCTGCAGCTTGTCTTGCTGAACTGTTCACATTCACATCAGAGGAGTGACAGAATCTCTCAGGATAATCTCAAACATTTGATTATTACTTACCAAAGTTCTCACCACCCCAAATATCCATGTGCGTGTCGTACTGGCCCAGTCGATTAAACCAGCCTTTCTCCATTACGAAGATTCCTCCAGCAATCACAGGAGTCCTGCATGAACAGCAGTTAGTCCTTAACACTAGCAATCATTTTGATAAAAAACATGTAAAAAAATTAAAAACAATATATATATATATATATATACATATATATATATATATATATATATATATATATACAGTGTGTATAGAGAGAGCGAGAGAGAGCGAGCGAGCAAGAAAGAGAGAGAGAGAGAGAGAGAGAGAGAGAGAGAGAGAGAGAGAGAGAGAGAGAGAGAGAGAGGAGAGAGAGAGAGAAGAGAGAGAGAGACCTGATTGGTTGTGTTGGGTCGTTTCTTGCCATTTTCTGTTCGATAGGAATCTGCTCCCATTTGAAGTGTAAACTCCAGTCGAAACCTGATGTCAGAGAGGAAGAGTGAGGCCGTTATTCCTGGATCACTCTAATAAACACATGCAGAGATTTATCATCTGTCAGTAATCAGACTAGCGGTGGACCAATGTGTGTTTCTGGTGACCTCTACTTTAGGATAAATGTTATGCTTTTAGGGTGTATAATTATGCTGATTATGATTATGTGATTCAAAACACTTTATAACAAGGTTGTAAACGTTGCCATTTGCAGAGTTAACATGTGCTACTTCTAAATAGGCATCATGAATTAATATATTTCTTTAAAAAAAAGTAAATTCTGTAAACAACAGAGCACTCTGCACTCTAAAAAATGCTGGGTTGTTTTAATCCAGCTTTGGGTCAAATATGGACAAACCCAAACGTTGGGTTAAAAATGTAACCCAATGGTTAGGTTTGTCCATATTTGACCCAAAGTTTGGTTGAAACAACCCAGCATTTTTTAGAGCGTGCTAAGTTTGTGCATACTAGGAATCATATTTTCTCAGATAAAGATAATAGTAATCGCTCTTTCTCAAATGTTTGTCTCCTAATATTCCTAAAATAAAAATGGACATAAATTCTTAAAGTCAATCAGATAAAGTAAAATCCTGACAAATTAGTATATAGAGCTATAAAATTGATGTGGACAGAAGCTCAGATCATTTGATTTTAGAAGAATTTGGTGAAATGTTTGGGTATTATTGTAAAATAAAATAAAATTTAAAAAAAAGAAAATTACAGTTTTAAAATCAAATCAAGTTGAAAGGACATACAATAACATAAATATTAGTTGAAAAACTAAACAAAACATAAAATGCTAAATATTAATGAATGCTATATAAGTATATAAATAAATACTAAAATAACTCTTGTTTATACTGAGACTTTGGTATATTGAGTCTGAGATTTCTAATTCTATAGAGGAGACACTGGGATTATTCTCAGGAGAAACATCTCATGCGTTCTGCATTCACTCTCATGCGTTCTGCATTCATCCATGCGTTCTGCATTCACTCTCATGCGTTCTGCATTGCACTCATGCGTTCTGCATTCACTCTCATGCGTTCTGCATTCACTCGCATGCGTTCTGCATTCACTCTCATGCGTTCTGCATTCACTCTCATGCGTTCTGCATTCATCACTCATCACTCATGCGTTCTGCATTCACTCTGCATGCGTTCTGCATTCACTCCATGCGTTCTGCATTCACTCATCATGCGTTCTGCATTCACTCTCATGCGTTCTGCATTCACTCTCATGCGTTCTGCATTCACTCTCATGCGTTCTGCATTCACTCTCTCATGCGTTCTGCATTCACTCTCATGCGTTCTGCATTCACTCGCATGCGTTCTGCATTCACTCTCATGCGTTCTGCATTCACTCTCATGCGTTCTGCATTCACCTCATGCGTTCTGCATTCACTCTCATGCGTTCTGCATTCACTCTCATGCGTTCTGCATTCACTCTCATGAGTTCTGCATTCACTCTCATGCGTTCTGCATTCACTCTCATGCGTTCTGCATTCACTCTCATGCGTTCTGCATTCACTCTCATGCGTTCTGCATTCACTCTCATGCGTTCTGCATTCACTCTCATGCGTTCTGCATTCACTCTCATGCGTTCTGCATTCACTCTCATGCGTTCTGCATTCACTCTCATGAGTTCTGCATTCACTCTCATGGGTTCTGCATTCACTCACTCTCATGCGTTCTGCATTCACTCACTCTCATGCGTTCTGCATTCACTCACTCTCATGCGTTCTGCATTCACTCACTCTCATGCGTTCTGCATTCACTCTCACGCGTTCTGCATTCACTCTCATGCGTTCTGCATTCACTCTCACGAGTTCTGCATTCACTCTCACGCGTTCTGCATTCACTCTCATGCGTTCTGCATTCACTCTCATGAGTTCTGCATTCACTCTCATGCGTTCTGCATTCACTCTCATGCGTTCTGCATTCACTCGCATGCGTTCTGCATTCACTCGCATTCGTTCTGCATTCACTCTCATGCGTTCTGCATTCACTCTCACGCGTTCTGCATTCACTCTCACGCGTTCTGCATTCACTCTCACGCGTTCTGCATTCACTCTCACGCGTTCTGCATTCACTCTCATGCGTTCTGCATTCACTCTCATGTGTTCTGCGTTCACTCGCATGCGTTCTGCGTTCACTCGCATGCGTTCTGCGTTCACTCGCATGCGTTCTGCGTTCACTCTCATGCGTTCTCCGTTCACTCTCATGCGTTCTGCATTCACTCTCATGCGTTCTGCATTCACTCTCATGCGTTCTGAATTCACTCGCATGCGTTCTGAATTCACTCGCATGCGTTCTGCATTCACTCGCATGCGTTCTGCATTCACTCGCATGCGTTCTGCATTCACTCGCATGCGTTCTGCATTCACTCTGATGCGTTCTGCATTCACTCTCATGCGTTCTGCATTCACTCTCATGCGTTCTGCATTCACTCTCATGCGTTCTGCATTCACTCTCATGCGTTCTGCATTCAATCTCATGCGTTCTGCATTCACTCTCATGCGTTCTGCATTCACTCTCATGCGTTCTGCATTCACTCGCATGCGTTCTGCGTTCACTCACATGCGTTCTGCGTTCACTCTCATGCGTTCTGCATTCACTCACTCATGCGTTCTGCATTCACTCTCATGCGTTCTGCATTCACTCTCATGCGTTCTGCATTCACTCGCATGCGTTCTGCATTCACTCTCATGCGTTCTCCGTTCACTCTCATGCGTTCTGCATTCACTCTCATGAGTTCTGCATTCACTCGCATGCGCTCTGCATTCACTCACATGCGTTCTGCATTCACTCGCATGCGTTCTGCATTCACTCGCATGCGTTCTGCATTCACTCGCATGCGTTCTGCATTCACTCGCATGCGTTCTGCATTCACTCTGATGCGTTCTGCATTCACTCTCATGCGTTCTGCATTCACTCTCATGCGTTCTGCATTCATGCGTTCTGCATTCACTCTCATGCGTTCTGCATTCACTCTCATGCGTTCTGCATTCACTCATGCGTTCTGCATTCACTCTCATGAGTTCTGAATTCACTCTCATGCGTTCTGCATTCACTCTCATGCGTTCTGCATTCACTCTCATGCGTTCTGCATTCACTCTCATGCATTCTGCATTCACTTGCATGCGTTCTGCATTCACTCTCATGCGTTCTGAAAGAGATTAAAAACTCGTTAAAGAGACTCGTTTGGTGAAGCTCACGAGCTCTCTCACCTCCTCTCAGATCTGCAGACGCGGCCAGATACGCAAAGTTATCCAGACTGATGACATCAATGATGGGACTGACCACACGAGTGTGATCCTGCAGGAGAACACACACCACAGAGGATTATCACAGATCACTTACTTCATCATGTGTCTGAATATTTACAAGCATTCATGTTCATGGATTTAGTCATTACTGCATGTCAGGCCAGCTAAATACAGCATAGAGGACACAGAGTCAGCACACTGTACAAGTGATATGATCAATGAGTCATGGCAAATTATGTTTTTTCCATTACTTTAACTCAAAATAATTTAACCAATATCAGCTTTTTTAAGTTTAACCAAATTTTTAAGTTAGGATATGAGATTCTGATAGCCAAGATTTAAAAAATTAGTTGATTTGATTATTCTTAAAAAGTTTGTAAGTTGAATCATGTGAGAATTTTCTAAAGTGCATGAAACGAAAATCCGTCTATGTTCTAAATGCATGCTATGATATCTGATTATGAACGATTCATTCATAGGCATATTAGTAACGTGTATATTCTGATATTTTATTTTTTCTACCCAAATCCTGGATTGAGCCTTTTGGGTACATTTTTTGGGCAATTTTTTCAGTGTTTGGGTAGATTTTGTGTAACCCAGCTCCTGGGTCAGACGTAACAACCGAATGTTTAAGTAGATTTTTTGTGTAACCCAGATCCTGGGTCAGAAGTAACAACCCAGTGTTTGGGTAGTTTTGTGTAACCCAGATCCTGGGTCAGATGTAACAACCTAATGTTTAGGTAGATTTTGTGTAACCCAGCTCCTGGGTCAAAACGTAACAACCAAATGTTTAAGTCGATTTTTTGTGTAACCCAGATCCTGGGTCAGAAGTAACAACCCAGTGTTTGGGTAGTTTTTGTGTAACCCAGTCAGACATAACAACCCAGTGTTTAGGTAGTTTTGTGTAACCCAGATCCTGGGTCAGATGTAACAACCTAATGTTTAGGTAGTTTTTGTGTAACCCAGATCCTGGTCAGACATAACCCAGTGTTTGGGTAGTTTTTGTGTTACCCAGATCCTGGGTCAGATACAACAACCCAGGGATGGAGTGGTTTGTTGCGGTCTTGTTGCACCCTCTTCAGGAGAGAGCAGTGCAGCTCCGTCAGCTTGTTGCGTGTCTTCAGTAAAAGGTTTGTTTACATTTTAATTTGTTATTGTTCTGTATTTTCGAGACGGCCGATTACACGTGTTACTTCTAAATGTTTCATTTTTTCTTCTAATATTTGTTAAACAAGCTTAATTGTATAAAATATGTATTCACAACTATATAAAATATGATATAGCCTACTGTAAAATATGATAAAAAATAAAGGAATTATCATGCAAACCAGTGGTTATGTGGAGTATATATTTTTTAAGTTTAGAGGATTTGAGGTTAATTTGTAGACATTAATAAGAAAAAAAGCTATAGTTTTATATTAAAAATTAACCAACCCAGTATGATGGATTAAATAAACAACCCAATTTTCTGGGTAAAATTACCCCAACATGTGTTCTGTTCCATATTTACCCCACCCTTGGGTCGAAAACAACCCAAATTATGTTGTTTTTTTTAAGCCAGTGTTTTTAGAGTGTGATTAGAGCCTCACCTGTCCCCATTGCCAGTGTATTTATCCTCTGTCTTTAGCTTCTGTCTCTGTTAACGTTACTAACTGGATTGTATCTGTTTGTTTCTTGGTCTCTATTAAACTCTACTTAACTGTTCTTCAAGCCTAATCTCTCAGGATCAACTACCCAGCAACTACCCAGCACACGTGACACTGTTTCTGCTCTCCTGTTTATTTAAACCTTGAGCTCTTTCTGTTCAGTGTCCGGCTGTTTCTCGTTTATTTTAGTTTGTGTTTTCTATCTCTTTCGCCGTGCGCTTCACAGATCGTATAAATATATATTTTATGTTTGACTTATAATTTTTAATCAAAATGTCGACGCATGCCAATCATTTAGTGCATCTAAACTCCGCCCCTTTCGCATGCCACGCCCACATCTCAACATCTAATCAACACTCAATGCATAGAACGAAGGCTCCGCCCCACATTCTTTCTTTTCTAATAATCCTTTACACTTTGATATTTACGTCACAATACGGAAGAAAAGATCTGACCCAGCCTGATTAACACCCCACTAAAACCATCAAAACAGACCAGTCTAACCAGTATGGTCAGGCTAGGACACCAGATGAAGTCTGGTAAACTACAGCGTAGCAGCGTAAACTTGTAGAGCAGACCAGAACACAAATGATTTCTCCATTTTCTGTAACAGAAACTTTCTATTGTGTTTGTTTCTCACAACTTTCCAAAAGAGAGAAATGGATCGTGATGTCAAATGTAGTCACTCCTCCCTCAGCTGAACTAGAAATCCCCTTCCTTTGTTTGTTTTAATGCCAAGGTGAATGTAACAGACACATAAATAACACATATATTACATATGTAGAATGTTATAAATGCACATTACACTTTATTAAATTAAGATATTAAAGTGTTTCTACATTTACAAGGCCAGTTGTTGCATTATTGTGTGTGATTTGCAAGGCTTGTACTAATTTGAAATATGGTTTGCTGCTGTGTGAGTACACTTGTGTATACATAAAACTATTTATGAGCATGTACTGTAAGTGTGTCACATTAAAATAAACTTGTGCGGTGGAAGTTTCATATTACAACCGCATAAGAAAATCAAATGTTTTCAATTAGAGTTGGCACTCTACGCAAATACACTGAACTGTGTGTGTGTGTGTGTGTGTGTGTGTGTGTGTGTGTGTGTGTGTGTGTGTGTGTGTGTGTGTGTGTGTGTGTGTGTGTGTGTGTGTGGTGTGTGTGTGTGTGTGTGTGTAGAAAATCCATCTGCAACATATCCCACATAGATTCATTTGACAATCATAAACAACATTAGGACACTTCACTTAGTCGTCGTGGCTTGTTCATTTTTTCATCCATTTGAATTACACAGTTTTAACATAAACACACTAATAAACTTCATTTGATGTATATTTTACAGCCATTCATAAATGAAACAGGAAAGATTTCTGCACTCAAAATAATGATGGCCAAGTTTATTTTTAAACTTGTTTAATTTAATTAAGTTTATTTTCTGCATCTTGATTTTATTTAAATATTTTTTAATGCAGTTATTAGGGTTTACATTAGTTTACAAGTTTGTTTGTTAAACTGTGTTATTCAAAGGGACTGAAATTGTATATCTTGAGTACAGGGTCCAAACAAGGCGAGTATGTTTAAATTATCTTTTACTCTAGAATAATATTTTTTTTCCCTTTCAATTTCAAACGGCCATTTACTATCGTAATTTTTTTTTTATGGATCCAGAAAAAAAATGCAAAAACATTAGAATTTTGTAAATCTGAATTGTATAAAATGTGACATTTAACAAATTATTTTTGAGGCATATTTAACAGATTTGTATTTTTAAACATTTGTATTTTTTCATCATTCAGATTCTAAAATGATTTTTTTATTTAGATTCCTGATTTTCATCTTTAGCTACAAACTTTGTAATTTCTTTAATTTCATAACCTGAATATTTTCAAACTAATTTCACCAAATCTGCTGTTTATAAATGCAGATCCATAAAAATATGCCATAAAGCATTCTAAAATTCAAATGTACAAAATTCAAATTGCTTTGTCATTTTTCTAGCTCCACATTTGAAGCTGTTAATCTGTTGAAGGTTGAAGAGTCAGACTGACATGTTTCCACCCACTGGTCAATCGAATTATCTGAAGTTCAGTAAAAAAACTTCATGTGAATAAAGCTGGTGAAAGTGTGTTTCCATCCAACGGCTTTAAAGCGAATAAAAACCTGTGCGTAATGACGTCACATGCTGTTTTGCGATCAAATTGGTATATTGAATTGATTTGAGACATATTAAGGTGTTTCCATTCATTTTCTCCACCGAATTGCACAACATTCAAGCAAACATTTGCGAACAAAGTTTTGCTAGACAAAATGATTCGCGCCATAATAAGGTTTCCATCCGCGTTTATCACATAAGCCGTATATCCATCAAGATAAAATCCCATGAGACCGAACGCATTTCATTTGAGTCGATATTCATGAAATTCAATCGAATTTTACTGTTTCCATAAGACATTTTTCATTCGATATCACTTAATGCGTATAAAAACGTGTGGATGGAAACATAGCTACTGAAGACTTTTTGTTTGAAGAGAACAGACAGTGTGTGTGTGTGTGTGTTTCTCTCGGTGTGTGTTGTTAGTTCTCTGATTATCCAGACGTGCGTCAGATCATAGTGTGTGACTGAGAAAACCACAAACACAAAGCCATCACAAATATATAAACTTAGTATGAAAAAAATGACCCGAGTAAAAAATGGAAAAGAAATAGGAACATGCATGGACTGTAGATCTAGTCAAATAAACTGTATATAAAAAATAAATTGTTTTTACATTTGATATGACCAAATTTGTATATTTACATCTGAAAAATCATTCTGTATCAATGTCTGTCGCACACACAAGATCAGTTCCAGCTCATATGCTGGAGGAAAGCATTGAGTAGATGATGATGATGATGATGATGATGATGATGAAGATGATAATCACTCTTGATGATTTAGGACGAGAGAGACTACATGTTGCAGCTGTGAGAAGACAAACTGCTTTCCACTCGCTCGGATTCTGGGAAATATCCCTCTGAAGATCCAGACTGGGTTCAGGCCATCTATGACTCACTGCTGACTCTCAACACTCACAATGTTAAAGCACTGGGATTTGCTGCCGAGCTCACGAAGAGAGTGTATTAAAACGTCCTAACACGACTTTATTGCCCTTTAATGCTCTCCGGTTTACTAAATGGGTCACAAGTTCATTCTGATGGGTCACGGACACAAGTAAACAATCTGATTATATTACAGTAATTGTGTAAAATCATGTGTCACTAGTTAGCTAGTCAGATTAGCATCATGCATCATCCTCTGAAACTGTGAACAGATCTAAACAAGGTAAAGGACATTTTGCTCTCGACTACAGGCTCTTGCAGTGATGATCATTGACGCATGACGTGTTTTCTGCTGAGAGCTTCACATTTAAATGACATTTATATTAAATTTTCCAAAAACGTCAATGACTTTGCATTCTGTTTTGCCTGTTCCAGATTTGGGACGTTTGAGTTTAATTTTGTACAGTAAACAACTGTAGTACTGTTTGTGTCATGACTTGATGAAGGAAACCAATGTATTCCTGAAGAAAGCACTGCTCTAAATAAGAGATGATCAGTGTTCCTCATAAACTACACACACTTCTGACGTTCCTCCTGCGCAAAACACACACTGTCTGCATGATGTCTGGAAAATAACTCGAGATTTCGCCAGTTCTCAATGACAAATGCGAATTAGTCTCAGCCTCAGACATCACGCCCACGGAACGTTGGCTAAACGTCTGATGCATATGGTACACTTAACTGGAAACACTTCAGGAATGTCGAAGTCGTCATCTGATTGGTTGAATTTTATCGGATTTCCGGGGGGCGCGAGTGTCGCGTTTATTTTCGGTCCGCCTGGAAACAAAGCGCAGACGTGCGATTGCGGAAGAAAAACTGTTGTGTTTACATGAGTGACAATGAGCATTTATCAAGATCAGCTAAACGTAGGATTCTCAAAAGTATGCGAGGTTCACGGCATAGACTCTTTAAGAGATGTCCAGGAGTTTTGCACACCGACTTGTTGCACGCCGGTCTGTTGTTGTGGGGACATTTCCACACCCCGAAACGTGACGCTGAACGAAACAAACTGTAATTGGTTGTTTGACATGTCGGTCAAACGGCCTCATGGGCGGGCCTTGGCCAAAGAAAGCTGCGATGAATTCCAGACTTTCAGCCGTCAGTCTGAAGGTCTGGCTACGCGAGACTAGCACCTGAGTAACTGGAGAAACTTTCACAAGTTTGAAGTCAACAACAAAATGCCAGTCAGAAGTTTAGAGTAATTGAGTTTTGTTTAAATGTTTTTTCTTCTGCTCACCAAGGCTGCATTTATATGATCAAAAATACAGTAAAAACTGTAATTTTGTGAAAATTAAATTACAATTAAAAAGAAAAATGCAGTTTCCAAACACAAAACGAAGCAGCAAAAAACTTTCAAAATTAACAATAAGAGCAATTAATAATAATTGAGAACCAATTGATCAACTGGTGATAATTGATCATCAAATCCTCATGACTGATTTCTGAAGGATCATGTGACACTGAAGACTGGAGTAAATTCAGCTTTGATCACAGGAATAAATTTCATCTTACTATATATTACCACAGAAACAGTGATTTTAAACTTGTAATAATATTTCACAATATCACTGCTGCTACAGTATTTTTAATCAAATAAATGCTTTATTGGTGAGCATAAGAGACTACAAATAGTAATTATTCCAGAGTTTTGACCGGTAGTGTATACGGGAAATGTTTTCTCCTTATTAAAAGATCATATTTATTTCCTAACAATAAATGAATATTTGATTTGTTTAATTTGACTGGTATTGAGTTTCACTGTTATATCCCTGTAGTCTGACACTATCAGAACTGATCTCAGACTTGTTACGGAATGTAATGAATCATGCGATCGGCAGTCGATTGCTTTTGCCGGCCCGTTCCCTGGCCGCTCTGTTGTGAATACAGTTACTGAGCTGCACTCGCTTGTCTGCCTCTTATTTTATTACAATACAGCAGCATAAACATGGTGTCAGACTGGGCATTACAAATGAAGGGACCAGACGCAGGTTGTTAAGTGAAAAAACATTAACACTGCTCACAGCCATTGAGATGTGTCGCACAGCTGAACAGACTGCTATGCATATGAGAGCGATGGATACCGCGTGCATGCCTCCAGCCGAAACGGTTCACGCTGTTGCTAGGAAACCATTCAAGCCTAACCAGCGGAAGCAGAGCAATTCACCAAGACTCGTAGACACAAACAAGACATGCCGATACTGTGGTAATGTGCATTCAAGAGGTAGGGATCATTGTCCAGCATATGGCAAAAACTGCAGACTCTGTGGAATTGATAACCACTTTGCTCAAGTGTGCCTCAAAAGCAAAAGCAGATCTACAGAGGGGAAGCTTCACTGCATGGAATATTCCACGGAGGAGCCGATTGGGGACAGTGATGAGGATATTTACACAGTTGAGTCCATTAGCACGGTGCACATGAAAGGAAAGAAATGGTTTGTTTCCCTGCGATTGCATGGCAAGTCAGTGCGTTGTCAGTTAGATTCAGGGGCAACATGCAATGTGATGAGCTACAAGGATAAAGTTAAGGTGGCACCGCACACACCACTCCGCTCTAGTAACGTCAAATTACGGCTGTACTCAGGCGAGTCGCTGGACTCCATGGGTGTTTTTGAAACAGAATGTTTGGTCAAAGGAGAGCGATATCAACTGTCATTTGAGATAGTAGAGACAAATCAAAGTCCACTTCTCTCAGGATCTACTTGTGAGCAGCTAGGTCTGATGCAGTTTACAATCCCAGATGACGTGCTCAAAATGGAACATGAACGGTGTAAGCCTCTGACTAAGGAACAGTTAATTGACACATACAGTGATGTCTTCAACTTGCCTGTGGAATCTCTGCCTGGTGAGGTCCACTTTGAGCTGGATACCAGCGTTACACCGGTTCAGTGTGCCCCCCGGAATGTTCCAATCGCTATGAAAGCAGCCGTCAAAGCCCAACTGGATGCGTATCAGGCAGAGGGTCATATTGCAGATGTTACAGAGCCAACTGATTGGATCAGCAACATGGTGATCGTAAACAAACCAGACAAGCTGAGGATTTGCTTGGACCCAAAGTTCCTGAACAAAGCCCTGAAACGCTCTCATTATATAATGCCAACTCTGGAGGATGTGCTATACAAATTGCCAAAAGCAAGGATCTTCACATTGGTTGATGCCAAACATGCATTCTTACAGTGCAAGCTGGACCAAGAGAGCAGCTTCATGACCACATTCTGGACCCCATGGGGCAGGAAACGGTGGCTAAAGCTCCCATTTGGTGTCTCAGTGGCACCTGAGGTGTATCAGCGGAAACAGCATGAACTCTTAACAGGTTTACAGGGGATTGAGCCCATCGCTGATGATATTCTTGTCGTTGGCTGCGGTGACACAGACCAGCAAGCTGAAAGTGATCATGATTTCAAGCTTCGGGCCCTGTTGGAGCGTTGCAGAGAGGTCAAGCTACGACTCTGCTTAAAAAAATTGCAATTCAAGGTCCCTGAAGTGAAGTTCCATGGTCATATCCTTTCATGCACAGGCTTGAAACCCGACCAAGAGAAGGTGAGGGCTATCTTGGACATGCCCAACCCCACAGATGCGAAAGGTGTGCAGCGTCTCATCGGGTTTGCTAATTATTTAGCTAAGTTCATGCCCCATTTGTCAACTGTTTGCGAGCCACTTTGGCGCTTGCTTGACAAAAACACACCTTGGCACTGGCTACCCAAACATGACGATGCAGTTTGCAAGCTTAAATCCATGGCCACATCGATGCCTGTGCTGCGCTATTATGATGTTACTAAGCCCATCACAGTACAAAGTGACTCCAGCCAGAGTGGTCTTGGGTGCTGTCTTATGCAAGAAGGACAGCCTGTCGCCTTCGCTTCAAGAGCCCTCACTCCCACAGAAAAAAAATTACGCTCAAATCGAGAAAGAGTGTCTCAGTATTGTCTTCGCTTGCCAAAGATTTCACAATTACTTGTACGGCCGACAGTTGGTCACAGCAGAGACTGACCACAAACCCTTGATCACTATATTCAGCAAACCGCTTCTCAGTGCACCCAAGCGACTTCAAAGCATGCTCATGACACTTCAAAACTACAGTCTCAAGATTGTCTACAAGCCGGGGCCTAAAATGTTCATCAGTGACATGTTGAGCAGGGCTACTTCTGACTGTACAGGCAAGGGATCAATTTACCAGCGGCACGCCATATGCCATCTGCAGAGAGAGCAAGATGATGCACAACTCATCAACCAAGCGGAATACTTGAATGTCACGGACCAGCGGCTGAAGACAATCAGGGAGCATACTGAAAGGGATGATGCACTACAGGCCCTTAAGGCCACTGTCCTTGCAGGCTGGCCTGATGAGAAAGAAAAACAACACACATCATCCGAGAATTCTGGCCTTATCGAGATGAAATCAGTGTGCAGGATGGTATTTTGTACGGTGGACAGAAAGCTATTATCCCCAAGTCACTACGTCCAGAGATGCTCAAGCGTATACATTCAAGCCATATAGGAGGTGACGCATGTTATCGTCAAGCCCTGTTGACACACTGTATTGGCCTCGTATGCAAGCAGAAATCAAAGACTTTGTGAGTAACTGCTCGACTTGCAATGAATTTGCGCACAACCAACAGAAGGAAACCATGCTATCTCATGACATACCCGGCAGGCCATGGCAGATTGTCAGCATGGACTTGTTTAGTCACCGGCAAAAGGACTATCTTCTAATTGTGGATCATTTCTCAGATTTTTGGGAGATTGAACTGCTTACTGATCTATCTGCAGAGACGGTCATTAAGTGCTGCAAGGCTCAGTTTGCTCGACATGGTCAGCCAGATAGAGTGATCACAGATAATGGCCCTCAGTTTGGTGCTTTGTTTAAGCGTTTTGCCTCCAGCTGGGAATTTGAGCATGTCACTTCTTCTCCAAGACATCCTAAATCTAATGGAAAGGCTGAGTCAGCCGTCAAGATTGCTAAGAACCTTCTGCGGAAAGCTATGCACGACAGAACTGACCCTTGGAAAGCAATCCTTCACTGGAGAAACACCCCTACTGAATACATGGACAGTAGCCCTGCACAAAGGTTAATGTCGCGGAAACTGAAAACATCTCTTCCAGTAACAAACAAGCTTCTGGAGCCAAGTGTTGTCACTGGGGTTGTGGAGCGGCTTCACCACCGAAAGCAGTTGGCAAAATCCTATTATGATAGGTCAGCTCGTGATCTGCCAGAGCTGAACATAGGAGAGAGGATCCGCATGAAGCCCCTTCCAGGGGAAAACCCTGCGTTATGGAGGGTCGGCACCTGCCTTCAGAAAGTGGCACCACGCTCTTATCTTGTGAATGTGGGTGGATCCCTATATAGACGAAACCGAGTGCACCTAAGAACGGCAGAGTCAACCACCACACAAGCATTGGACAGTACGGAACCCAAATTGCCTCTTATGCTAGAAGGGAGTATTGCAGAGGCCCTTCCATCTGCTGACTCACCTCCTGCGAAGCCCGTGCTAAAGGCTTCACTTGACCCTGTCAAACCGTCATCATCAGATGGACACACTTACACTAGGTCTGGCCGATTGTCCAAGCCACCTAATAGACTTGATTTGTAATAGTTTAGAAAGGCGGCTGTGACAGTTTTGGAAAGGAGAAGAACAGTTAATGTAACAAGGACTTTTGAGTCAGCGATATACTGCAGGTCATTAGTGCCTAATTTGTAGTTCATTGCAGTCACTTTAAATGTTAGGTGGCCTAAAGTTTTTATAGTAATTTGTTTTTATTTACTTCTTATTTTAGAAGGGGAATTCTTTAGTTCATATTTGTAAAGGGGGATGTTACGGAATGTAATGAATCATGCGATCGGCAGTCGATTGCTTTTGCCGGCCCGTTCCCTGGCCGCTCTGTTGTGAATACAGTTACTGAGCTGCACTCGCTTGTCTGCCTCTTATTTTATTACAATACAGCAGCATAAACAAGACTCAAAAATGGTTGCGAGTCTTGCGACCCAATAGTTGAAAAATAAATAAATATCACTCTTGAGCAGTTATAATATAATTTTTAATGTAACACTTTGCTATTTTATTTGTATTTGCATGTTTTGAGTTTGTCACATTGGTTTGGGTTTTGGCTCACTTTTATAGTTTCATGTCTTTTATTTTATTTAAGTCGTAGTCTCTTTGTTTTGCTCATTTTTGCATTATTGTAAATAAACTGCACATGGGTTTAGCTGTAACTCTCAGTGGACTCTCATTACAGAGTTACTGTACATACATAAGCGAAGGCATTTATTATATCTTGCCTAATAAAGAAATAAACGTATGCATTAGAGACCCTGTTTACTCCTGGTATTAACATGTGTTTTGGTCGATCGGATCACAAGTAGACGAGGGAAACACATTCCCGTTAACTCCTGGTGTTTTAATCCGTCTCTTTTATCCACTTTCATCCACTTCTGTCCTGATTTCTTCGAGGCGAGGGTCAGTGGACGTCTAAATGTATGGGCAGAGAAGACGGTCTTCTGTGGCTGTTTGAACACATTCGATCACATGAGCGTTTACACTGCGAAAGCAATGTGTTCTCGACGACCTCTGGAAGTGGTGGAAAGTGGACAAGATCAAAATGTTTTAGATCCTGTTTACACCTGTACTTAGAGTCGTCGACTTGTGATCCGATCAACCAAAACGCATCTTAATACCAGCTGTAAATGTGGTGTTTGTGCTCGGGTGGCTGAGTAGTAATAAAATAAAAGTGAAGGCACAGTTAGTGTAAGGTTTGCGTGTATGGGGAGAGTGTCTCATCAAACGCACCTCTTTGACTCTCTGGATCATGGGCTGAAGCCAGTCTGTGTTGACCTCACAGTGACTGTCCAGGAACGTCAGGATTGAGGCCGAAGCCGCAGACGCTCCTCGCACACGAGACCGGATCAGACCTGACCAACACCAGCACACATTCATTACACTTAACTTCATTTTCCCATAACAAACAAAGTGCACACATGAAGCTCATCAGTTCAGTAATAGTAAATTACTGGGTTGTTTCTCAAATTAATGACCATGTGAAATGTCTATATGTCTATATGCTTATGTACTCCTTAATGCTGATTAAGCATAAATATTAAGTACATGTACACTACAGGTCAAAAGTTTGAGGTCGTGAGATTTTTTTGATGTTTTGTAAAGAAGTCTCTTCTGCTAAGGCTGCATTATATGATTAAAAGAAAACGTAATATTGTCAAATATTATTACAATTTAAAGTAATTATTTTCTATTTTAATATACTTAGTATATTTTATTATACATTTCTTTACATGATTATTTGCGCATTTATTTGAAATAGAGGATTTGGTAACAAAGTATTTACTGTCACTTTTGATACATTTAATGCATCCTTTCTGAATAAAAGTATTAATTTCTTTTAAACAGTAGTGTGTCTTCTTCAAAGGGGCATATACAATTTCCCCTAAACTAAAGGCTATTGGATTTTTAAACATTTTTTATGTGAATTATTCTTGTTGGAAGCTGTAAGTTTGTTTAGCACACTCAAAAAAGGTAAAAATTTAATGATTTTATTCTAGTGAAAAAGATTATTATATTATTATAATATTATCAGTAAATTGTATTATATAATAAAAAAGATTATATTATTATATTGTGTATATATATATATATATATATATATATATATATATATATATATATATATATATATATATATATATATATAATATATATACTTTTAATAACGTATTACCTTTTATATCTTATAACAATTAACAAAAAAATTTGTAGGTTGTAAATCAGGTAGAAATGCAGATTACAATGTTTTACAGATTAAAAACTGTATAAGTGCATAAGGAAAAAAAATGTGTGCAGGGGAGATATGAATTCTGAATTGTTTAAATATCTCTCCCATAATTGAACAGCATTTACGGATTCAACATAAAACATTCAACATGTTTTTTCTCAGTATATGAGCGTGTCTCAACTCCGCTCATTTCACACGTACCTTCCCGCCGTTCATTTCTCAGGCAGCGCACCTTTGGGATCTGAGCGAGCAGTCGACAGTCATCAGCTACAAGACGAGGACGAGAGGAGAGAGGAGAGAGAGAGAGAGAGAGAGAGAGAGAGAGAGAGAGAGAGAGAGAGAGAGAGAGAGAGAGAGAGAGAGAGAGAGAGAGAGAGAGGAGGAGAGAGAGAGAGAGAGAGAGAGAGAGAGAGAGAGAGAGGAGGAGAGAGAGAGAGAGAGAGAGAGAGGAGAGAGAGAGAGGAGAGAGGAGAGAGAGAGAGAGGAGGAGAAGGAGAGAGAGAGAGAGAGAGGAGAGAGAGAGAAGAGAGAGAGAGAGGAGAGAGAGAGAGAGAGAGAGAGAGAGGAGAGAGAGAGAGGGAGAGAGAGAGAGAGAGGAGAGATGGAGAGAGAGAGGAGAGGAGAGAGAGAGAGAGAGAGAGAGAGAGAGAGAGAGAGAGAGAGAGAGAGAGAGAGAGAGAGAGGTGAGAAGAGGAGAGAGAGAGAGAGAGAGTGAGTGAGGAGAGAGAGAGAGAGAGAGAGAGACATCAGATATCCCAGAATACACCAACAAACATCCCAAGGGAGTGTGACGCACACACATGCATATCAATTTTACAGTAATGGAAAAATAACAATATAACAGACAAGATACAAGTAAACCATCCGTGAATGAAACAAACACACAGACACACACACACACACACAGACACACACAGACACACACACACACACACACACACACACACACACACACACACACACACACACACACACACACACACACACGGCTGACTTTGGAAGAGGAAGGATTAATTACAGCTCGATCACAGATCAGCTAATCTAGACGTCTAGAGGAACCGCAGTGAAAACTAAACCCACTGACTCCAGGAATCCAGGAGCAGAACTGCTTCAGTTATAATTCAATGGTTTGCATTGTGCTCGGTTGCACTAATGCTTATTGAACATCTGCATTGTTTTGATGAAGTGGACAGAACGCTGAAAATATACCTAGAAAATGTACAGCAGGGAAAAGGGAATTATGTTTTTTTCTGAGTTTGCCGCTTTAATTGAATGTGATGATAGACTATATGTGCAAAATAAAACTTTAAAAATAAGTGTAAAAATAACTGTTTTAATAAATTTATGTTTTCTGTTTGAATATATTTTAAAAATAATTAATTTATTCATGTGTTCAAAGCTGAATTTTTAGCATCATTATTGATTATTCCAAAAGTTAGGGGTAAGTAAGATTTTGAAAGATGTTTTAATGTTTTTGAAAGAAGTCTCTTATATTCACCAAAGCTGCGACTATTTGAGGAAAAATAGTCTTTTTTTAATTTACTTTTTTTTACAAACATTATATAAACAGTTGTGCGGCTTAATATTGTATTGTGTTTAATAGGATAATTTTTGTTTTTGTTTTAGTAAGCTCTAGTACAAGACAATTTATTCAGTGAAAAATTACTTAAAGGTACAATATGTAGAATTTTTGCAGTAAAATATCCAAAAACCACTAGGCCAATGTTATATATTTTGTTTAGTTGATTACTTACAATATCCCAAATGTTTCCAACTATTTGTAAATCGTGAGAAAATTGTAATTTAACCAAGCAAACGGGGCGTGTGAGCAGCGGTGAGGAGTCGCCAGTCAACGACGTCATATCCGCGTTACCCTCGGTTATCACCATTGTTTCCGAAAGTACTGCCATAGTAACCATGGCGACAGTCATTGACAACTGGGTTATGCCCGTTATGCCTAGCAGGATGCTCATGCTGTTGTTGTTTTGTTCAAACATTATGGACCATGGCAAGCAGACTTTGAGACAAAAAGACGAAAACAAAGATCAACATGTTTCGAGATGCCGAGAGCTCCACGTCCACGACTAACTTCCACTTCACAGATACGCGAGTGTTGCATGAACTTCATTAGACATGTGATCAAATGCACAAAAAACTAATCAATGTTATTTAGTTCAACATGATGAAATGTTAGAATATGATCTGTATGTTATTTTAATGTTGATCTAGCTTACTTAGTCTCATACAGCCAACAAACAACCCAACTAACAACATTCAACACACTCAAATGCGTTTAGTGTGATAGTGTAACTGCGAGAACGAGTGAAACAGCGCTGCGTTACCTCAAGTTTCATTCGTCTAATAAACTGACCTGTGTGAGTATTAATTCAGCACTTGCGTGTAGTTCGGTAGATTGAAATGTCCTTATTCCTTTATATCCGTGGGACTCGCGTTGCGTGTGGCGCTGGTATACGTCTAGCAATCGCTCCTGCTTCACCACAGTCATGTTAAAAACATCAATGTACACTCATCCATAAAAGATCCATCAGCTTGACGACAAGATCCATAATTCTGCTTAATGCGGAATATACGTCATCAATATAGGCCTTTGTTATTGTAAGAGGTTAGCGACCCCTGGTGGCGAAAAATCCTGCATATTGTACCTTTAAGGTATCATTAAGGAAAGAATTTAAGAGGAATCAGAACCAGAATTCTCTATTCAGAATTAAAATTGCATCCCTGTTTCTATGTGCCGAAAAGCTTCTTATGGTTTGCATTGCATATACATGGTGTGTGTGTGTGTGTGTGTGTGTGTGTGTGTGTGTGTGTGTGTGTGTGTGTGTGTGTGTGTTGCATATGTCAGAGAAAGACGGTGAAGAGGAAGAGTGGCAGATGGTGACGGGGGAGGATAAACCACAGATTACTGTGAGGACAAAAGTCAAGTCACACTCACTCTAATCCAGATGTCATCATGATCTCACGACCACATTCACACTGTGATTGTCAGATAGCATGTGTCTCAGAAACGTGTGTGTGGATTGTTGACAGTATTTGTGGTTACACTTTATTTCGATAGTCACTTTAGACATTCTGCTAACTATAAGTAACTTTTCAACTACATGTCAACTAACTGTCATTAGAGTATTAGTAGGCTGTAGTAGACTGTCAGTAGACTGGTAGGTTATGGTTAGGTGTTAGGGTTCGGGTTAGGAGAAAAAGCTGACTTGTAGTTGCTAAGATACTTATAGTCAGTAGAATATCTGTTGGAGGACCAACAAAATAAAGTGTTAGCAGATATTAAGCAGACAGTCTACTTATACTCTAATGACAGTTAGTTGACATATAGCTGCAAAGTTACTTATAGTTAGTTGAATGTCTAAAGTGGACTATCGAAATAAAGTGTTACCGTATTTGTTTTGCATGAGGAAATGAAATGTGTGCAATTTATATTACAAAGGAATATACAGCATCACAATAGATGTTTTGCTTAAATCGGTGCAACTCACTATAATGCTAGTCTCTGTGGATGATGCGATCGCTACGATGGTCCGAGTGTTTTTACCATGTAAAAACCATCTTCTGGGTGGTTGCTAGGACGTTGCTAGGAGATTGCTTACATAGGGCCCTATGAAATCTGTTATTTTTCCACAAATTCACATGTATATTTTTATGTAATCTTCACTGAACCACTTGAGATGGACTGACCCAGAGGTGAGAAATGAGTTTAGGGTTGCCAGGTCTGCATAACAAAACTAGCCCAATGGCCAGTCAAAAATAGACCAAAAATAGCCCAATGATCATACTCCAAACATCAAAACATGCCAGTCCAATTCCCTAAAATACATATTTTGCAGTCACTGTTATGCAAATTGAAAACCACTAAATCATAGTGATCATAACACAGCTCAAAGGCGTTTTATCATTGGTAGAATATAAAATGTTTCAATGCAAACATTTCAGTCAGCCTTATGCCTCATTTCAAACCATGGCAACTGTTAAAAAGTAGCCCAATTCCATGAGAAAACTGCTGACTTGGCATCCCTGATGGAGTTCTCAATTCAACGAGTACATTTAGTGAAAGTGAAATGTGAAGGCCAAGAATGGTAACCCATATTCAGAATGCCTTTTGCATATAACCCATACAAGTTAGTGCACATACATTAGAAGTAGTGAGAAGTGAATACACACACACACACACACACACACACGGCACCCGGGGAGCGATTGGGGGTTCAGTGCTTTGCTCAAGGGAACCTCAGTCATTTCGGTATTTTCGGTATAAACCCGCAAATTTCGGCTTACCAGTCTGACTTTATAATCACTAAGCCTAAGTATAATCAGTAGCAATAGCAATACTTGCCTTAATTCAATCAGCACTAAAATTAGATATACAGCGCAAAAAAAAGCAAGAAATCTACTAAGGCCCTGTCCACACGGAGGCGCGTTTAGCTGTATACGTACAAATGTTGTATCGTATTGGCTTTTCGTCCAGACGGATCCGGTGTTTTGGGACACTGAAACCGCTATTTTTTAAACCGGGCCCCAGGGTGGATAAATCTGAAAACGACACCCTTGCGTTTTCGTGTGTACGGCCAATCCGTACATTTTGTGAAACGATGATGTCATCACACCACGTGTCAGCATTAGTCACACACCGCTACATCACACATAACAACAATGGCGGACTATATGCTTGTGATCGTTCATAGACATATACACTAGACGTCTCCTTGGGGTTCTAAGCATGCGTCAAAACCGCCGCCATCTTGGAACAGGGGTCTTGTCTTAGGGAGTAGCTAGGTAACGCTGCTATCTCCGCCTGTACTTCAAATTCATGGATGATACCGGACTTTTGTGCTGCGTATCTGTTCACACGAACAAAATCTGAACTAGGAAGAATGTTTAAAAAAAAAAAAAAATTACATTTTTTTTTTGGACTCAATGATAAATACATGTCTGACCGTTGGAACGAACCAAAAAAAAAACTAGAAAAATCGCATTCATGACGATTTATGGTGATTTTATTTCCGTTAGACCGTTGCCTACATTGACGCTGATGCATTACAGAGGAGGGGCTCCCCTGTTCCAAGATGGCAGCTCTATTGACGCATTCGTTCCAATGAACTGCTGTAGCCAAGGCGACATCTAGTGTACACTCACCGGCCACTTTATTAGGTACCCCATGCTAGTAACGGGTTGGACCCCCTTTTGCCTTCAGAACTGCCTCAATTCTTCGTGGCATAGATTCAACAAGGTGCTGGAAGCATTCCTCAGGGAGTTTGGTCCATATTGACATGATGGCATCACACAGTTGCCGCAGATTTGTCGGCTGGACATCCATGATGCGAATCTCCCGTTCCACCACATCCCAAAGATGCTCTATTGGATTGAGATCTGGTGACTGTGGAGGCCATTTGAGTACAGCGAACTCATTGTCATGTTCAAGAAACCAGTCTGAGATGATTCCAGCTTTATGACATGGCGCATTATCCTGCTGAAAGTAGCCATCAGAAGTTGGGTACATTGTGGTCATAAAGGGATGGACATGGTCAGCAACAATACTCAGTTAGGCTGTGGCGTTGCAACGATGGTCAATTGGTACCAAGGGGCCCAAAGAGTGCCAAGAAAATATTCCCCACACCATGACACCACCACCACCAGCCTGAACCGTTGATACAAGGCAGGATGGATCCATGCTTTCATGTTGTAGACGCCAAATTCTGACCCTACCATCCGAATGTCGCAGCAGAAATCGAGACTCATCAGACCAGGCAACGTTTTTCCAATCTTCTATTGTCCAATTTCAATGAGCTTGTGCAAATTGTAGCCTCAGTTTCCTGTTCTTAGCTGAAAGGAGTGGCACCTGGTGTGGTCTTCTGCTGCTGTAGCCCATCTGCCTCAAAGTTCGACGTACTGTGCGTTCAGAGATGCTCTTCTGCCCACCTTGGTTGTAACGGATGGTTATTTGAGTCACTGTTGCCCTTCTATCAGCTCGAACCAGTCTGGCCATTCTCCTCTGACCTCTGGCATCAACAAGGCATTTCCGCCCACAGAACTGCCGCTCACTGGATGTTTTTTCTTTTTCGGACCATTCTCTGTAAACCCTAGAGATGGTTGTGCGTGAAAATCCCAGTAGATTAGCAGTTTCTGAAATACTCAGACCAGCCCTTCTGGCACCAACAATCATGCCACGTTCAAAGTCACTCAAATCACCTTTCTTCCCCATACTGATGCTCGGTTTGAACTGCAGGAGATTGTCTTGACCATGTCTACATGCCTAAATGCACTGAGTTGCCGCCATGTGATTGGCTGCTTAGAAATTAAGTGTTAACGAGCAGTTGGACAGGTGTACCTAATAAAGTGGCCGGTGAGTGTATATATCTATGGCGATCGTTCTGCAGAAGCTACTGAGCCTATTGGCTTTACTAAAGCAAAATCTTCTGTTACTACAGTGAGCAATCTTCGTCTTCACCTTGCTGTCGTGTTGGGTTCTTATAGAGCGCGCAAGGTTATGCGCAGGCTCCAAGTCGTCTTCTCCTTGTTTAGTGTATCTCTGTGGCAGATTACAGCGCCACACACTGGTCTGGCATGTATACCACATCGTTTTCAGTCGGTTTCAGTGGTTTCGGGTGTACGCATATATTTCTTGAAACGACTGTGTTTATGGAAAAAAATTTGGAACGAGGGAAAAAAAAGATTGGATAGGGAAAGCTCTGGCTTCGTGTGGATGTGGCCTTAGTGTTTGTAATTATCTGTGTGTGTCCAAACACTGAGATGTGAAGATCTGTCTGTCACATGGTCCTGCTGATGAAAGAGTGTGTTAAGACTAGCGTTAACAGGATTTAAAGGTGCAGTGAAAATCCCTCCTCACCCTTCAGACCACAAAAGCTCATTTGCAGGTTTGCATGCCTGACTGTGCAAGCAGATTGTCCAGCAGAATGAAAGCGTTGCTGCTACAGCATGAAGCCTGGCAGTGATTCAAACCAGTGCAGTGAACCCAGTCAGGACAGCTGCTAGCTGGCACTTCTCAGGCTCATTTGTTGGAGGTAATTACATTGAATAAACATGGCCATTCACAAATACACACAGAAACCTGATGAGGACAGCTGGCTAGAGCTCCACGCTCCTCGCCCCCATGATCAACACCCCATCTGCATGAACATGATCTGTCAAGCTTCGGCTGCTGGGTTACGACACTGGAAAAGCATCTTGCTTCATTGATATAGCAATCCAAAAGTTGCTTTGTATGTACATTTCTTTCATATCCATCACAATGATTTATAACAGAGAACTGCGAATAGCATAGACTACTTATGTAATGTTTCCAGACACTTAATTGCATGTTAATTGCAATTAAATTTAAATGTATTATAGTTTAATTGTATATCAATTTCAATTAATAGTGCTTTATTGACCCACTTAAAAAGGTCTTAAGTACATCTTTATATGTCATTTGAAATTTGAAATATGGTTAAAGGGTGTTGCTAAATGTACTGAAAAGCATTTATTGAAAATTGAATAATAACCTGTTAACATTATTACCATTTCTTTTGTGAGAGGTAATTTTTTGTCAGTAAATAAATTCTACAATGTGGTCTATAAATCAAACCTGGCGCATTTTTCATTTATCCAGAAACAAACTGAAAGCTCATTTAAATGATTGTGGAGCTTTCTGTTCTGCCAACAACCCTGCGCTCCTCCATCCAGATGTGCTGAGCAACACACATCTCACACACTCTGATGATAGCAAAGACAAATATACAGTTCGAGCCGGAATAGATGCAGTTCTTGCAAAACTCACAAAACTAGATACAATGCCATGAACTTCTGAACAAACTCATTGTGTTAGTTAAACATGCTCTGAAATAAACACACAACTTCTAATCTTTAAGCATGTCTGAGGTCAGAAAAATCTTTATAGCTTTAGTTCAGTTATATTTAAAGATCGCCAGAGGCTGTTTGCACACATTATAAAACAGTATATGCAATAATAACAAGATACACTGCAAAAACAATTGTCTTACTTTAGTATTTGTGACTTTTTTCAGTACAAATATCTAAACATTCTTAAATCAAGATACATTTTCTCTGAAAAAACATAAACATTTATTGAGTTTATGCTTAAAACATGAAAAAAAGTATCTGTCAATGGGGTAAGAAACAGAAAAGAACAAAATGCCAATGGTGTCATTTTAATTTGGTTTTAAGCATACACTCACTTAACTTTAATACATATTTCAGAAAGCAAGACTTAATATCTAATGTCATTTTGCATCTCTAGTACATCTATCTGATTTAAGAATATTTAGATATTTGTACTGAATTTCAAAAAAAAAATCTGAGTAAGAAAATCATTTGGACGATTTAAATATGTACTAACATGTATATTAATAATTTGATACAGTGCACTTATTGTGAACATGTCTTTAAATTGTATTTATATTAAAAAAATATCTGCATGTAGTTACATCTATAATGATACTTTTAACCCTTCCCTTACATCTTAACCAACCCTTAAACCCATACCAGCAAACCTTTTTTACATAAGTACATAGTAGTTACAGACAGCTAATATAAAGTGGGACGAATCAGTTTTGCAGTGTATTCACTGTATATAATTAGCACTGTAAAGACTGCTCTAGATAGGCAAATCTAACCAGAATTAACTGGCTAATACTCCAGTATTTTAGTTCAGAAACCTGACATATAACTCATGTTCCTGTAACTCTTGAATAGCAATCAGTAGTGTCTTGATAGACTGGGTTAGATAACCATGGGTTAGGGTTATGTCAAAGACTTGAACACTTGAAGCAATCAGTAGTGCAGTCTTATCGCATTTTCAGTTGCTTGTATCGCTGGTGTGTGGTGTGTGTTGTCTGTGTGTGCGCGCGTGCGTGCGTGTGTGTGTGTGTGTGTTAGAATAAACCACTCCCTAAGCTCAACACATGATCTCTGTAAAAGGGAAAAATCACATTAGCCAACTTCATGTCTCTCTGTCGCTCCACAACATTATTCACAACAGAGCTGCAATCCTGATTGTGCCGTTTGTTTCCTCACCATGACAACAGCAGGGCCGGGTTCAGTCTTGGCTCATTGATGAACATAGAATGAGCAATATTTATAAAGAACTACAGCTAATGCGTCCTCAAAGGTCAAATACTGTATGAGCACACACAAGTGCAGGAAACATTTGTCATCATTCAGTGTTTTCATACAGTGTTTTCATACAGTGCTTTCGTGTGTGTGTGTGTGTGTGTGTGTGTGTGTGTGTGTGTGTGGTGTGTGTGTGTGTGTGTGTGTGTGTGTGTGTGTGTGTGTGTGTGTGTGTGTGTGTGTGTGTGTGTGTGTGTGTGTGTGCGTGCATGCGTGTAATGAAGTTCTACTTACTGTCGGAGCTAAAGTCGTCCACGAGAATAATCTCCTGTATCAGATGAGTTGGGCTTCTCGTTAGTACACTGAAACAAACAGAACAGGGTGATTAACACACATACCATATAAAAAAGCTAATGCATTATACCTTACCCTAAGTATTAAACTTCAGTGTGTAACGTGTCCTGCACTGTTGTTACAGACATGAATGAAAGCTTAAATTATGCAGGAGTGGTTGGGCTCTTTTTACTTGGGCTAGTGTGCACCTCGTAACTGCTCTAAACACCCTAACAGACAAAATGTCTTACTGCACTTTAAAAAGACTACTTGTTAGAATATACTGCATGTAATGTTAAATGAAAATGTATTATAGTTTAAATGTAATTGAAAAGCAATTAGTTGAACTTCAGAATGCTCTTTTGACCCACTAAAGACAGTACATCTTTATATGTACTTTCATAATTATTTCTATTGTCTTTGAAATATGTTTAACGTACTGCTGAATGAAAAAAACAAGCATTTGTGGTAATCCAGAAGTCTTTAATGCCACTCCTATTGAAACTTGTATGTCATGTATTTAAATATATTCATAATTACACATTTGTAATGATAAAATTGCAATATAGTACATGTCAATTATATTAAAGAAGCCAAATTATGCCCTTTCACAAACTCTTGATTTTGTTTTTGGGCTCTACTATGGTTTTCATGCTTGAATGTAAAAAAAACAACAACACATTTTCCCACATTCATCGTTGTTGCAGTTCCTCTCTTCCCAGTCTGTCAGTAACGCTCTGTTTAGTTCCTGTCTCTATGAAGCTGCTCCTTCTGAAAACCACACTATGCTCTGATTGGTAGGCTGGACTAGTGTGTTGTGATTGGTCGAGCGCTTTGAGCACGTTTGGGAAATGTCCCGCTCTTACCATAACTGCCAGTTTAACACACTACTAACTCACTCAACCAGGCCCAGTCCCTTTATTCCGCATATAAATTATTTCAATGAGGAATATTGTGACGTGTTTTGTGTATTGTGACCAGAAGAAACTCTAGACTACAATGGAGGCGTTTCAGGAGTTCAGAAACACTGATATAGAGAATAACTCCCGCTGGAGGGACTTTGTGCTTTGAAATGCGGAGGTTTCGGGAAAAAAAGCTGAACATGGAAAAAAGCACAATAGGTATTCTTTAACGTTAAATGTAATATCAAATAACTCACTGCATTTAAAATTATAATCAAATACTTTAAATGTGCTTTAATATATTAATCAGTACACTGATTATAAGTGTACTTCAATTTAAAATGTAATTTACAGTAAAACTTTTAATTTTACATTATTACAAAAAGCTCATTAAAGTGTGCTCTTTAAGTACACATAAGTGGCCTTTTGATTTCATTAATATTATATTATCTGCAAGTAACGGTTTCTAGAAATAGGTAGAAGTAGCTCTTTATTAAGGTAACAAGTGCAGGTTCTTCAATGGTAACAGGAGGATTAATGCTGTATTTTTCTCTTCATGCATGCAAGCGCTGCTGTAAAGCGGAATGTGTGTGTGTGTGTGTGTGTGTGTGTGTGTGTGTGTGTGTGTGTGTGTGTGTGTGTGTGTGTGTGTGTGTGTGTGTGTGTGTGTGTGTGTGTGTGTGTGTGTGTGTGTGTGTGTCTGGAACAGCTCTAGAAACTCTGTGTGTGTTCGACTCCAGGCTGTTACCTTTTAATAGTGCGCAGCAGGGTGGAGCGTGCCTCATTGTGAAAAGTGATGATGATGCTGGTGGGCGGCAGGTCAGGGTCAAAGGTCATAGAGGCACATCTGTGAATGCAACACACACACACACACAGGTTTCATTGTCACGGCTGTGCACACAATGGTAGACTATTGCATTGCCATAAGGAGTGGATTTAAACATGGTCAAATAAGTTAAACAGAACTGAGTACTACACTACGGTAGCGCCATATTACATTTTTGACAGGATTGAAAACTGTTGTTTAGCAACATAATGATTTTCAGCTGACGAATAAACTATCAGTATACAATAACTCCATAAAACAGTTTTAAAAGTTGTAAGTTGTGAAAATTATGTGATCTAGGACCTTTATCATTGTAAAGACTGTACGTCTATCCCTCACAGCCTCGTTTTTATCTGCGTTAAAATTCAATATGGCGTCTAACCGGACTAAGGTCTATTGGTAGCTGAACGCTGTTGTCAGTTTGACCCGCATTTGATATTCAAACTGCTTGAAGATCAATGGTTAAACTATGTATTAACTATGCATGTGCATGTGCAAGTTTCGACAAATAGATGTGTTTTGGAAAGGAGTCAAAAAATGCCAAAAATCAACACTTTGAAAAACTGGTAATCCGGTAAAAAACACAGAACCTTTATTGTAGACGTCAAAGACTAAAACTTGAAATACATGAAAACTTATGAAGTTTACTCGAAGTTTAAGTCTCGTCTTCTGAATCACCCAGAGAAAATTCACTGATTCTTTAGTTGAGTTTAAGAGTAAAAAAAGTCTGTCAGAGGATGTTGTGTGAGAAACCCATTTTACCCAGACAATCACGGTAAATACTATTTATACTTACTAGTTAGTCAATTACAGGCCGATCTCGAATCTGCCTTTTCTGTCAAAGATATTAGAAAAAGCAGTATCCTCACAACTGTGTTCCTTTTTAGAAAGAAATTATATCTGCAAGGATTTTCAGTCCGGATTTAGACCGTACTATAGTACTGAGACTGCTCTCATTAAAGTCACAAATGATTTGCTCCTATCATCCGATCGTGGTTGTATCTCTCTATTAGTGTTACTCGATCTTAGTGCGGCATATGATACTATCGACCACAACATTCTTTTAAATAGACTAGAAAACTATGTTGGGATTAGTGGAATTGCACTAGCATGGTTAAAATCATACTTATCTGACCGTTTTCAGTTTGTAGCAGTAAGTGAAGAGATGTCTTATCGATCACAAGTTCAGTATGGCGTACCACAAGGCTCAGTACTAGGACCGCTGCTGTTCACTCTGTACATGCTACCATTAGGAGATATAATTAGGAAATATGGAATTAGCTTTCACTGTTATGCTGATGATACTCAGCTGTATATTTCTTCAAAAAAACGAAACTTACCAATTCACAAAATTAACGGAATGCATAGCTAGATATAAAAAATTGGATGACTAGTAATTTCCTACAACTAAATTCTGAAAAAACAGAGATTCTAATTATTGAACAAAAAACTTCCTCACCTAATAACCTAGAATACTATCTAACACTTGATGGCTGCTCTGTTAAGTCTTCGACGTCAGTTAGGAACCTGGGTGTGCTCTTTGATACCAATCTTTCATTTGAAAGTCACGTGTCTAGTATCTGTAAAAACGCATTCTTCCATCTTAAAAATATATCTAAATTATGTCATATGCTCTCACTGACAAATGCAGAACAATTAGTTCATGCGTTCATGACCTCAAGGCTAGATTATTGTAATGCTCTACTGGGTGGTTGCCCTGCACGCTTAATAAACAAACTACAGCTGGTCCAAAACGCAGCCGCTAGAGTTCTTACCAGAACCAGGAAGTACGACCATATTAGCCTGGTTCTGTCAACACTGCATTGGCTGCCTATTAAACATCGTATAAATTTTAAAATATTGCTGATTACTTACAAAGCACTAAATGGTTTAGCTCCGTAGTACTTGAGCGAGCTCTTAACGCATTATAGTCCTTCACGTCTATTGCAATCTCAAAATTATGGCCAGTTGATAATACCTAGAATATCTAAATCGACTGCTGGCGGTAGATCCTTTTCCTATTTAGCACCAAAACTTTGGAACAATCTTCCTACCATTGTCCGGGAAGCAGACACAGTCTGTCAGTTTAAAACTAGACTAAAAACACATCTTTTTGACCTAGCATTCACATAATACATTATAGACTTCGATTATTAATTGTTAGGCTGCATAGATTAGGCCAGCGGAACCGGGAACACTTCCCTCAAATCCTGATGTACTCGTTACATCATAAGAAGAATGGGTAACACTTTATTTGAAGGGGTGTGCATAAGACTGACATGACACTGTCATAAACATGACATAACACCTGTCATAAACATGAAGGAGTCTTTATGAATGTTTATGACTGTTGTCATTAAGTGTCATTCGGTAAATTATGACACTTTCAATGCAAAGTTGACATTGTTTAAAATGTCTTTGTTATGACAACTTGACATTACCCAAGACAAAAATGTCTTGATTATGACAACTTGACATTAACAAAGACAGAAATGTCTCTGTTATGACAACTTGACATTAACCGAGAAATCATAACCTGTCAACCTGTCACAACTTTGGCCGTCATGACACCATTATAACTGTGTCATGAATATTTTACGTGTCCTCAAGTAAAGTGGAACACATTGTACTAGTTATAAAGATGTCATTAAGGGTTATTACACTGCAAAATGCTTGAAGTTTGATAATTAGACCTATTATGACATATTTGTGACAGGTTGACAGGTTATGATTTCTTGGTTAATATCAAGTTGTCATAACAAAGACATTTCTGTCTTTGTTAATGTCAAGTTGTCATAATCAAGACATTTTTGTCTTGGGTAATGTCAAGTTGTCATAACAAAGACATTTTTGTCTTTGTTAATGTCAAGTTGTCATAACAAAGACATTTTAAACAATGTCAACTTTGCATTAAAAGTGTCATAATTTACCGAATGACACTTAATGACAACAGTCATAAACATTCATAAAGACTCCTTCATGTTCATGACAGGTGTTATGTCATGTTTATGACAGTGTCATGTCAGTCTTATGCACACCCCTTCAAATAAAGTGTTACCGAAGAATGGCATCTACGCTAATTTAGTGTCTTTGTTTATCCCGAGGTTTTCCTGCAGCCTGCCGGATCCAGGCCGTTTCCAAATTTGATGAAGGACCTTCGCCTGGACCCGATGACAACGCAGTGCTGAAGTGCCAACTAGCCTCTCCCTATGGAGGATCCCTATTCCACTCTACAGATAAAGCGATGTGGAAATTCCGGTTTCGCGTACCTAACCCGAATTGATAAAATAAAATAAAATTCTGCATCAAAATTTATAGGCAAGACAAGTAGTTTGTTTAGGCATGGTTTGTAGCGAATTACAACCTGCGCAAATATATTCAAACACGCTTAACTATAGAATCAATTCTTAACGCGCATGTGAACGCCATCAGCGTTTATCACATGTTTGCATTTAAAGTCTGTTTAGAGAGAACGGCGTCATCTTAGCGGCCCCTAATTTAATAACAAATGATCATTTCGACGGAAGTAAATCAATCAAAACTAACATTAGCTGGAAACAACAATATTCAAGAACCGCTATAAAACCAAACCAATCTCTGTTACCTTAAATTATATGTTTGTCTCTGTAAAGCTGCTTTGAAACAATCTACATTGTTAAAAGCGCTATATAAATGAGGATGACTAGTAGTTATTTGCACCTTAGTGTACAAATAGGCACAACAAATAGTCATGACAGCATGATCTAGATATAGATATAGATCCCAAAATAATATAACTAATAGAATAGAAATTGGTGTGAATTATTACATTTCTCCCATATTTTATCTTTTAAGTCTACAACAGTGGTCTTCTGTTTTTACATGAATCTTAGGGTTTTTAAGTGTCGATTTTGCTTAATTGCTTGGAAACTAATGTGAGTCTAATTGACCCCAGGACAAAAGTTGTACCCAGTCTTTTAACATAACAGAAGGCCTGAAATAGCCAAAATATGTAACAAATGAACATATTACCGATAGTGGCGTGTGTCTCTGATGGCGCGTTCGCTCCCCAGGCGGTCGCTCTCCTGCAGGTTGAACGCATGTTCCCTGTAAGGATCCTCACCTGCTTTCAGCTTCTTACTGGACAGAAAAGCCTTTTCATCAAACAAGCCCAAGAGTTGACCCTGCTGCTCGACCTTTGGTGCATGAGTAACCTGACAGACACACAATTACACATGCTGGTGAGTGGTGCTGCTAAACACAAAATGTTTCACTTGCAGAGTCTCAACACTGGTCACAGAGATTACACAGTTATACTACTACTATGTTATTAGTCATTTATTATTACAAACTTAGTGCAATCCCCTATAACCCTACACAGTCAACCGTATGTTTAGTTTTTTCCTTATGTTTCCACTCTTCATTTGTTGCCATGGTTACCAATTATGTTGCACACCTGTTTCTTGTTGAATTTGTTGTCGTCTTGTGTATTTAAGCCCTGTCCATTGTCCTCTAGTCGGTGACTTTGAGTTGAAGTTAAAGCTGTTACGTCTTTGCACTCCTACGATTCCTGTTATTTGGATTATCTTTATTTATTAATAGTTAAACAGCTAATATTAAAGTCCCCCAGTAGTCAATATTTGTATCCCTTAAAACTCATCTTTGATAACCAAAATGACATATTTAAACGTTTTTTCCTAGAAAAAAAGTCTTCATGCCTTAAAATATCTTGAATGTAACTCTACACCCTTGCCTCATTTAGTATACATGGTCCATGAATATGCAAATAAGCCCCGCCTCCACTCACTCACAGCACTCAGAGATCCACTTGTTGACGATCACACGTTGATCTGATCGGTTACAAGGTAGTTTGTGACGTCAGAAACACCAGCGGTTTCAAACCTGTCTTTGGTTCACTGCAGTTTTAAGGAGAAAATACTCAGCAATGGTGTTGACTTTACACATGGTTAGTCTTAAAGCATATAAAAAACACTACATAGACATATAAACAACATTAAAAACTTGATTTTAACCACAGGGGGACTTTAAGATCTCCTGCTCATTCATCTCTGTCTGCATAGCCCAACGTGACAAATATCTAATGTAATTTTGCATATCTAGTAATTATATCTTGATTTAAGAAGGTTGAGATATTTTGTACTGAAAAATAAGGCTTTTTTTATAAGAAATCAATCTTTGTAGTGTGGCTTTTCATTGTTCAATATTTTCTCAGCCTGATAGAGCTTATATAACTTTTGTTCTATGATTTATGCTTGCTGCTTAAGCTATAGTGGCAAATCACACGGGCATAAATCACATGATACTCATGAGACAAACAATAAATACATTAAAATTCCACACGCGGACCTCAAAAACTGGATATGTGAAACATGACAAGGGTAACAATCAATCAAATCAACAAACAATTATTTTGAGTAGAGGAGCAAACACATCATGACATTACAGCACAATAAATTACTTTGACATCAAACAAACAATGTAAATAAAACTATAAAATTGCAAAACATGCAACCATATTGATTATATATGCAGAGAAGAGGCCGAATGGACCTTAACCACAAAACCTTTTTTCTTCTTCAGTGCACTCTAAAAAAAAAAAAAAATTCTTAGATCAAGTAACTAGTACTGAATAAAATGTGTATTTTTTGCCATTAGTCTGAAAGAAGACACAGTGTGGAGGCAAAATAGCCCAGATTTCCAAAATTGACCAGTAAATAAAGCCAATGGGAAGCTTGCCTAAAGATCAACCATGTTCAACAGAAGAAGAGAATCAAGCTATGAGACGGAGATATTAGTGGAAGCATTCATGCGCTGTCGAGAGAGGCTTAGCTCAGAGCGACCTCACCTTACATTTCTGAAGAGTGAAAATAGAGCTGAAAATCCCACATTCCATAAACACTTCCAGAAAGAGCAGCACACGCTTATGGATGCAGAGATATGCTTTTTCCAAACCTGTTCATAGACCCGCTGTGACTCAGTGAAATGGCACTGTTAGCTTACATATACAGCTTAGCTTAATTTTCAATAAAAATGCTAAAAAATATTATAAGAAAACATGAAATTAGTTTCCACTGTTATTCCGAACTATGGAATCGCTAAATTATCCAAGTTGACAGAGTGTGTTTAAAGATATAAAATATTGGATGACCAGTCATTTTCTAAAATAAGACTGAGGTATTACTTATTGGACCAAAAACCTGTACACAGAATCTTTTAGAATATAATCTGCACTTAGAAGGATGTACTGTTGTTACTTTAACCTTCACAGTTAAAGACCTGTGTGTTATATTAGACAGAAACTTGTCTTTCGAAAATCATGTTTCATATGTTACAAAAACAGCTTTCTTCCACCTCAGAAACATCACTAAGCAACAGAACATGCTATCAGTTTCTGATGCAGAAAAGCATTCATGGCCTCTAGACTGGATTACTGTAATGGTGTTTGTCCTGATCTTCTATCGCCCTACAATCTAATTAATTATTTAGGTAATTATTTTAATTATTTATCTAGCTAATTATTTTCCATTTGCTGTTCTGTCCCATCCTGAGGTAACTAGCGAGTATGTCAGCTCTAGTTTGGATCAAGTATGAAGACTTCAGATGCTCAACGCCTGAGAAGAGATGATGCTAACTCCTGACAGGACTTCAGATGCCCAACACCTGAGAAGAGATGACACTACTGTAACTCCTGACAGGACTTCAGATGCTCAACACCTGAGAAGAGATGACACTACTGTAACTCCTGACAGGACTTCAGATGATCAAAACCTGAGAAGAGATGACACTACTGTAACTCCTGACAGGACTTCAGATGATCAACACCTGAGAAGAGATGACCCTACTGTAACTCCTGACAGGACTTCAGATGCTCAACACCTGAGAAGAGATGACACTACTGTAACTCATTTACATTTACATTTACATTTATTCATTTAGCAGACGCTTTTATCCAAAGCGACTTACAAATGAGAACCATAGAAGCAGTTAAACTAACAGCAGGACAACAAAATGTAAGTGCTATAACCTTTCACAGTTTAATCCAACGTAGAATCCGTAATTTTTTTTTTTTTTTTATAATAGAAAGGAAGAGAAGAGAAAGTGTTAGTATTACTGGAACAAGTGCTGCCGAAAGAGATGCGTCTTCAACCGTTTCTTGAAAATGGCTACGGACTCAGCAGATCTGGTTGAGTTAGGTAGGTCATTCCACCAGCAGGGAACAGTCATGGTAAAGGTCTGAGAAAGAGATCTTGTGCCTCTTTGACGTGGCACCACAAGACGACGTTCACTTGTAGAGCGTAAATTTCTGGATGGGACATAAGTCTGAAGTAATGAGTTTAGGTAAAAGGGTAACTCCTGACAGGACTTCAGATGCTCAACACCTGAGAAGAGATGATGCTACTGTAACTCCTGACAGGACTTCAGATGCCCAACACCTGAGAAGAGATGACACTACTGTAACTCCTGACAGGACTTCAGATGCCCAACACCTGAGAAGAGATGACACTACTGTAATCTCCTGACAGGACTTCAGATGCTCAACACCTGAGAAGAGATGACACTACTGTAACTCCTGACAGGACTTCAGATGCTCAACACCTGAGAAGAGATGACACTACTGTAACTCCTGACAGGACTTCAGATGCTCAACACCTGAGAAGAGATGACGCTACTGTAACTCCTGACAGGACTTCAGATGCCCAACACCTGAGAAGAGATGACGCTACTGTAACTCCTGACAGGACTTCAGATGCCCAACAACCTGAGAAGAGATGATGCTACTGTAACTCCTGACAGGACTTCAGATGCCCAATACCTGAGAAGAGATGAAGCTACTGTAACTCCTGACAGGACTTCAGATGCCCAACACCTGAGAAGAGATGACGCTACTGTAACTCCTGACACGACTTCAGATGCTCAACACCTGAGAAGAGATGACGCTACTGTAACTCCTGACAGGACTTCAGATGCCCAACACCGGAGAAGAGATGACACTACTGTAACTCCTGACAGGACTTCAGATGCTCAACACCTGAAAGAGATGACGCTACTGTAACTCCTGACAGGACTTCAGATGCCCAACACCTGAGAAGAGATGACGCTACTGTAACTCCTGACAGGACTTCAGATGCCCAACACCTGAGAAGAGATGACGCTACTGTAACTCCTGACAGGACTTCAGATGCTCAACACCTGACAAGAGATGACGCTACTGTAACTCCTGACAGGACTTCAGATGCTCAACACCTGACAAGAGATGACGCTACTGTAACTCCTGACACGACTTCAGGTGCTCAACACCTGAGAAGAGATGACGCTACTCTAACTAGTAACAGGACTTCAGATGCCCAACACCGGAGAAGAGATGACACTACAGTAACTCCTGACAGGACTTCAGATGATCAACACCTGAGAATAGATGACACTACTGTAACTCCTGACAGGACTTCAGATGTTCAACACCTGAGAAGAGATGACACTACTGTAACTCCTGACAGGACTTCAGATGCCCAACACCTGAGAAGAGATGACGCTACTGTAACTCCTAACAGGACTTCAGATGCTCAACACCTGAGAAGAGATGACGCTACTGTAACTCCTGACAGGACTTCAGATGCCCAACACCTGAGAAGAGATGACACTACAGTAACTCCTGACAGGACTTCAGATGCTCAACACCTGAGAAGAAATGATGCTAACTGTAACTCCTGACAGGACTTCAGATGCCCAACACCTGAGAAGAGATGACGCTACTGTAACTCCTGACAGGACTTCAGATGCTCAACACCTGAGAAGAGATGACACTACTGTAACTCCTGACAGGACTTCAGATGATCAAAACCTGAGAAGAGATGACACTACTGTAACTCCTGACAGGACTTCAGATGATCAACACCTGAGAAGAGATGACGCTACTGTAACTCCTGACAGGACTTCAGATGCTCAACACCTGAGAAGAGATGACACTACTGTAACTCATTTACATTTACATTTACATTTATTCATTTAGCAGACGCTTTTATCCAAAGCGACTTACAAATGGAAACCATAGAAGCAGTTAAACTAACAGCAGGACAACAAAATGTAAGTGCTATAACCTTTCACAGTTTAATACAAAAATAGAATCCGTAATTTTTTTTTTTTTTTATAATAGAAAGGAAGAGAAGAGAAAGTGTTAGTATTACTGGAACAAGTGCTGCCGAAAGAGATGCGTCTTCAAACCGTTTCTTGAAAATGGCTACGGACTCAGCAGATCTGGTTGAGTTAGGTAGGTCATTCCACCAGCAGGGAACAGTCATGGTAAAGGTCTGAGAAAGAGATCTTGTGCCTCTTTGACGTGGCACCACAAGACGACGTTCACTTGTAGAGCGTAAATTTCTGGATGGGACATAAGTCTGAAGTAATGAGTTTAGGTAAAAGGGTAAACTCTGACAGGACTTCAGATGCTCAACACCTGAGAAGAGATGATGCTACTGTAACTCCTGACAGGACTTCAGATGCCAACACCTGAGAAGAGATGACACTACTGTAACTCCTGACAGGACTTCAGATGCTCAACACCTGAGAAGAGTGACACTCTGTAACTCCTGACAGGACTTCAGATGCTCAACACCTGAGAAGAGATGACACTACTGTAACTCCTGACAGGACTTCAGATGCTCAACACCTGAGAAGAGATGACGCTACTGTAACTCCTGACAGGACTTCAGATGCTCAACACCTGAGAAGAGATGACGCTACTGTAACTCCTGACAGGACTTCAGATGCCCAACACCTGAGAAGAGATGACGCTACTGTAACTCCTGACAGGACTTCAGATGCCAACACCTGAGAAGAGATGACGCTACTGTAACTCCTGACAGGACTTCAGATGCCCAACTACCTGAGAAGAGATGACAGCTACTGTAACTCCTGACAGGACTTCAGATGCCCAACACCTGAGAAGAGATGACCTACTGTAACTCCTGACAGGACTTCAGATGCTCAACACCTGAGAAGAGATGACGCTACTGTAACTCCTGACAGGACTTCAGATGCCCAACACCTGAGAAGAGATGACCTACTGTAACTCCTGACAGGACTTCAGATGCTCAACACCTGAGAAGAGATGACGCTACTGTAACTCCTGACAGGACTTCAGATGCCCAACACCTGAGAAGAGATGACGCTACTGTAACTCCTGACAGGACTTCAGATGCCCAACACCTGAGAAGAATGACGCTACTGTAACTCCTGACAGGACTTCAGATGCTCAACACCTGAGAAGAGATGACGCATACTGTAACTCCTGACAGGACTTCAGATGCTCAACACCTGAGAAGAGATGACGCTACTGTAACTCCTGACAGGACTTCAGATGCTCAACACCTGAGAAGAGATGACAGCTACTGTAACTCTGACAGGACTTCAGATGCCAACACCTGAGAAGAATGAGATACACTACAGTAACTCCTGACAGGACTTCAGATGTCAACACCTGAGAAGAGATGACACTACTGTAACTCCTGACAGGACTTCAGATGCTCAACACCTGAGAAGAGATGACACTACTGTAACTCCTGACAGGACTTCAGATGCCCAACACCTGAGAAGAGATGACGCTACTGTAACTCCTGACAGGACTTCAGATGCTCAACACCTGAGAAGAGATGACGCTACTGTAACTCCTGACAGGACTTCAGATGCCCAACACCTGAGAAGAGATGACACTACAGTAACTCCTGACAGGACTTCAGATGCTCAACACCTGAGAAGAAATGATGCTACTGTAACTCCTGACAGGACTTCAATGCCCAACACCTGAGAAGAGATGACGCTACTGTAACTCCTGACAGGACTTCAGATGCTCAACACCTGAGAAGAGATGACACTACTGTAACTCCTGACAGGACTTCAGATGATCAAAACCTGAGAAGAGATGACACTACTGTAACTCCTGACAGGACTTCAGATGATCAACACCTGAGAAGAGATGACGCTACTGTAACTCCTGACAGGACTTCAGATGCTCAACACCTGAGAAGAGATGACACTACTGTAACTCATTTACATTTACATTTACATTTATTCATTTAGCAGACGCTTTTATCCAAAGCGACTTACAAATGAGAACCATAGAAGCAGTTAAACTAACAGCAGGACAACAAAATGTAAGTGCTATAACCTTTCACAGTTTAATACAACATAGAATCCGTAATTTTTTTTTTTTTTTTATAATAGAAAGGAAGAGAAGAGAAAGTGTTAGTATTACTGGAACAAGTGCTGCCGAAAGAGATGCGTCTTCAACCGTTTCTTGAAAATGGCTACGGACTCAGCAGATCTGGTTGAGTTAGGTAGGTCATTCCACCAGCAGGGAACAGTCATGGTAAAGGTCTGAGAAGAGATCTTGTGCCTCTTTGACGTGGCACCACAAGACGACGTTCACTTGTAGAGCGTAAATTTCTGGATGGGACATAAGTCTGAAGTAATTGAGTTTAGGTAAAAGGGTAACTCCTGACAGGACTTCAGATGCTCAACACCTGAGAAGAGATGATGCTACTGTAACTCCTGACAGGACTTCAGATGCCCAACACCTGAGAAGAGATGACACTACTGTAACTCCTGACAGGACTTCAGATGCTCAACACCTGAGAAGAGATGACACTGCTGTAACTCCTGACAGGACTTCAGATGCTCAACACCTGAGAAGAGATGACACTACTGTAACTCCTGACAGGACTTCAGATGCTCAACACCTGAGAAGAGATGACGCTACTGTAACTCCTGACAGGACTTCAGATGCCCAACACCTGAGAAGAGATGACGCTACTGTAACTCCTGACAGGACTTCAGATGCTCAACACCTGAGAAGAGATGACGCTACTGTAACTCCTGACAGGACTTCAGATGCTCAACACCTGAGAAGAGATGACGCTACTGTAACTCCTGACAGGACTTCAGATGCCCAACACCTGAGAAGAGATGACACTACTGTAACTCCTGACAGGACTTCAGATGCTCAACACCTGAGAAGAGATGACACTACTGTAACTCCTGACAGGACTTCAGATGCCCAACACCTGAGAAGAGATGACGCTACTGTAACTCCTGACAGGACTTCAGATGCCCAACACCTGAGAAGAGATGACGCTACTGTAACTCCTGACAGGACTTCAGATGCTCAACACCTGAGAAGAGATGACGCTACTGTAACTCCTGACAGGACTTCAGATGCTCAACACCTGAGAAGAGATGACGCTACTGTAACTCCTGACAGGACTTCAGATGCTCAACACCTGAGAAGAGATGACGCTACTGTAACTCCTGACAGGACTTCAGATGCCCAACACCTGAGAAGAGATGACACTACTGTAACTCCTGACAGGACTTCAGATGCTCAACACCTGAGAAGAGATGACACTACTGTAACTCCTGACAGGACTTCAGATGCCCAACACCTGAGAAGAGATGACGCTACTGTAACTCCTGACAGGACTTCAGATGCCCAACACCTGAGAAGAGATGACGCTACTGTAACTCCTGACAGGACTTCAGATGCTCAACACCTGAGAAGAGATGACGCTACTGTAACTCCTGACAGGACTTCAGATGCTCAACACCTGAGAAGAGATGACGCTACTGTAACTCCTGACAGGACTTCAGATGCCCAACACCTGAGAAGCGATGACGCTACTGTAACTCCTGACAGGACTTCAGATGCCCAACACCTGAGAAGCGATGACACTACTGTAACTCCTGACAGGACTTCAGATGTTCAACACCTGAGAAGAGATGACACTACTGTAACTCCTGACAGGACTTCAGATGATCAACACCTGAGAAGAGATGACGCTACTGTAACTCCTGACAGGACTTCAGATGATCAACACCTGAGAAGAGATGACGCTACTGTAACTCCTGACAGGACTTCAGATGCTCAACACCTGAGAAGAGATGACACTACTGTAACTCCTGACAGGACTTCAGATGCTCAACACCGGAGAAGAGATGACACTACAGTAACTCCTGACAGGACTTCAGATGCCCAACACCTGAGAAGAGATGACACTACTGTAACTCCTGACAGGACTTCAGATGCCCAACACCTGAGAAGAGATGACACTACTGTAACTCCTGACAGGACTTCAGATGCCCAACACCTGAGAAGAGATGACACTACTGTAACTCCTGACAGGACTTCAGATGTTCAACACCTGAGAATAGATGACACTACTGTAACTCCTGACAGGACTTCAGATGCCCAACACCTGAGAAGAGATGACACTACTGTAACTCCTGACAGGACTTCAGATGCCCAACACCTGAGAAGAGATGACACTACTGTAACTCCTGACAGGACTTCAGATGCCCAACACCTGAGAAGAGATGACACTACTGTAACTCCTGACAGGACTTCAGATGCCCAACACCTGAGAAGAGATGACACTACTGTAACTCCTGACAGGACTTCAGATGCCCAACACCTGAGAAGAGATGACACTACTGTAACTCCTGACAGGACTTCAGATGCTCAACACCTGAGAAGAGAAGACAATAATTTTATAGCCATATTGATGCATAATTACAAGATGTTGGCCTCTCCGTGGTTAAAAAGTATTATTATTGTACATAAAGTAATATTAAATACATTTATTATTATGTAATTTTTCTTAAATCCTATTTTTTTATTTAGTTTTTTTGTTGTTGCAATAAATAGTAGTAATAATAATACTTTTATTATTATTGTGTAGCCATAATGATATAACATTTTAGCACAGCTAACCACTAATCTTTTCCCCCCAAAACAATCATGCATCCTGACAACAGATACAATAAAGTCACATGACAATGAGCTTAAACATGTTGCAGACATACAATGTTGTTGTGTAGAATTTCATTTTGTCTTCAACATGGTCACGTGTGCTTTATTTTCCTTTACTGAAATTGTTCATACACCTCATAAGTTGTTCAAAAGTCATCATTTTATAGATTTTCTCTGCTTTAAAACTGCAGGTTGCAGTAAATGTGTCCTGATTCTCATCAGATGCTTATAACATGAGGACCACAGCTTCAGCACACACACTTTCACTGTTCTTCAGCTGATGCACAGGAACGACTGCAGAACGTTTGGTCTGAACGTTTGCAAGAACAAGGATGATGATGGATCAAAATGCAGCAGCACTGTAAAGACTTTTTTAACAAAACTCTCTAGGCAAAGAACATGAAGAGCAACCGATATAAACGTGATGAGAATGAACAGAACAGAACAGTACACTGGGCTTAATTACTCAGAACCAAATTAACAAACACTAATCAAACAATGCATAACCATAGAAACTGATGAAAACCAAGGAAACTGAACTAAACCCAAACCAGCGAACACAGATAAACCCTGACGGTCTGTTTTTTGTGTTTCTCATGCATTGATCCATTCAGATATTTTGGGCTATAAGGGCTTTTCATAACATGTTGTTCAGACTACTGGAAAGAAAACATCCAAAATAGACTGTTTATTATATCTGTAGATTTCAATTACGATTCATATCTTCAAAGGTCGTTTTTTTCGAAATAATTTTTTTTAAGAAATCTACTTTTAAGTGCACTTGCATTGACATTTTATTCCTAAAACATGAAAATTTATGAAGTGGTAAAAAGAGATATCCAAAATCCACTCTGTAAAAACCTTTATCTTTAATATATCAACAGTATGAAACAAGTTTTCTGAACCTGGCTATATTCAATGTCCAAAATGTTTGCAATTTTTTATGTAATCAACTGGGAAGTAAATTATATTATCATAACATCTGAGTGAAATTTTAAATGCGCAATGGTTTATTATTATCATAATATTTATTTATATAATATAATATTTTCTTTTTATTATTATTATAGCAAGCACTTCATCATTTAACAAAATTCCAAATGAGCATCTTATGATGTTACTGCACATAAAAAATGCTGGCGTGTTTCAACCCAAATTTGGGTAAAGTTGGGTTGGGTTAAGTTTTTTAACTACATTTTTAACCCAACAGTTGGGTTTGTTGACCCAAATTTGGATTGAAACAACCTTTGTAGGTCATTTATAAGGAGGAGTTAATATAATGCTGGATAATTTGCTTTATTGCTTCACTTCATAACAGTGACTGATCAACCCCTTCAGTCGAGTCACTAACAACCCTGATAAGACACATCTGGTGTGTGTTAGGTGTGTGTCCAAGCGTTTCGGGCTGTTTACATGCATCAACTGGACAAGTACAACAAAATCAAACCAGACCGTTATACAGAACTGCACTAATATCATCAGTTTGTGTTCGGGAGGAATATGCAAATCATGCTGGGAAAAGTTGGCGAAAGCAAATATTGCTCTCTGAAACAAACACTCTGATATGCACACTTTGCATAAAAAACACATGTAATAAATTCCCTCTGTTACTCTTCCTAAACTGAACACAATCGAGCATGAGAGAGAGATGCTTGCACGGATATTTCAGTATTTGTTCCCCTCATAAAAGAATATTAGCTGAGATTGATGCATGAAGTCCTCAGTACAGGGAAGATCTGGCCAATTATTTAAATGCGTTGTGCAACAATGCTCCAGAGACACAGTCCATATAAAATCCGCTTGAATTACTGCTTATAACTGTGATAAAGCACATTTATAGGCCATCCTTTTCTTTCAGGACCTGTTAATGCACTTGTGTCATTAATAGAGAGTGCACAATCATTTCATCTTCTTTTCCAGGGTGGATCAGATATCAAAGCATGGTAATGGAGAGCGGGATTACTGGAGGTAAAGTAGAGCATTACTGTCACTTCACAGCGCTCCGCTAATGGGGAATTATGAGGACAAGCCACCGCTGGTGAAGTTTATTAGTAATAGACTGAGTCTAATGATAGCCAGGCTTATAAATCTTTTTTAAATGATCTGCATTAGCTTGTTCTCAGTTCATAAACAGCCTACACTGAAAAAAAAATAATTGGTGTAGAAATAATTTTCAGTCAGAAATTGCTAGTGAAACTTTTACAAAGAAACAAGAAGTCACGACATTTACGTGACAAAGGCGTTTTGGTGGCCTGAAAACGTAAACTTTGAAAGAAGTTTTGAAAACGATACCGTTATCATCTCCGTGTAAACTTCAAAAACGTGAATCTGTGAAAACGGTGTTCACATGTGTATCATGTGTTTAGGCATGCGTGTTTAAATGCGTACAGTATGTGCGTGGGCGAGCAGTCTTTCTTTAAGTTTCCGTCAAATTGTTAAGCAAAAAAACTAAAAACACGCATTGCTCTTTGTTTTATTGCTTTGTTTTTATTTTAAATTATGTTTAAATATTAATAGGCCACACAAATATTTTATATATATATATATATATATATATATATATATATATATATATATATATATATATATATATATATATATAAAATATATATAAAATATATATAAATATAAAAAATATTATACACACACAGTATATACATCAATACAATATGTATTAGTAAATACTGTATGATAACAATCATTAAATTTCAGCACATACATGTGTAGATCACAGCTCTTGTAATTAAATTGCATTAGGCAATATCAGAAATATATATCAGCAATATAACCATAACATAGAGAATATATTAAACTGAATTTTATAAGAATTATCTGTAATTATTAGGAAACCACTGGTCAAATTCAATGTGTTAAGATAAATGTATAATATTTTCAACAGAAAATCTTCTGTAGATCATAATCCCCAAGGCCCCGGGATAAAAGGCATTCAGAACTCCTTTGACCATTATCTTGTGTGTGTAAACACATATATCTGTGTGTTTGTCATGACACTCATCGGTGACCGGCCTCACACGACTGATGCTCTGTTGCCATGGACACAGGACACAGTTCAGGGATGCAGGACTCTCGGATCTTCTTTAAAGCATCTGCATTTCCACATGCATATGATTGTTCATCAAATAATATAACTTTAGATGCGATTCAAATTCCTTGATTCTGCGATCTTTCTGAACTCATTGAAATCAAATCACGCATTGTTTTTTGTGAGCCAGCAGACTGAGAAGTCAAACCTGTTTGCCCTCGACCTGATGAATGTGGAGTCAAACTGTGAGAAGAGCAAAACTAACAGCTGTCCTACAGAACACACACCTCACACACACACGCCACACACACCGCCTGTCGACAGGACCGCACTCAATCAGCATTCTTCTGTCATTTACACTTCATGTCAGGATGAGTTTGAAGCAGATCTTTCTCAACAGACACTTGATGATCAGTCAGGTTTGGCCGTTTTAAAAGCCTAGATTTTCTATAACATCAAGTTTTAACATTTCCCCCCAGTACTACTATTACAGTACTATTATATATTCTAAAATATTACATATTTGGAATGTTGAAATCTAGACTTTTAAAAATGAAGGTTCCAAAAGGATTTTTTGCGGCAATGCCATAGAAGAAACTTTCAGCGGTTAGATCTTAAAATAACCCTTTTTTTTCTTAATATAAAGAACTTTTTAATAATCTAAAGAACCTTTTCCATTATAAAGAACCTTTTGTGCATTTGAAAGGTTCCATGGATGTTAAAGACCCCTATATAAGAATATAAGAAAATCCTAATTAGAATCTGTTAGGACTAGTTCTGATTGCCTAGAAATCCAGATATGAATCCAGAATACAAATATCGAATTATTGGACTGCTGATAAATGACACAGGGTGTTACTGATAGCCTGCATAGTTTATAGTAGGTTAAATCCCAACAAGCAGCACATGGGTCTGCAAACAAACACTCCACACACACACACACACACACACACACACACACCTGCAGCTGGCTTAAGGAAAAGCCTCTTATGCACCTGACATCACGCTGATGAGATAGGCTACACACACACAAACACAGACACACACACACACACGCATACCAGCAGTCAGTGAAAGCTGCTGTATGTCAACATGCATAAACGCGTGCACTACAGCAGTGGTGTGTTGGGCATGTGCAGTAAACACCAGTCAGTCATGAAGATCATCATCATCATCATCGTACTCACGATCAGAGGAAGAGTGCGCTCCTCCAGCCTCCCGGAGGAGGACTTCAGCCCGTGGATCTTCAGCTGGGAGCCCGAGGAAGAGGAGGAGGACGAAGAGGAGGGTTTGCTGTCCTGCCACAGGTAATAGAAGGTGCCGAGGATCCAGGCGACGGTGAGGATGAGGATGGCGTTGGCCCGAATCCTGCGCATCATGAGCGGCTCCGAGCGCTGGCGACCCGCTCCGTGTGTGTGTGTGTGTGTGTGTGTGTGTGTGTGTGTGTCGATGATGAGGAGGATGATGATGATGAAGCCGTGCGCAGTGAACAGCCTCTCTAGACTAGAGCTGCGCTGATCGAGCGGATCTCTGGCGGGTTTCGCGCAGGTCCTAGAGCCCGTCGCTCCTCACACTCATCACATCACACTCACACTCATCACATCACACGTGTACCAAGAATACAGTGACTATGATCTATAGAATCATCTGAAAGAGTTATTAAAATATTGTATTAAAAAAGAAACAAACATGTGTTGTCATTTGTAGCTTAATAAAGCCCTACACTCTTAAACAGTTCATTCATCCATCCTCTGCAAATGATCTATGAAAGGGTGATTGAGAAAATAGTGATTGATATAACCACGGAGGTCAAACTAAACATGAGCTGTTTTATTTGTTTATTTTAAATGAGATTCACAATTTATGTAAACCGGTTGCCACATTCCTAAATACAGTCTAAAACCCGATTTGTGAAAAAATATTTTTTCAGGATTCTTGATGAATATAAAGATCAATAGAACATGTATTTGTACAGAAATCTTTTGTAACATATTTACATTCACTTCTGATCGATTTAATGTCCTTTGATGAATACAATAATTAATCTGTAATGGTGAAAGTGTGCCCGATATTGTCACGGTTTAGAGAGAAGCAGAGTTTAAAAGTAGAGTTTATTTGAACAGAGGCACGGAGTGGAACAGCAGAGATGAGGCGAGTGTATATTGAAGAATCTGAATCTCTCTTGTTTGATGAGGGCTGTGGAATCAGCGGGCAGAAGACTGCAGAAGACTGAAGACCTGGAGTCTTCCTCAGGAGGGTCAACAGGGACTGAAGACTCCAGGACGGTACCGGCAGTTCAGGAGACCATGGCGGAGACTTCTCTTCGTGGCCTTTCCGTGGGAGCCCGGTCTGGCCACTAAGGCCGAGGATGTATAGCCCCCCCACCCCAAAATCTTCTTGGGCGGAGCTATGGGCTCAGGGACAGGCTTTGAGGGTTCAGGCGGCGAGGCGCCCATCTTGGCCGGAGGTGAGGGTTCAGTGGAGGCTGACCAGACGTGAACGGTCTCTGGCTCGGCGGGACTGGCATGAAGCTCAGGTTCGGCACGCATTACGTGAAGCTCGGGCTTGGTAGACATGACGTGAAGACACGCGGTCTCGGCGGGACGAGACTCTGGACGGACGGTCTCAGCGGGACGAAACACTGGTTTGGCAGGCGTGACGTGAACAGTCTCAGACTGTGTAGATCTTCAGGAGGTGTGGCGAGGAAGATGAAGTTGGTGATGGTGGTTGAGTGGCTGTGGTGTCTTTATCCGCTCTGCCAACGATGAACAAGGACCCATCCCTCCAGAGAGCAAAGTTGATATAACTTACTAGCGTCCATAGGAGGTCTCCTCACAGCATCACCAAGCGGATCTCATTATCCCAACCGCACCAAAATCCCTCCATAAGGGTGAGGTCCTGCAAGTGGCTCGATGACTGATGGTGACATAATCTTCCAGGGTTCTGCCATTGTGGAAAATAAAAACAGTTGTTCCTTCCATTATTCAAAGGGCCAACATTTATAGGAGCGATTTTAAAGCTTCTAATTTTTTAGGGTATCCGTGGGGCTCTGCATGTGGTCTGGTCTTCTGTCACAGTTTAGAGAGAAGCTGACAGGCAAGTAGTTTAAAAGTAGAGTTTATTTGAACAGAGGCACGGAGTGGAACAGCAGAGATGATAGGGGAGTGTATATTGACGTATATAGGCGCTTATGGAGATTCTCACTTACGAAAACGTTTGATTGGCCATAAATGTTCATAAAAATGCCAATATTTGAAATCTACACAATTGATTTCTCTTATCAAATGTTCTCAGAAGTGAATTTAGTGATAAAATAGCATACAAAACTGTAGAAAAATGCCTTACTGACCTGCCTCTCTCTGCTTCCCGCTCCTTCCTCGAATGCCGAAATGAATGCTGGGATATTTCTGCCGTAGTTCACACAAGTTACCAACCGATGCATATTCGGTAAAATGGGCGTGTCAAGAACACTTCCGGGATTTTAACCGTTCTTGCCAAAATGCAAACTTGTGTATTAGGACAGTACTTGGGCCACAAAAGATGACATTTCACAAGAACACGAAGGACTGTTCCAATGTCGAGGATCCTCCGAATTTCTGAGTCCTTCGTTCGGAAAATATCCAATACACGGGAAAGGATGCATATGTGTAGCCTTCGCACTCTCAATCACCCACAATCCTATGCGCAGCTTTGCTATCTTGTTCAAAAAATAAAAAATGCTGGACGTTAGCGGAGTCGGAGTGATAACGGGGCAATAATCAAATGTAAGGTTTAAGTATAATTTCAGTTTTGCCATTAATTTAATGTTTGTTAAACTATTAAACATATCGGCTCAACTGATTTGCAGAGGGGGGATTTAAAGCTGTTCACTTTTGTATAGAATACAATAGAATATAGAAATGTATAGCGAGGCGGTTGTTACAGCGAATACAAACCCTTCAGGCTGATTCACGACCGTTCTGCATCGTGTTAGAGTTCGCGGGGTTGTATTCGCTATGACAACCGCCTTGCTATACATTATCCATAACTTAATTAATTTATTTATTTCTATGAGGGCTGACAAGACAAAATAAGGACTGTCAAGTGTGTTTAAACAGTGCGGTACAGTACAGCAACCAAACCAGTAGCACTTCCATTTTTGCAGCGCCGAAAGCGGTCCTTTTCACTGACGTAGTGACGCAATGATGTGCGCTTGCTAGCCTGTTCCAGTTACGTGTTCTCCGAATGCTAAAGAGGAGCCTCGCCTCTGAAGGAAATGACTTGGAAGGACCCGTCCTGCCAAGGAAGTATCCTTGACATTGAGAAACACCTATAGACTACACTAATACTATGTAAAAAAAAAAAAAAAAAAGTGTTTTTGTCATGTATCTAAATATAGCCCTAAAGTGAACATTATCATTTAAACTCTTAAACAGTGGTGTAATTAATTTGTTCTCATTATTATTAGTATTATTATGAAGTTATTTTTTTTATGATAGGTCAAACTGAACAAGAGCTGTTTTATTGTGGTTGCCAATAAAATGCTGATTTGTAGGAAAGAAAGGTAAAGAAAGGGTTGAAAGTGAGATCAGATTCATTCAGAAAGAGGCTGTACTGTATGCAGTTAGAGTCAGTCTGATTAACATATTTCTGATATAGTCTAAATAAACAAAATTAATTAATTTAATTAGAATGCATTTTTATACTGTTTAAGTTTTTATTACAACATGGCTGAATTTTTGAGACTGATGAAACTAGTTATCGCAGTCTGTGTATATGATGCGTTTAAAACCAGCCTACTTTTTAACGCTATGCTACTTTTATATTAGATTATGAAATAAATACACTCTTTAGTAATGCAACAACCAACTAAATCTGTGGGGGTTAAAGATGATGAATATGTGTACCTGTATAAATTCAGGTTCAAAGTTCCTGTATAAAAATGCATATTAATGACATCAACAAACAATATCTAGCTCAATAGATCAGCAGTTTACGCTCATTCAGATATAGGCTACAGTTCAAACTTTTAGGGGCGGTAAAATACATTTACAAGTACAAAATACAAGTCTCTTCTGCTCACCAAGGCTGCATTTATTTAATCACAAATACAGCAATATTGTTAAATATTATTACAGTTTAAAATAACTTTGAGTTTTCTAAGTTCCTTTCAAATTTATATTCTATTCCAAAAGATATGCCAAAGTTATTGTATAAGTTCCTTTCAAAGTTATATTCTAAAATAAGATATTTTCAAAGTTCTTTTCTATGCTCCTTTCAAAATTCTATTATACTCCAAATATATTTTAATATTATTAGGGCCCGAGCACCGATGGTAAGAGGACCCTCTTGGAATTGCTCTGTTTATTTTCTATGTTCCTTTTAAAGTTCTATTCTATTTCAAAATAATATATTTTAAAAGTTCTTTTCTAAGTTCCTATTAAAGTTCTATTCTAACAGAAGATATTTGAGTTCCTTTCAAATTTCTATTTTATTCTATTCCAAAATATTTCAGTTATTTTCTAAGTTCCTTTTAAAGATATATTATGTTCATTCTATTCTATTCTATTCCAAAGATATTTCTACGTGCCTTTTATAGTTCTTTTCGAAGTTCCTTTCAAAGTTCTATTATATTCTATTCCATTCTTTTCTATTCCAAAATAAGATACGTTCTTTTTTAAGTTCCTTTCAAAGTTCTATTCTATTCTATTCTGAAAAAAATATATTTCAAATTTCTTTTCTGGCTTCCTTTCAAAGTTCTATTCTATCCTATTCTATCCCAAAAGAAGATATTTCAGTGTTATTTTCTAAGTTTCTTTCAAAATTCTAATCTATTTGGTTCTATTTTAAAAGAAGATATTTCAATTATTTTATAAGTTCCTTTCAAGGTTCTATTCTATTCCAAAAGCAGATCTGTGCGAGCTCTCTCCAGCACCAGCAGTGTTGTCTTCATTAGCGTGAGCGTGATGTTTCACCTCTGCAGAGTTACTGTTGCTGATCAACATCTGCTCTGGCGGTCAGAGACCAGTTTCTTCTGCTGGTTCTCCTCATACGAGGTCATTCCAGCCCATCAGCAGCTCTGATAATGTGCCACAGCTGTTCCAATCTCAGCATCAACAATTTACAGACAGTTGAATTAATATAGGATTGGTCTCGTCTAATTTACTGAGAGAAAATGGTCAGGCATTTACTGTGTTAGATCTGATTCATGGAAACCTTTTATAGGGGCCAAAAGTGATGTCCGAAAATGTACATATTCATCCTTTCTTCAAACACTATTAAATTATTTGTTTAATAATTTGTTAGCATACTGTTGGTTGTTTGAGTCAATTGATATGAAACATGCCAAGTTGAGCCTACATCATTTTTGTTCATGAAAAGAAATGCTGAACATGCAAAAACAAGAGAACCAACGAAATATCATTCAAGAAGACTGAAGATCTCCCCTCACTGCAGGACAGGATCTGCAAATGGGCCAGGAACATTATCAGCTCCCACTCATCACACACACAGGTTCTGTATAGCCACTCATCACACACACACAGGTTCTCTATAGCCACTCATCACACACACAGGTTCTCTATAGCCACTCATCACACACACAGGTTCTGTATAGCCACTCATCACACACACACAGGTTCTGTATAGCCACTCATCACACACACAGGTTCTCTATAGCCACTCATCACACACACAGGTTCTCTATAGCCACTCATCACACACACACAGGTTCTCTATAGCCACTCATCACACACACAGCTTCTGTATAGTCACTCATCACACACACAGGTTCTGTATAGCCACTCATCACACACACAGGTTCTGTATAGCCACTCATCACACACACAGGTTCTGTATAGCCACTCATCACACACACAGCTTCTGTATAGTCACTCATCACACACACAGGTTCTGTATAGCCACTCATCACACCACAGGTTCTGTATAGTCACTCATCACCACACAGGTTCTGTATAGCCACTCATCACACACACAGGTTCTGTATAGCCACTCATCACACACACAGGTTCTGTATAGCCACTCATCACACACACAGGTTCTGTATAGCCACTCATCACACACACACACACACACACACACACACACACAGGTTCTGTATAGCCACTCATCACACACACAGCTTCTGTATAGCCACTCATCACACACACAGCTTCTGTATAGCCACCGGACAGTAAAGTCCAGGGGCAGAAAGTAAAAGTCCTGTCATATGTTTATTCCACACATGAACTCATCCAGCTGATTTCACTCATTAGTTCTCCTGGCTGAAAAACTGTGCTAATTAGCAAATCCAGGTGATTGGAACAAAATACTAAGGAGGACTTTTACTTTCTGAAACTGGACTTTACTCTGGTACCGGAGCACTGAGGCCAGAACATCCCGTTTATTCCCCCGGCCATTAGACGGATATAGTCATCATCCACTCGACCATCAGGATGAGATTCCCCCCCGCTCCCCTACTGAACTTCATACACACACTTCATACTGCATTAGACACTTCACACATCATGTGACACTTCAACACCCGTCTCTTGATCCTCAATGCACTGCATCATTATACTGGGAAAGAATTATTTATTTGCATGTATATATTTAAAAAAAATTCAAATCTATATCTAAAATATTTATTTTTATATAAAATAGAAATTATATATATATATATATATATATATATATATATATATATATATATATATATATATATATATATATATATATATACAGTATATAAATTAAACTATTTCTTAAATAAATACATATGTATGTATTTATATATACAAAATAATTATACACAATACACACACTTATATTATGTAAACACAAACTTTTATTTTGGATGTGATGAATTGCGATGAGGCTATATATATATAATTTTTTTTTTGCATACACGTTCTCTTATTTATACAATATATATTTTTGCCATTGTTTGTTTATTTGTATTCTTCTTCCAGATTTGTCCTTTATTGTATATAATTTTATTGTATATTCTTTTATATTTTATTGCCTTTCCCTATATATTCTTATATATTTTATTGTCTTTGTAATGTATTGTCTGTTCCCCTTCTACCCCTCTTTCTCGTAAGGAGATAAAAAGTACCAAGTACATATGAGAATAAAGATCCTGAATCTAGTTCTCTTACGAGAGTACTCTCGTGTTGCGTAAGCTAGCTTACGCTACGGGAAAACCCCTTTTCTCGAGAATACTGAAGCCAAAAAATTATCCTTTAATTTTCACATATTTAAAACGCATGCTTGCACAGAGCAGACCTAGAATAAGCAGCTCATGTGCCTATTGGCTGCTCTGTGGCAAGATGCTGCAACCTATCGGTGGACTGATAGTGACGTCAGCACCAATAGGAGCGCGGGTGCTCGAGTGCGTCACGTCCCGCCAGAATAGGCGTGGCTTACCTTAATATAAGCCAGGTCCAGATAGGGTGTTCTTTGATTTTTCACCTCTTCAGCGAAGTGTTCACTCTACATCGCTGATTCTCCGGAGAAGCCTGCGCCGTCGAAGCAAGCACCTCAGCGGGACGAGCCCTCTGCACTGCAGTTGGAAGCTGCCTTCGCCGCTTCATCGCCGTACCTGCTGCGCTATCCGGCGCCCATATCCTTTTCATATTCCTTCTCTAGTATTCTAAAAGAGCAAGAGGCGTTGTTTCAAATGCCTCGAGTTTCCAAATGCGGCTCGTATCGAGCCCCTCTCAGCGTCGGGGACCGCCACATCTTGTGCGCTTCCCGCCTGGGACGGAACCGCGCGTAGCTTCCTTTACGTTACAAGGAAGCTACCGCGCCCCCGCAGAAGCAGTCACTCTGCCCCTTGTGGGATCGCGCAGTGATAAGCGCCGTTCCCAAGGGCTGCCGGAGCCTGTAGCCACAGCGACGCGCTCGCCGGAAAGCCTCCCTCGAGCCTCGCTTTTTCACCTTCCCCGCCTCCCTTCACCGACGCGCAGCTGCCGCTCACGAGCCTCACTGCCGTCGCGTCTGAGGTTGAGGGACACGCATCAATGGACTGCTGTTCTAACCGCGCTACTCAAGCTTATGTTGTTTCCCCCGTGGCTCAGTGGCTAAACTCTAAGCTTTCGCGCCAGAGACCCGTGTTCGATCCCGGCTCTCGCAGCAGAAAAAATTTATGCAGCTCTCCTCTCTGAGCTCGCGACCAGCTTTCTTACGTACAGGAAGCGAGCGCGCGAACCGAGACGTCACCGTCGAAAGAAAGTGTGGTTTTTTGTCCCGCCGAGGCCTGACAAACTCCCTCTTCTTCTCAAACATTTTCCAGCTCCTCCTAGTACGAGCGGCCGGTAATGTCTATACTGCAGTAGTGTGCCTGTTATACATGCACGCCTGTAAACAGTGCCGACACACACACACGAAAACTGTGATGACGCTCTCTCTCTCTCTTATCTGCTCGCGGCAACTAAAGCTTACGTTGTTTTCCCTGTGGCTCAGTGGCTAAACCCTAAGCTTTCACGCCGGAGACCCGCGTTCGATCCCGGCTCCCGCAGCAGATAACATTTATGCAGATCCGGCTCACGCCGATGGTGTTTTAGTGTAGAAAGGTGCCCACATCTCAGTGTTCACCCCTACACGCAAGCACGCTCGTGTTATTCACAGAGCCCACTCCCTTAAAGCGGGCAATCGCTCGAGTGTTGAACGTATGAAATGTGTCCGCTAGTTCGCGTCCACGCCTATTTTTCTGCCCGCTCTATCACTAAAGACTCACGGCTGGACCACAGTCAAAGTTTATTTCCCTGTCAGTCCCCTTCAAAAAGGCTACTGCAGTGGTCCATTTAGCAGCCAACGAGCCGGTTCATTTACCCTCTCGCCTGCACACATACGCCGTTTACACGGCGACCCAGAGAAATCTCAAAGGAGTATACTGTCTGATTATCCGGCTCACGCCGTTGGTGTTTAAGTGTAGTGCAAGTGCCCACGCCCCAGTGTTCACCCCTACACACAAGCACATCAAATCTCGTGTCACTCACAGAGCACACTCTCATAAAGCGCAGAAAAGCCGCTCGAGTGTTGAATATAAGAAATGTGTCCACAGGTCCGTGCCCACTATCTGCCCGCTCTGTTACACGTTCAATAAAACAGGTTATGAATGTAAGTCTCGTGCCCGCCGGAGAGCGTTCACGCTTACTAACACACACCTCCCCCCGGGCGCCGCCCGCGCGTTAAAACGAAACACAGGGCATTGATATGACGCTCCCTATCCGTTATGATCGGGGCGTCAAATACACTTGCAAGTCTCGTGCCCGCGCACACGCGCTCACGCTTACAGAAAGCTTTTCCGCCCAAAGCGCTGCTCGCGCGTCAAAAAGTGAGAATAAAATGCTCCCCATCCCTTATGATTGGGACTCCTCACATAAATCAGCCGGTCTCGGCTTTCAGTGAGCAGCCATTGCCCAGAACCGAGAGCGCGCGCGCCGCGCTTTCGGCTCCGGTTCAGTTTCACAAGCCCGCAAATGGCAGCGATCTGAACCCGGAGGCCATTCGCCCCCTAGCGGCTCACATAGCTGCGTGGGAAATTATCCCAGGGATTTCAGAATGGGTTCTCAGCACAATAAAGCAGGGCTATACACTTCAATTCATTCGCCCTCCCCCGCGCTTTCGAGCCCGGTCCGCGACGATAGTGAATGCGGAAGTAGCACACCTACTTCACGCAGAAATAGCAATACTGCTGTGCAAAGGGGCTATAGAAAAAGTACCGCTTCCCCTTAGCGAGTCAGGCTTTTACAGACGATATTTTCTTGTACCCAAGAAGAACGGAGCTTTCAGGCCCATCCTAGATCTGACACATTTGAACAAGGTGCTTGCAAAAGACCGTTCAAATGCTTACAACCAGGAAAATCCTCGCGCACGTTTGCCCGAGGGACTGGTTTATTTCTCTAGATCTGGAGGATGCCTATTTTCTGTTTCAGATATCACCCCGTCACAGGCAATTTTTGAGATTCGCCTTCGACGGTCAGGTATATCAATACACCGTCCTGTCGCTCGGCCTGTCTCTAGCACCCCATACATTTACGAAGTGCATGGACGCAGCACTCGCCCCCCTGAGAACTCAGGGGCTGCGAATAATGAACTATCTGGACGACTGGCTGATATTGGCTGTGTTCGCCACCTAGCCGCGTTTTTCCAGAAGGGCAGCTTTCTCCCTTTGAAAACGTTTCAACGGATGCTGGGCTGTATGGCATCAGCTGCAGCGGTGCTCCAGCTGGGCCTATTGCGCATGCGCCCGCTCCATCGCTGGTTGAATGCTTGCGCGTCTCGCCGAGCCTGGGATTCTGGCGGCCAGAAAATCAGAGTGACTCAGACCTGCATAGCGGCTCTGCAGCCCTGGTTAGTAGCCGACTGGTACCAGCAGGGAGTGACGATGGGAACCATCTCTTATTGGAAAGTAGTTTCGACAGATGTGTCCAACTCGAGTTGGGGCGCGCTGTTCGAAGGCAGACCGGCCTTTGGCCAGTGGTCAGACCAAGAGAAGTGTTTTCACATAAACTGTCTTGAGATGATAGCGGTCGAAAACGCGCTGAAGCGCTTCCTCCCGTTCATACAGGACCAACACGTTCTCGTTCGCTCGGACAACATGTCTGTGGTTTCCTATGTAAACCGTCAGGGTGGTGTCAGATCCAGGAACCCCTGCAATCTGACGGAACGCATCCTTGTTTGGTCCCAGATGCACCTGTGCTCGCTGAGGGCGGCGCATGTGCCTGGCCATTCGAATGACGGTCCAGACAAACTGTCCAGGGACAACGTTCCCCTGGGGGAATGGTCCCTGCACCCCCAAACAGTCCAAAAACTGTGGCGCCTATTCGGCAGAGCGGAAGTCGGCCTATTTGCGTCAAAAGACAATGCTCATTGCCCGATGTTCTTTTTGAAGAACGAGGACACCCTGGCCCAGGTCTGGCCCAGCCTCCCTCTGTATGCTTTCCCTCCGGTCTCTCTGTTACCACAGGTAATCAAGAGAGTCAGGGAAACGCGCCACTCGGTGCTCCTCATAGCTCCGCACTGAGAGAATCAGAATTGGTTTCCGGAACTAGCACGGCTGTCACATGCAGCTACGTGGCCTATTCCGGTGAGGGCAGATCTCCTCTCTCAGGCTCGCGGCTCGATTTGGCATCCCCATCCAGAGCGCTGGTCTCTGCACGCATGATTGATCAACGGGTACTCGTTACCCTGCCAGAAAGAGTGATGAGCACGATCACGCAGTCTAGAGCTCCTTCCACGGGACGGCTCTACGCGTCTAAATGGTCAGTGTTCTCCAAGTGGTGCACCGACAGAGATCTGGACGCACGGTCGTGTGAGGTTGCGCATTTGCTCACTTTCCTACCAGAGCTGATGGATAAGGGGAGGTCCCCATCCACGCTCAAAGTTTATGTGGTGGCCGTGGTGGCCGTGGCGGCGTTCGCAGAATCGACGCACGGTCAGTCACCGGGAAGACATGAGCTGGTCATCCGCTTCCTTAGGGGAGCTAGAAGGATGAATCCGCCGCGCCCCCCGTCGGTTCGTATGCAGCCTCTGCAGTGCTTCGGTTGGGTCTGCTGCGCATGCACCCCCTCCAGCGCTGGCTGAAAACACGAGTCCCGCGACGAGCTCTCTGTGAGAGCGTCATGTTTGGAATTTGGGCCTAATGATTCTAAAGTTACGCTCAAACCAAGACACGGTTATGTCCCCAAAGTGCTCTCTACTCCGTTCAGAGCGCAAGTCATTTCCCTGTCGGCCCTTCCGGGAACCGACAGTGACAGCGATGTAAACTTCCTTTGCCCGGTCAGGGCTTTAAGAGTTTACGTTCAACAAACCGCTGCCTTCAGGCAGTCAGAACAGCTGTTCGTTTCGTTTGGTGGCCGCACGAAGGGGCTAGCTACCTCGAAACAGAGCATTTCCAGATGGATAGTTGATGCTATCGCCTTGGCTTACAAGTCTAAAGGCCTTCAATGCCCTTTAGGTGTTCGAGCCCATTCCACTAGAAGTATGGCCTCATCATGGGCTTGGACTAGTGGTGTTTCACTCCATGATATTTGTAGAGCGGCAGGCTGGGCCTCTCTGTCTACATTTATAAGGTTTTATAACCTGGAGGTCCCTGCTTTGCAGGCCAAAGTGTTATCTGTATGAGATTGTCATACACGCTGACTGTTATACTGTGTTATGCACTCCCTTATACATATGAGGCGTCACCATATGGTCAATATGTGTTAGGGCTCACTTTGTGTCGGCCCACATATCTTCACTATTATGTGTTCCCCGGGCACTGGCCCTTGGACTTAATGTGAATGGTCTCAGCATACACGGCGCTTTAAACTGGGTTCCCGTAGCGTAAGCTAGCTTACGCAACACGAGAGTACTCTCGTAAGAGAACAACACTCGGTTACTAACGTAACCTCGGTTCTCTCTAGAAGAGGGAACGAATGTTGCGTAACCCGGCCGTGTTAGTGCTGCGTTCTTATTTCGCTTCAGTGTGAAAAACCAAAGAACACCCTATCTGGACCTGGCTTATATTAAGGTAAGCCACGCCTATTCTGGCGGGACGTGACGCACTTGGGCACCCGCGCTCCTATTGGTACTGACGTCACTATCAGTCCACCGATAGGTTGCAGCATCTTGCCACAGAGCAGCCAATAGGCTCATGAGCTGCTTATTCTAGGTCTGCTCTATGCAAGCATGCGTTTTAAATATGTGAAAATTAAAGGATAATTTTTTGGCTTCAGTATTCTCGAGAAAAGGGGTTTTCCCGTAGCGTAAGCTAGCTTACGCAACACTCGTTCCCTCTTCTAGAGAGAACCGAGGTTACGTTAGTAACCGAGTGTCGATTTCATGTTAAAGCCGTTCCTGTATATAGCACAACTGGAATACTTTACTGACCAATCAGCTTCTAGGACCAGATCCATGTTTAAAACTGTAATATTTGCAGAATGAGATTTGTACATGCAGTTGTATCAGATTATTATTGTGATTATTATTGTGATGATGTCGCTCAGCTCTTTAGATTAGGTCTGTGCAGAAACACTAGAGTGATTTTCATCTGTGATTTTCTATCACTCCTTTACGTTTTCTTGTGTTAGGCTTTGTTCAGTTTGTTTTCTTTCTCTCAAACTCTGGTAAAGGTTATCAGGGGGAGTTTGATTAATTAGTGATTTCGTTGATGACTGCAGTTTGTTCATTGTTTCACTGGAGCCGCAAGAAGCTAAAAGCTAAAAGCAAGCAGCATCTGATCCTGGGACAGCCTCTAAACTAACCACATGATCCTCTTAATCCTCTCAGAGCCACAGCTGGCATTTACAACCCTGCTGCCAACACACACACACGCACACACACACGCACGCGCACGCGCACACGCCCCACACACGCACGCACGCGCACACACACACACACACACACACACACACACACGCACGCACGCACGCACGCGCGCACGCACACACACGCACACACACACACACACGCACGCACGCACACACGCACGCACGCGCACGCACGCACGCACACACGCACGCACGCACGCGCACACACACACACACACACCTCTCGGGTTCTCTTCTGCTGGCTCAAGCGGAGAAACATTCCTACTGTTTTCTTTTTCTCAAAAAACTCAGCCAAGCGACCACCTAGCAACCACCCACAACAACACCCTAGCAACCATATAGCAATGTGCTGAACTCCACTCAGAAGACCTGAGCATCATGATAATGAGTTTAGCACCACTCAAACACATTCTTCAGATGTAAAAACATTCAAGTTCTATTCTATTCTAATCATTCAATTTTTCTATTCTATTCTAAAAGGTATTTCAAAGTTCTTTTCTAAGTTTGTTTCAAAGTTATTTTCTATTTTCAAAGTTCTTTTCTAAGTTCGTTTCAAGGTTCTATTTTGTTCATTTTATTGTATAACATTTTATTCTATTCCAAAATATATTTCAAATTTATTTTCTAAGTTCCTTTAAAATTTATTTTCTATTTTCAAAAGGAAATATTTCAGTTTTGTTGAAATATTTTCATTGTAGTCTAGAGTTTCTTCAAGAACTAAGGTCTTGTCCACACGGACACGGGTATTTTTATAACTGGAGTTTTTCCTCCAGCGTTTTAAAAAAAATCCCGTCCACATGGAAACGCAAAAACACGCTATCAAGCGCGGTCAAGAGCATGCCACGCCAGCAGGTGGTGAAATAACCCTAACTGTAAAGCCACGTTGGCCAATCAGAAGCCTGACAAAAAGTTATTGCCGGTTCCGGTAGGCGCAAATCTGACGTCAAACACAGCGGATAACGGCGCACACTCTGACGTCGCGAGGCAAAAACCCCGGTTTCACTGTCTACACGACAACACATAACCGGCGTTTCTGAAAATCCTCACCCTGGCAGGGGTTTTTAAAAATGTTTGGTTTCAGTGCGTTTTCGTGTGGATGAATGGCCGAACCGCGTTAAAAAAGTCCCGGTTATAAAAATACCCGTGTCCGTGTGGACAGGGCCTAACACGTCACAATATTCCTCATTTAAATTATTCATATGCAGAATAAAGAGGCGGGGCCTGGTTGAGTTAGTTAGTAGTGTGTTGAAACCATAGACTGTGAAACTGGCAGTTATGGTAATTTCCCCAACACACTCAAAGTGCTTGACCAATCCCAACACACTGCTCCAGACGACCAATCAGAGCACAGTGTATTTTACAGGAGGAGGAGCTTCACAGAGACAGGAACTAAACAGAGCGTTACTGACAGACTGGGAAGAGAGGAGCTGCAACAAATATGGAGAATATGGGAAAAATAATGAGTTTTTTTGAAACCCCTTTTCTAGAACGAACAACAAAGTAGAAAAACAAAATCAAAACTTTATAGCAGGGCATTATAGGTCCCCTTTAAATCTCCAAATAGAGAACACAAGGAAACAAAATGAAGATCCTGGAGCGCCTCTTCAGATAGAGTACAGCACTGTAACAGACGTCTTTGACTGTGTCTACAATTATTTAAAGCCAACTACCAGTATTATATTATACCTGCTGGCAATGGACTCTCCTGCACTCGTAGAAGCAGCAGCCTCCAAACACAATGAGAATTTGTTGGAATTACACTTTTAGTATTTCAAATAAGCAACTATCTATAAATGTTGAATCATTTGCGAGGTTTGGCCTGAGATCATGGTTCAGCGTGACTCATAATGTCTCAGACCGCTGTGGGTTTAGCAGATCTTGAAGCACATGAGGATGAGTGTATGTTGTAGCATGTGCTGGTTCTGCCGCTCAAGCTGTGGTCCGTTCCTCACAGCACACTCAATACATCCGAGATGATTTAACACACGCCAGATCTTATAATCGTCATTACTGATCCCTGGCTAAGGTCTGGGACACACTAGACCATTTTCAAATCTAAACCTATTTTAAAACCAGTCATAAGGACAGTTTCAAATGATTTTTAACAGTATAATCCTGTTAGTAATAGCGATTTCAAAGTGACAAATCTCACAGACACGAGATCTCACAGAAACTTGCGTGAGACGTGACTTCAGAGGAAAAAACAAATATAAACTTCACATTATAAGGTCAAATTAGGCCTAAGTCAAATAATCCAGGCTTTTCACTTCTCTTTACATTTCTCCTTATATAGAACCTTTTTGGCATAAAGGGTTCTTTAAAATTGAGCAAAAAACCCTGGTTCTATGTTGAAGAGTGTAATAAAAACTAAGTCTGAAATACAAATGAATAAAAACTGTATAGACATGTATATAAAAACTAATAAAATGACTAAAACTTTAATTCAATTTAAAATGAAACCAGAAAATATACAGATAAAACAAATTCAAATGATTATAAAACTATAATAGGATCTCAATGATCTCACTGCTCAGAATCGAATAAAAAAAGTGGTAATAGTGTGTTGTCGTGTGATTTTCAGCATGTTTGCAGGTCAAGTGAAAGAGTTCTCCTTCAAGTCTCCACAGCATCACTCTTAAGGCCATTGCACACTGAGTCCGAAATTTTCGTATGTGTTTTTTCGTATTCGTGATTCGGTGGCTCTGAATTGTCAAAACACCATTTAAACTGCTTGCTACGGGTGCGAAAAACGCAGAAAATTTAACCCAAACCAAAATTTTTTTATGACGTAGGAGAGATTCGAGGCAGTGTGCAAGCGTGATTGACACAACGTGAGGTCGCTTTTATTTTTTAACGTGCAGAAATTTCAGATGCGAATTTCAGACTCTGTGTGCAATGGCCTTTACAGTTCAAACATATGACACTCGTACTCAGAAGAGAAGATACATGTTTATTAGGTTCATCTTCCACCTCGGGTTCAATGTACAATCTACACATTCACATCCATTTCCACCGAAACATTCAGGCCTGTTATAATGGTCTAATGTCAGTGAGCGAGCCATTGTTTGAGCAACAGTCCAGGTCATGGTTTACAGTTGACTGAAAGCACAAGCATTTTAAAACAGTGTTAGTTGGACACATGTGTTAGGAAGCCAGACAAATACTGCCGCGATCGCACACTTAGGTGACACATTCCTGGACACGTTTAGACAGTGTGTTAATAATAAATTAAAGCTTCTAGAGTAACCAGAAAAAAAAGTGGCACGCTACCGTGATTGTAGAGCTCTCCAAAACCTCATACCACTAGAAAAACTTAAGACACAATACCAAGCTTTCTGGCATTGCTTAAAAAAAGCAGACAGTGATCTCTGAATGTCCATGCAAGCATTCATCCTTCCATCGGACAGCCGTAGCCGAAGGTGTGTTGTGTGCGAGCGCTGACCTTTCTGTACGAGAGGACACATTAAGGGTTTTATCTGGCGTCTGATTTCATCTCAAGCTAACTGAGTGACCTACAAGCCCAGTCCTGTGAGCCTGGACACACACACACACACACACACACACACACACACACACACACACACACACACACACACACACACACACACACACACACACACACACACACACAGCGTCATGTTGGATGAAAAGGTGCACTGTAAGTAAAGAGGGGCGTGAGGGAAAAGAGAAGATAAGCGTTTCTCAGGGGAACGAAGGAAGCCACAGTTTGTGTTGTGCATTCAGGCAAAGCTTTCAGAGTAATGCACTTCATAAATCTGAAGTCTCACAGTCCAGAGTTTTTAGATGTAAAGAGTGAGAGTTTCCTTCGGTGTGTTTTCACACAGACGCTTGATGTTTGCTGAGGTCTCTGAGGGAGTGTGTCCACCGTCTCCGGTCCTCCTCTACTCTGCTGGACACACGTTGCGGTCTTTACAGCAGAAGTAGTGGACCACCACACTGTTCGGATACCTGGCAAAGGCACTGGACAAGAAGAGGACAGAAAAAATGAAGGATTCGTTCAGTAGATCCCTCAAACAGTCCTTCAGTCTCACTGAGCACTAATAGAGCACTGTACAGTTTCACAGAGACTTTATGGACGTTTGTTTTCCGTTACGGGTTTCATTAAAAATATCTTAATTTGTGTTTCGAAGGTTAACAAAATACTTGTGGGTTTGGAACGACATGAGGGATTTTTATTTTTTGGGTGAACTATCCCTTTAATATACACTACCGTTCAAAAGTTTGGGGTCAATATGATTTTTTTTATTTTTTTTTTCAATTAATTAATACTTTTCGCATTAGAAAGGACGCATTAAATTGATCAAAAGTGACAGTAAAGACATTTATAATAATGCAAAATATTTATTTTTTAATTAAATGCTTTTCTCTTGAACTTTTAAAGAATCCTGAAAAAAATTAATCACGGTTTGCACAAAAATATGAAGCAGCAAAACTGTTTTCAACTGTGATAATAATCATAAATGTTTCTTGAGCATCAAAAAATCATATTATAGTGATTTCTGAAGGATCATGTGACACTGAAGACTGGAGTAATGATGCTGATAAATTCAGATTTGATCACAGGAATAAATTACACTTTACTATATATTCACAAAGAAAACAGCTGATTTACATTGAAATAATATTTCACAATATTACTGGGTTTGTTTTAATAATAAATCAAATAAATGCAGGCTTGGTGAGCAGAAGAGACTTCTTTTAAAAACATTAAAAATCGTACCGACCCCAAACTTTTGAACGGTAGTGTCAACGGTAGTCCTCAACAATACGTGCGACTGGAATTAACGCATTCACTCGACTGAATATAACTCCACATTACAGCAACATGTCAGATTCTCCACCAGGAAACGGCTGTATTAATCTGACAGTTTGATGAAACCAGAAAACAATAAATAGAGACCCAGAATGGTGTTTTAGTCTGTATAACATTCAATTTTGTAGTTCAGAATTTAACTTAAGTAATATGAATCATCAGACCAATTTTGGCTTGATTCATCTATTGTTGTGTTTTATGTAATAAACATGCTTGCAATGCATTTACTAAAGAAGCCAACCGAAAAACTTTGTCCCTGTCCTAAATGGCACCCTAACCCAGCCCACACTCTCGTGATCGAAGACGCTTACGGTCTCATGGACTCTTCGGACACGTGCACACGGCAGACATTGTCAGTCTAAAAGGCTGAGTGCATATAAAGTGTGCCGTTTGTGACGGGGCCTAACTGTGCCAGACTGACTGAAAGGCCAGGTCATGGTGCAACGAGGCAAATGCAGTGTGTAAATGATTATTAATGTGAGGCACACCTGTTTCCGATCTTCTTCTTGCACACTCGGCAGGTCTTCTCATCTGTGATGACACACTTCACCTGCTGGTGAAAGATACGCTCCTCCTGCACCTGCACACGGACAAACACAAGGTATTCAAATATTATTCCAGGGGACATATTATGCACTTTTACAAAATCTTGATTATACTAGTGTATGTTTTAAGCTTGAATGTTAAAAAACACATTTTCCTATTTCCTTTGCGGCTCCTCTCTTCCCAGTCTGTCAGTAACGCTCTGTTTAGTTCCTGTCTCTATGAAGCTCCTCCTCCTGAAAAGCACACTGTGCTCTGATTGGTCGGATGGACTAGTGTGTTGTGATTGGTCAAGCGCTTCGAGCGTGTTTGGGAAATGTCCCGCTCTTACCATAACCGCCAGTTTAACACACTACTAACTAACTCAACCAGGCCCCACCCCTTTATTCTGCATATTAATTATTTAAATGAGGAATTTTGTGACGTGTTTCTTCCCGGAAGAAACTCAAGACTACAATGGAGGCGTTTCAGGAGTTCAGAAACACTGATATAGAGAATAACTTTGTGCTTTGGAGAGCTTTTTCTTTCAAACAACAACATTACAATACACACTAAAGAAAGATGCTAACTTGTAAAACATGTAAAAAATATATATAATAGGACGACATTAAAATAAATATATGGGACAGGTTGGATTGGAATTATTTAGAAGTGATGCTACTAAAAAAATAAAAAAATTCAGTAGAATCTACGGTCTTTTGCAGAAACAAGCTAGATTTTTTCCGGCAAGTAACTATAATTTGAAAAAAATTAAAATAATATATCGATATTAACTGAATTAATTACACCGCTTCAGAAGGAACTGAATCAATCACTTAAGTATCAGAGCAAAGCGTTGTTCAGGAGTAAACATACCCGCAGGAACTCGGCCTGTAGGAGACTCTTCAGGACCTGGTCGAAGCGCTTCCTTCTCGCCTTCTCCTCCAACACACTCTCCAGGAACACCTGGATCTCCCGGATCTGTGTGTTGGCTGGCAGCAGGTTTATGGCCTTATGAGGGAGACACAGCACTTAAACATGGATTCTGCATGTGGTCTGTTCAGGAGATGATGTTTCCACAGATGTTTCAGTAATGCATAAGTTCAGCAGAAAGAGTGGCATCTGACAACATGCCGACGCTGGGTCTCGTGTCCTCCGCCGGCCGGCATCTTAAATGAAGTGTTGACATCAGCAGGAGTGAACTGTGTAGCACTTCAACACACTTCTCTCTTCACGCCTACAGCACATGCTTCACTCCCTCACACACTCTCGGTCTTATTTAATTGGGGCTGGCAACACACACTTAAGGTCCGTTCACACCAAGAACGATAGCTATAAAGATAACTTTATTAGCGTTCACACCGGTGTTTATTCTAAGCACACACTGCAGTTTTGTCGTCTGCCGCTTTAAATGCTCAAGCTCTGGATTCTGATTGGCTGTCAATGTTTTTATCATTCATTATACTGGGAAAAATATAATCATTCTGAAAGTCATTCCTACTATATGTTTTTATACGAGATGTACGTTTTTTTTAACTATATTGTTATCGCCATATCCTTGGTGTGAATGGGCCTTTATTCAATTTGACTATTTCAGTTGGTTACTGATTTGATTTCTTAAAACTGAGATAATTGACATAATTACCACACAAGCATGAAATATCACCCAAGACTGAGTAATTATGACACTTTTTCATCCCGGGTCAGCCATCAAACACTGAACTGGACTAAACTCAAAAAGAAACAGTATAAACACAAAGAGGTCTGAGACCACATTGTCACTTCAGGCGAGACACGGCAGGCAAAAACATCAGGGTTTTTTTCACTGGTCATTCTTGAGATTTTGTCTTCTTTAGACTTGTGGTGAAAAAAAAGTCAGAAATGCTCATTTAGGTCTTTATTTTCCTACACTTTGTCTGTTTGAGTCTGTAGATTTCTCATAAATTCATCAAAAGTTGGCGATCGGGATCTGCACCGTCATCACACACACCGTTGAAAGCTCTCTCTCTCCTGTACAATACTGTCGGATCCAAATATGGTCATATCCTTTTAACAGCAACCAATCGTGAAAGTAAAATAGGGGATTTAACTCTAAAGGCGCAATCTCATTTTACAATATAAATCTTTAAAGCCTGTTTTCTCAAAATGACTTTTCTCTCAAACTCCAAGTCTGAAATCTCCCCTTCAGTCGCACATATATACACCAAACTTTCCAGTCTTGTAGCTTTTAGCTTATATTATAAAGACATTACAGAGGGATTTGTAAATATATTATTCCTAGCCTGATTTATATAACATTTTATTCCAAAAAACATGGCGAAAATCAATATTTTAAGGCTATTGACAGTTTATTCAGATTTACAGGATAACAAAAGTAGATATCCATAAATCCCTCTGTAATTTTTTTCCCATCTAATATTTATAAACATAAAACATAAAAATTGAACCTGGCTTTGTCCAATACTCAGATTTCTGTGCAAATTAGTGCATATTTAATTAGATAATGCCTAATTTGCATATTTAAACATTAAATTACAGAAAACTTGTAATACATTTTTTTCTCATCTTAGTGTAGATAATCAACTGGGAAAGTTTCATGGTGATATCTGCTAGTTAAAAAAATTACCCTATTCACCTGTAGCAAAAAAGGATCTGAATCCTCTTTCAAGGACAGGGACAGTGTGAACGTAAAGAGTTTGGTTTCCAGGTCAAACTTGTTTCCAGGGTTCTGCTCTGCGGACGGTGGAGTCTGTGATGCTGTTAGTGTTTGTGAAACTCACTTTAGTGGTGTTCAGTTTGCTGTGGTGGAGCTGAAGGACGTTCAGGGCCGCCTGGAGGTTGGCTTGAGGCTCACATAACTGCATCTTTATGGGCCCGAGGAAGTGCACGTCCGGTGGAGACAGATACATGCGCAGGAGCGACAGATACACCTGCAGACACACACCGTTAACATTTACACAAGGAACACGTCTGAACAAGAGACGGCTCTACATTTACACTTCTACATGCACAGTGTTTGGGATATTTACAGTTACTCTCAGTTTACAGCGGCCACTCGAATACTGACTGAATAATGTGTGTGAGAGTGACTACGGGAAACATTAAAGATGGGGAATTCAATGAACGAAAAGTCTTATTATCACAAATGAGTTCAATTGAGTGTGATTTCCATAAGTGTTATACTTTCAAATCATTCATTCACAACCTACACTTTTGTCTTTCCAAACCTTTTCCCTTCCAAAAACCGCATGCAGTTTATATATTTACATGTTAAACTCGTGTGATGAAATCAAAGATTCTAGTGGTTTAATTATAGTATTAAACTACTATATATAATACTGGATATAATGTAAACTAGGGTGAATATTTTGTTAGTCCTCATAAAGTCTGATTTCACTAGTAGATTACAGCAAATTATTTTACTGGATACACTAAAAAAGTTTTAATAGTAATTTATTTCTATTTAAATTAATAGGAAAATTCCATCAAATTGAATTGAATAATCTTTACATTTGCACTAATTTTAAATGAGTTAAAAAAAATTGAGCTTAAAACATTTTGTATAAATCCTAATGGAATAAGGGAATGGACCATTTAGTTTATGTGATTCATATTCATAAATTAAAAAATTAAATTAAAATTTAAGATTTATTATTAATTGAAATGAGTAAATCTTGAAAAAAGGCTTAATTTTTGGAGTGTATGCACTTTTTCATATTTAGAGAAAATGCAATCACCAATTTACTATTATAATTGGTAAAATAAAAAATTAAATAAAGAAAAAGCAACAAAAATTACAATTAATAAATGATGTAACTATTAAACTGTAAAAACATGAATAATAATCAGTAAATAAATTCATAATGCACTGATTTAGTGTGTACAAGCTACTGTGTCTAACTCAATTCTGTATTTGCAGCAACGCAAATTATGAGTATTTCTATGCTGATGCTACCAGTGGGACCAGGACTCAAATTTCAGTAATGCACAAAATATTTATCAGTAATTTTACTCTTACTTTCAGTAACAATAAGTACATCATGATTGCTGGTGGGTTTTCACTCAAAACAACACAAAAACATGCCACAAAGCAGCAGCGAATTCCTCCATTTCGGGCTGCAGAAATCAGGAAAAGTCTCCTGGGGTCTCATTTATAAAACTGTGCGTAGGATCCTTACTAAAAGTGTACGTACCCCGAAAGCCAAAAATGTCGTACGCAAACAAATAATCAGACTTATAACACCGTGCGTACGCCAGAATCTGCGCAGAATTCACTTTATAAATCCCAGTCAGCGTAACATTGTGCGCACATGCGTCTCCACCCCGAAATAACCATATATGACACTTACAATGCCTAGTTTTACTATGCATATCCTCATCTGCATATGATTATTTATCTACGTGCTAATATGTTTAACGGTACCAGATATATGTAATACGGATGTCATTAATAAAAATTATTTAATAGCCTATCCTTGCCTAGTTTTTGAATAAATAAATCAAATAGTGTAAAATACATTTCAGAGAAAGTTTTTCTCAATCTTTTCCACTGGCCAAATAGTATTTTCAATTGATTTTTAATGGAAAAAGATAGACCTTGTTGTGCATTATTTGCACAAAACTATTTTCTCAGACAATCTGCTATTATCATGATAAGCAATTAATCTCTGTAGTTAAAACATTAAAACACAGCATGCCAGAGGAAAAGTGTCGCATTGCATCCACAACAAATATTTCAATTTATTGAATATAAAAATGTTGTAACTTCTCAGTAATGATTTGATGTAATTTAAGTGTCTAACTCCATTAATCAGAATGGCATATTTAATCTAAATGTTTATATCAGAAGTAAAACATAGTTTAATTAAATCATTCTTTTATTTATTTAAACTGTGAACATGCACTGTATCTATGATTAGGCCGTATAATGAAGATGTACGGTTTTAGATAGGCTGCGTCAGTTTCACTAAATGGCCCAACGCGCTCGCTGGGCGGACATTTAAGAAGCGGATGTTTGCTTCAAGTGATAGGCTTGGTGAGTGAAATTATATTTGTATTATCTTTCTGTATATGTATAATTTTCTTTAGATTTTCCGTCTAAAAGTGAGCAAAAAGACATTTAACTCCAGCTCACCATCGGTGTCGCCAAACTGCTCCGTCTCCAAAACGTTCGTACGCATGGGTCAGAGTTTGCGTGCAGGTGCGCACATTTGCACAATCGGAAGTGGCGTACGCATCTTTCAGGGCCTGACGGTTATAAATGAGGCCCCTGGTGTTTGGGATTGTTGCATTGAACAAGACAGACTCCGGCGACTGCACAACGCGTAGAGTTATAATGTAAAAACGAAAGCAGTTGAAATAACACTGGTGAAAAGTGTCCGAGTAGCACTCACATCTTTATTGCCGTTTGCTGCTGGATCATAGTGACTGTGGCAGTACCTGAGAACAGAAAACACACTCGAAATGAGAAGGTCACGAGTGAACAGTATCAACTTTACTATTGTAATGTGTCACATACTGTATACAGTAACAGGATAATCAACACAAAAAAGGTGGAACTTGATGTTTTTGTGAATTGGTAGGTGGAAATTAATTGACAGTGGGCATTTAATATCAGATTGAGTCAGAAACATGGAAGCTAAAGGTCACGACCCCAATGTCATTTGCTATTATTGCTGAAACTTTAATAGCCAACATTTACACTATCGGTCAAAAGTTTGAATATATTAAAATTTTGTTTAGGTTTTTGATGTTAAAAACATAAAGGATGCATTAAACTGATCAAAAGTGACAGTAAAGACATTTAAAATGCTACAAAAGATTTCTTTTCTTGAGCAGCGTATTATAGTTATTCCTGAAGGATCATGTGACACTGAAGACTGGTAGCCTGGGTTTCCCCATACTGCCTTACCGCAGCGCGATTCAATTCACGCTGAAAGGCAGTCTGGATACCATGGCCAGATTTTTCGCCTCATTTAGGGAACCAATCACAGAACGGGGAGGGAACAGCAAGACGATGACGACATATGTTGGCTATGAGCATTTGATAGACATTCTTAGCACCCAATAAACAGCGCCGGGCATTCGTAAACCACGCCTCAAATACGAGAAAATGTACATGTGGTTCCCAGACCCAAGTCTCAACGAGAATTGGGTCTGGCGTTAGCCAGGCTAGAAGACTGGAGTAATAATGCTGAAAATTCAGCTTTGATTAGAGGAATAAATTACATTTTACAATATATTCAAATAGAAAACATTTATTTTCAATTTTAATAATATTTCACAATATTACATTTTTTTGATCAAATAAATGCAGAGCCGTCGTTTTTCAAAAACATTAAAAAAAATCTAAATTGTTCCAAACTTTTCACATCAATGTACATTATGCATCATTATATTACTGTTACCTAGAAAAGCAGCCTAAAACAATGTCTTAATATATTTTTAGCTACGTCATAACAAAAAGTGCAGCCTAGGTAGCATCAGACGATACAGAGGTGGAGGAAATTATTCAACTTTGATGACCAATTTTTCTTTTTCAATAATAGTGTGCACCGATGAATAGGGGCAGGAACGTGTATTAAAAACAAGTAATTGATTTCATGATGTAGAGCAGCATTATAGAAGGATACTCACTCTTCCGCCATACGTGTGTCTTTCAGAATGTGAACGTAGATAAAGAGAGCCTGCTCATGTTTCCCCATACGACCCAACAGCAGAGCCCGCTCCTCCAACAGACCTGCCACAGGAGAGAGGAACAACACGTGTCATCATCTCGAGGGTTCACGGCGTAATGTCTCTGACCTCTGTCTGGACTCACCATCGAAGGGGAAGTCACTGATGAGTCTCTCTGGCTCATAGCTTCTGGAAACCTCCAGAAATGCCAGAAGCTTGTTCCTGAACTCTCCCAGCTCTCCCTCCTCCTTTCCCGCAGCTACAGCTGAGACACCTGGACACAGTCAACACAACGTTCTTTCATTGAGCTGGAAAACACTCATTTTAGGCACAAATGTTGTTTTTATGTTTGATAACACTTTACAATAAAGTCTAATTTGTTAACATTTGTTAATGCATTAGCAAAAATGAATGAACAATGAGAAATGTGTTTACCAGCATTTATTACAAAATACTATTGTTCATTGTTTGTTCATGTTAGTTCACAGTGCATTATGTAATATTAACAGATACAACTTTACATTTTTGATACGTATTATTAAATGTTGAAATTCACATTAACAAAGATTATTAAACATTGTAGAACTATTTTTAATTGTTAGTTTATGTTATACTAACTAAATAACTAATGTTAAAAATGAAACAACATTGTAAAGAGTAAAACATGTATATAAATATAATAATAAATATATATAAATATATATATAAATATATATATATATATATATATATATATATATATATATATATATATATATATATATATATATATAATTTCCCACCCCTTAAATATTAAATGAATGCATTGGTGGCTTAAATACAAAACAATTACATGTTTTATTTAATAAATGTAGATAGGTAGGTAGAAATGTCAGCAGAGGTTATTTTCAAGACATGAACTGTGTTGTACATTTTAAATTTTGATAATGTGTGTCAATGTATATGATAAATAGCCTATAAAAAATCAGAAAACTAGGTGAGGTCAAATAAACCATGCATACGAGTTAGCATTATCTTGATTTGTGCTTATAGGAGAATGCGCAATAATTCTGATTAAATGTAAAAAACAATTTTTTTGTAAATACAATTGTTGCAATTATAATTTTGAGCAAAATAATAGTGATTATCAATTTAAAAATTATGCAGCATGACGAAAATGTTTTCATTGGCTAAAAATGCACTAAAATCCGCAGACATTTAGTTGACTAAAAAAAAAAAACATTTTATTTTACATGAAACATTTTACGGTACATAAAAAAATAGCTGATGTAAACTAACAGTAGTCAGCAGCAGTTGACCATGACCTCTGCATAGTTTTTTTCAGATGGGCACTTTTAATTAAAAATCTCCCATGACTGTTTTTGTGTAGCTGTGCAGCTAAAGCAGTGTCTGACCTTCGGGCAGTGAGTTGAGGTACACTTTCATGAGGCCTTGCACCTTCTCCAGGTACAGCTGGATCAGGACATTGTGGAACTCGGGCCGTGTCTCTTCCCACATGTAAATGATGTGCTCCAGGTACGGGATGGCCAGCTCCTTGAAGCCCTCCTTCAGGAAGTTCAACACTTTATCCCTGGGTAGAGTCTCCACCTCCGTCAGGTCCTCAGTGAAGATCTGACAGCAGCAAAATCAAACTCAAGCTCTTCAAAATCCCCACAGAAGACATTCAGATACAACCAGACCATGACTATCTCACCTTCAGTCCATCCTCAGGACAAATCTTCAGAACCCACGGTGAAAACTCAAATATGATGCCCATGTTCTCCACACCTGTGCAGAAAGACACCGATGCATGTCACTGTTACACATTAATATTGTTGATCTAGTCAGTCCGAATGGAAGAATGTGACTCATTCCCATTGTTACTAATATGCAGAATCTACGGGCTGGTTTTGCATGATTCTACACTGTACACTGCCGTTCAAAAGTTTGGGGTCTGGAAGATTTTTAATGTTTTTAAAAGAAGTCTCTTCTGCTCACCAAGGCTGCATTTATTTGATTAAAAATACAAAACAAACCCAGTAATATTGTGAAATATTATTTCAATGTAAATCAGCTGTTTTCTATGTGAATATATAGTGAAGTGTAATTTATTCCTGTGATCAAAGCTATTATCACAGTTGAAAACAGTTTTGCTGCTTCATATTTTTGTGCAAACCGTGATTAATTCTTTTCAGGATTCTTTGAAAGTTCAAGAGAAAAGCATTTAATTAAAAAAGAAATATTTTGCATTATTATAAATGTCTTTACTGTCACTTTTGATCAATTTAATGCGTCCTTTCTGAAGAAAAGTATTAATTTCTTTAAAAAAAAAAAAAAGATCGCATTGACCCCAAACTTTTGAACGGTAGTGTATATTTGGGGCAAAATCTGTGAATTTTTTTTTAACATTACAAAAATATGTTAAATAGAGCCCAGAGTAATATACTCTTACTGCTAGCTGAATTAGTGAAAATATTTAATAAAAAAGGGGTTTTTGGTTGCAATTTAAATAAAAACATAAATAATTATATAGAGATATTAGCAAATGAAATACCACTATTGTAATAATTAAATGTTAAGTATAATAATTGTATGTTACATTACAGCTGTAAATTTACAATACTACTATCTATGGCGGTCTTTACGTTTTTCCTCTTTACACGTTAAACCATCAAACTTTTATTTTGATGTAAAACCACAGGAGTCCTCGCAGCTTCTCTTTTATTGATAAGCACTTCTTATTACAAGTATGGGAGTGCATTAAAGCAGCTCATGAGTTCATGCGGAGCAGCATTTAATGTTAAACGAGTCGCTCTGAGACTCATGAAAAACGCAAAGCATTTATTTATATAAATCCCACTAAGCAATATTGCAATTTTGGCTTGATTTTGATGAATTGTGCAGCCCTAGGTTGGAGTCTCTTGAAGGGACACTTGCCCCATTAGCATTAAGCTTTGTATCGTTAGAAAACAAGTCATATTTTTGAATAGTTGTGCATTATTCACCCATTTTCCCCTGAGACGGGAGAAATAAGGATTTTAATGTTGCACTTCCTGCTTATAATGATGTAAAAATCTGTAGGCACTGTTCAGGATTATTGGGAGTGGCTTGCGGAGCTTTGCAATGTAGTGCATTGTGGGAGTTGTTGTCTTACATACAAATGTGTACATACAAAAAGTTATTTTCTGTCTTTTCTCGGTATAGGCACCAAATTCAAAATTTATTTTACATTTTGACTACATGCATGACCCACTTTAAATAAAGATTAATGTTGAAATGGGTGAAGTGTCCCTTTAAAATCGAATGAATTTCTGCAGCTTGAGAGTTTGCAAGCATGTTTAAAATTCTGGCTCGACCTTCAGACAAAAGTGAGCATCCAAATATCACACTAACCACAGCACTCACTCAACTTGTCTGTTGACTATACTAAAGTACAGCCAGGTAATGTGCAGTACACGCGTGTGTAATCTCACCCAGCCTCTGAAGATACTGTACAGTCCTCTCGTGGCCCTTCAGAGGAGAGTTGGCTTTAGTGGACTGATCCAGCAGAACCTGCAGAGCTGGACAATCACACGAATGTAAAGATGACACACAAGACTGGCAAACATGGTTAAGCACTTTTCAGGTGACTTCTGAACTGCATGTCACAAGAGAGAAAGACTGCTGCAGAATCATATATTGACAATAAATAGTCAACAGACACACTATTGCAGAACATACTGCGCAATACGTTGTCAAATTCATGAACAAATCATTCAGTTTGAACGGGCTTCCTCAATGAAACAGCTCAGATGACTCTTATTTTAAAAGGTTAGTGAAACTTCAATCAATCAATCAATCACATCAGTCCTTCCAGAAAAACGCAGAGTTTTTTTGTGATTGTTGCGGGCAAAAATCCTTGATTATGTGGCTCGTTTTCTTAAAAAATGCAATGGAATATGGGAGATATGTATGCAATTTTATGCGATGAAATTGCGGGAGCAAAAACTGTGGTTTGATGAAAAAGAGAGAAAAAAGTGATTCTCCAACACCCTGTCCTCACTAGGCTACTACCTTACTGTAAAGAGTCATTTCTTATTACGTCCTATGATAAGCAAGCACTACATCACAGAAAGTGCTGGAATATTTCAGTTCATCTTGTTTTATTTCAGATCTTAATAAACACATCAAACTTACAAAACATTGATGAGTCAAACAAGTTCTGTAGCTTTACAAAAGGAATATGCTACAACTTCTGTAAAAATGAATAAATAAAATATAAAAAAATAAAACGTGTGCTTCCTGTTTTACAGCTTTCGATGATGTTCACGTCGCGTAATTACGCCACTTAATAATGTTCCCATGGCAACAGGAGAAACGGCGGCTCTTGTGTGAAGCAAACGCAACATTTTTCAACTTTCTGCTAAGATATATGTGACTTTTTTTGCAACGAAAATGCAGGGATTATAAAATCATGCGAGCCCTGCATATTTTGCACGGAAATCTGCAATTTATGTGGCGAAAGTGCGGCGTATTCGGAAAAATGCCCTCGCATAAATATGGCTGATTATGCATTGAATCATGCGATCGCATAATCGTGTTTTTCTGGAGGGACTGTCTGAAATACACACAGATTGTAAATAAAAACAATAGGAAACAACTGCATGAGAAGGACGTTGTGAAACAGAAAGAGCTGGCAGTGAACAGTGTGTGACAGTGATGTTTATATAAAGAAGTTTTCTTGGCTGGGTTTATTAAGCAGTATGGATCTACACGGCCTGCTCCGCATCAGCATTGCTCTGTAACGCATGACATCTCTATAAACAACAGCTGATCTGAGCCCTCCGGATGAGGTTTAGCAGAGAGATGAGCAGCATGTCGGACACCCACACACACATTATCCTCCTAATGGAGATTCCTCAGGCTCACATAAACACATGACAGTCTGGATGATGTAAGTTTTCAGCGCACCTTTCTGGTGAAGGCCTTTCTTCTCATAGAGGATGATGAGCTCGCTGTATTTATGCGCTTTCTTCAGCACGTACTCGCTCTCCTCTATGTGACAGTGGTTGTTCTCCAGGCGCAGGAGAGGAGACACCAAGGCTACATTGGTCTAAAAAAACAAAACAAAAACTATGTTGTAAATTCACACAGAATCCATTTCAGTGAGTTGAGATAATCTAGCTTTAACTGTGGTGAGCTGTCTAGCTAGGCAAGCACTTTAGGCATCATAGACAGGTATTCATACATTTATACATCATACTTCTACTGACAATATTACAGTTATTACAGTTACAGTTATATTTTATTATTTTATGCACAATTAAGTAAAGAATTAATCACACCTTTAGGCCCTTTAGGGATGCATGATATATAGGCCACCATATTATCAGTATTGGTCGATATATGATAATTTCTAATGTTATCGTTATTATCCCGGTAAATTTTTTTTGGCCGATATATATTCATAAATATGATAAATAATGGATTATTTTTTAATTGCCTGAAATATGTTTGAAATCCATTCAAAAAAGGAAAATACTGTTAAGTGCAACAAGCACAGCACAATTCATAACATAAAACATAAAATCATAATGAGAACATCGTTATAATTGTGTGCTTGGGATATGGCTTTTAATAGTGACTTTTGTTTTTGTAATCAGGCTTTAAAAAATTATATCAAAATTTGGATTTAGATTTATCGGCCAATATATCGGTTATCGGTCAAAAGGTTCATATCGGTGCATCCCTACACACCTTACAATCTTTCATGAGCTTATCATAATAATCCTTGGTTTACTGTAGTACATCCTGATAAATATTGATAACTAAGATTCTGAAAAGTCACAAAATTCCTTTAGAAAAGTATTAATAGCAGCAGCCACAAATTTAAAAGCGTCCAATTTATAAATAATATGGTTTGATATTTGAAGGTCCTAAAATAGTCTTCATTTTCAATATGCAATATATACAAACTACAGGTCAAAAGTTTGGGGTCTGTAAGATTTCTAAAGTTTTTGTAATAAGTCTCTTCTGCTCACCTAGGCTGCATTCATTTAATCAAAAATACAGTAAAAACAACAATATTGTGAATATTATATATAATGTTTTTTTTCTATGTGAATATATTGTAAAATGTAATTTATTCCTGTGATCAAAGCTGAATTTTCATCAGTCTTCAGTGTCACATGATCATTCAGGATTCACTAATGATTTCTCACTACACTACACTGGCAGTTTCATAGTGAACCGAAATATTTTTACACTTCTCAAAATAACATGATAGTTCTCTAACGCTATGTTTTGCAGCACTGCTTTGGCTTCAGTTGAACTAAAATAAAAAGCACGATTTTGCTTAGTGTCCTTATCAAAAGGCTGCAATTCAATTAAACAAGTATATAGTGTGTGTTGCGCTACATGTTTCAAAGTGGAGAGCACTCGCAATCATCTGTGATCTTGTGTTTTCTGCGTCTCAGTTCCAGAGAATAAATCTGTGCATGTGCTGTGAATTTAAAGTACATTTGGGAATGCAACGGGCACCAGTTACGCACATCAAATCAACAGTTTGTGGACAGATAATTACAGCATTTCACTGGATTTGTTACAAGACATTTTTTTAAACCGTTTTGGAACTTGCGTCATAATACGTCATTATGCAACAGGATGCTCTACATGCCAATAGGAAAAAGGAAGAAATATTTAGCTTGTTGTTGTTATTTTTTATTTTTCTCTTTGACCATTCCAGATTATTATTATTTTTGTTTTCTATCTCTTTTGCCGTTGTTGCTCCTTTTTGTTTTGTTTAATTTTTTTGTATCTGTCCTGTGAAGCATTCTTGTTGTATGCTGAAATCATTGATTTGAATTGTTTCAATTAAAAAAAAGCTCACACTACATATTGTCATGAACGTGCTCGGGACTGTTTGCCGAGGCTGTGGATTACAGTTATTAATGTAGAAGATAATGGTCAGCTTCTTGCACAGATTGATCGTTTCACTTCATAAGACCTCATTGTATCATCATGAGCCACAGGTATATTTTGCCTGTATGTTTTTGTTTCAGTCTTAAAGTTGCAGTAGCCATTGACTTACATTATTCTTACACTCATCCACAGACTTAGCAGCATTGGCGTCACTGATCACTCACTGGTTCGGTTCTCAAATTATCTTTCTCACCGGGTTCAACGTGTAAGATTTGAAAACCTTTTTTCCTTTTCTCTACCGGTCACCAGGGGTGTCCCCCAAGGCTCCATCCTTGGCCCTACACTTTTCTCAATTTATTAATAACATTCCCCATGCAGTTGGTAATTCACTTATATGCTGATGATACAATCCTTTATGCCACGGGTTCCTCCCCTGATACTGTTCAAGCTACCTTGCAAGATAGCTTTTTCCAACTACAGCAATCCTTTACACAACTCAAACTCACTCTTAATACCTTCAAAACAAAAACCATGTGGTTTTACCGTAAGGATACTACGCCTCCTCCAGCCCTTAAAATCACAACTTGTAAGGGGGCTAATCTAGAACAAGTCACTCCATATAAATACTTGGGCATCTGGTTGGAGACTTCACTTTCTTTCTCCATCCACATGTCAAAGCTGCAATCTAAGGTCAAGACCAAGCTTGGTTTCCTTTACAGAAACCACTCTTGCTTCACCACTTCTGCCAAACTTACTCTTATTCAAATGATCATTCTACCCATGTTATATATACAGGGTTGCTTGGAAGTCCACTCTATCAATTCTTGACACTCTTTACCATTCCACTATCAGGTTTGCCATAAATGCTCCTTTCAATACACACCACTATCCACCTTATTCTGCTCTAAACAATGCGCGCCGCCATGACGACGACTCCGGTTGCCTACTTCCGGTTTGCACTGTATTAGCAGTGAGAGAATGAGTTCAGGCTCTATCTATGTGCTGCTGTTGGTTGATTTTACAATTCAAAGAAGATAAAAAAAAAACTTTAGAAACTGGGTGCTTTGAGCATAAGATTAAAAGGAGAGAATGCCTATGTCCGGTTCGGATCAGCTACATTCAGTGCCAGAGAGTAGACGTTTTTGGTTAGCTGCGCTAAAACTGAAGCATCCAACGAAAAAGGTGTAATACGTTACCAGTATGGATGGGCATTTCAAGCAAAAATAATATTCGAAGATCGCTGGGTATTATTCAATTATTATTCGAAAATAGCACCCCTCCATCACATCACGCACACATAGCCTACATATTTTTAAATAAATATATATATATATATATATATAAAAAACTAAACATACTTTTTATATTTAAGTTTCACAATATAATGTTTTTTATTTATTTGTTTATTTATTTCATCTATGTTGATTATATGAAAAGGGAACCGCATGAGATGAGTCAGATATGATCATAATGCCCAATATATCGGAAAACATTTGGAATGGCTCAGACATGATTTTGACCACTTATTAAGTTTTGTTTTGTAGAAAGCCTTTCTGTAAAGTGAAATTCGTTTAGTAAAAATTGTATCTTCATTTGTATCAATGTTTTATCCACAAATTGCCTAGAATAATAAATATGACTTACAAATATAGCGCGTCTTATTAATAAACGAAACTCAGCGTATAAGTTAGGCTACTTGCCTCACATACATGAGAAGTAGCCTAGAAAGCTTGAAATGTGTACTTTTAAACAAAATAATTAAAAACGAGCAGAAATGGGCTGCTCTCTGCTTATGTAGGTTAATTCGTATGAAGTGTGCATTTCTCTCTAGGCGCGTTCACTACTGCGAAGATGGCGAGTCAGCATCATCAAATTTATCTTTGCAGTCGATACTAGTGTTTAAATAAACAATTCAAATGTTTAATGCATAATCATTACTTTTGCCGTTTTTTTTTATTCTGGCAAGCTTATGCGTGCGTTGTGATGCAGAATAGGCAATATTACGAAAACGCTCATTATGGTTTAGTATTCCCTCCCATATAGTATACATAACTTCCAACCCAACTTCAGTCGTGCACGGGCAGGGGCAGCCCTACTTATTTATTTCACATATTTTCTAATCAGCACATCACTGCGGCGTTCTGAGCAAGCGGCGCAATCTTCATAAAGCTTAGAACCGGAAAAGGACAACCGGATTCCGGTTCAAACCCGCTATGAATCATGGGTAAATTCGCTAACCAGGAAAAAGGTGGATATTGGTGTGCTCTATATTCATCTGTCAACTCCGCCCTCCCTTCACAATCGCCGCAAAATTCACTGGTTTACCTTCATTTACAAGACCCTTCTCGGCCGCTCACCTCCTTACTTGGGTCACCTGCTGCAGCCAAAGCCTGTCACATACAACACCCGGTCCTCACTTCACTCATGTATTCCCAAAACTAACTCTGCCTTTGGTCTTGCTTCTTTTCAATCTGCTGCCGCTCGCGACTGGAACGCTCTGCAAAATATTCTCAAACTAGATGCACTAATTTCAATTTCATCTTTTAAAACTTTATCATCATCCTTGTTCACGGACAAATGCAGTTGCTTCTCTACATAATCATTTTGTGTTGTCTACTGTGTTGTGTTTTAAATTGTAATTAAAAAAAAAATCACGGTTCAGCTAAAAATATTCTTTACTGTTCTACTGAAAAAAAAAAATACACCTACATCTTGGATAGCATGAGGGCTTAAAGGAGTAGTTCACTTTTAAAAAAAAACGTTTGCTGATAATTTACTCACCCCCATGTCATCCAAGATGTCCATGTCTTTCTTTCTTCAGTCGAAAAGAAATTAAGGTTTTTGATGAAAACATTCCAGGATTTTCTCCATATAATGGACTTCATTGGGAGCCAAACGGTTCAAGGTCCAAATGACAGTTTCAGTGCAGCTTCAAATGGCTTTAAACGATATCAGATGATGAGTAAGGGTCTTATCTAGCGAAAACATCGCTCAAAAATAAATAAAGTTTACGTTTTTTAAGCAGAAATGCTCGCCTTGCTCTGTTCTGTGATGAGCGTTCGTGACTGTCCTGTTCGAACTCATTCATCAACATTAACAAATCTTTTTTCGTGTCATGACTCGAAGGGTCCTAGATAAGACCCTTATTCATCGTCTGGTGTCGTTTAAAGCCCTTTGAAGCTGCACTGAAACTGTCTTTTGGACCTTGAACCGTTTGGCTCCCAATGAAGTCCATTATATGGAGAAAATCCTGGAATGTTTTCATCAAAAACCTTAATTTCTTTTCGACTGAAGAAAGAAAGACGTGGACATCTTGGATGACATGGGGGTGAGTAAATTATCAGCAAAAGTTTTTTTTAAAGTGAACTACTCCTTTAAATTAACAGCATTTTTGGGGTGATTATCCCTTTAAGATTAGCGAGATGCAATCACCAGTTAGAATCAGCGGGAAGCATTAATCAAGACTCATTTCCGTTAAGATGCTGTGTATGCAGCTCACGAGGGCTATTGAGAACAATCTGAAGGTCTTACATGGAGGTAACATTTGAGCAGGGTGGTATCGATGATCTGAAGGAGTTTCTTGCGGCTCTTGATGGTCGGGGTTCCCTCCATGAGAGGCGAGGTGGTGGAGGGGTCCGAGTCATTCAGCTGCTTCACCAAATGACTGCGTTTCTATCAAAAACACAAAGAGAAAAGTGTAAGAATATGAAAAACGTTTGTAAAGCACTCCGTATGAACTTCCTAAACCCTGAACACCTGTGTAAGGTAGTCTATGAGGGCTAGGTGGGCTCTCTCCAGCTCGGCTCCAGACAGTGTGGGCAGAGGGTTTGGGTAGTGAAGCTGCTTGCGGTAGTCGGAGGGAAGGAGGTCTGGATACAGTCCAATCACATGAGTGGGATCTATACAAGAGAAGAGCAAATCAGATTTAACCCATTATATAGAGTGCTGCAGCGATGACGTGTTTTTGTGCGGCCAAAACAATTTGCATTTTGCACTTCTGTTTCCATCGTCCTGATCCTGAAGTCATTGGGTTTTTGGTTAAACGCCTGAAATAAGGTCTGTGGTGAACACAAGCTCAACATATTTTCATGTTTTATTCATGATATAAAACACATTAATAATAACCCCTTGTGATTTTTATAAAGCTTTTAGGTGTCTTGAAAAAGGCGTTTGCTAATAAATGTCTAAATGGGAGTAGAGAGGTTGTCGGGGACTTTAAACATCATCACACCGAACATGTAAACTCATCTACTCACGAGTCACTTTCACAGCCTCACGGGTTATAATTGTGCAAACTATTCGAACGCTAAATTTAAGACTGAAAGAGTTGTTGAAACTTAAAGGATTAGTTCACTTTTAAAAAAAAACCTTTGCTGATCGTGTTCGCGACGTTCGTTCGAGACCTTTTCAACGTAATTGTGTATTACGTGACGTCACATGAACGCACATCACAGAACAGAGCAAGGCGAGCATTTGTGCTTATAAAACTTAAACTTTTTTATTTTATTTTTGAAATGACGGATGGTTTCGCTAGATAAGACCCTTATTCATCGTCTGGTGTCGTTTAAAGTCCTTTGAAGCTGCACTGAAACTGTCATTTGGACCTTGAACCGTTTGGGTCACTATTGAAGTCCATTATAAGGAGAAAAATCCTGGAATGTTTTCATCAAAAACCTTAATTTCTTTTCGACTGAAGAAAGAAAGACATGGACATCTTGGATGACATGGGGGTGAGTAAATTATCAGCAAAAGTTTTTTTAAAAGTGAACTAATCCTTTAATGGTGGTGATGCACAAGTCATGTGACCGTGCTGTAGTTAATTTAAAGATGTGTAGCTTTTTATTTCTGGTGATTGTATTTAGGCTTCAAATTTACATTTATGAAGATTACCATGATGAACAAAAAGTGTATGAATCACTTTTGTTGGTCACAGAGCTTATTTTCTGCAAAAATCCCTCATCACTGTCAAACTCTATTATTCATGGATCTTACTGTCCTGGTGCAATGGCACTCTCTAGAGGACTGTACAATGCAACTCAGCCTTAGTCAGCAAGACCACAGATAATCTGAGGTTTATCACACATGAAAATTAACTTTCCAAAACTTCAATCTGACCAGTTGGTATTTAAACGACAGGTTTTTTTTTTTTTTTTATCAGCCTACCAGAAAGTTTTTTCTTGAATGATTGAATGTGGTCATCAAGGAAATCAATTACAACTTAAATTTGTCATTTGTGGTGCATCCTCACTGCTGTGTGAGCTCAACTCACCGGTGCCTAACTTAGCGAACCCCTGCATGGAGTCGTCGAAGCGCTTCTGACAGAACAGGTTGAAGGCATACAGGTTCTGAATGTGATGGATCTGTTGTCTCTTGTCTGCATCTAAATCATCCTTCATTATCTGAGGAAAGACGAGACAAAAACAAGGTTTACGTATGATACAGACCGTGTACTTTTCATACAGCATTTACTGGATGCTAAAATCAGAGTTTCTCACCGCTAGCTGAAGCGCCAGTTCAAACTGTTTGTCCTGTAGCAGCTGCCGTATCTGGCTGGCTATGGAGACCGGCACCAGGCGCCAGACAAAATGATTGCTTGCGACATAGACAACATTTGATCTGTGAAATCAAAGAGGGAAAGAAAGGTGAAAAAAAAAAAAAACACAGATTCAAGCTTTTACATGCTTAATTTTTTCCCCCTGCTGTTATTTCTATGCAAGCTTGTTTCCGCCACAAAATAAAACATTTCAAAAGATAATTGCAACTATTTATCTCACAATTGCAACATCTTGATTGACATTTTTTCTCAGAATTGTGAGATATAAACTCACAATTGCGAGATATAAAGTCCAATTCTAAGAAAAAAAAAATACTGACAGAATTGCGAGTTTAAATCTCACAATTGCGACTTTATATCTCCCAATTGCGTGATATAAAGTTAGAATTGCGATTTTCTGAAAATTGCATTTCTGAGAAAAAAAGAATTGCGAGTTTATTTCTCGCAAATGCGAGTTTTTATCTCACAATTCTGACTTTATATCAAGCAATTCTGAGATAAAAAGTCTGAATTGTGGGATATAAACTCGCAATTGTGAGAAAAAAAGTCGCAATTACCTTTTATATTTTGTATTCTGTGGCGAAAACAAGCTTCCATATATTTCAGGTCTTCAGCCTACCCTTTCAGTCCGGTAAAAATGTAATTCGGATCAAGCTCAATCACATCGATTGAGGTGTTTACATGAAGGATTTTCAATCTGACTAAACACTGATTATTTGGGAGCATGTAAACACAGCTAATGTAAAACAGCTCTTCGGTCAGAATGAAGCTCCTGTAAGTGGGATTGTGTGCAGGTCTCACCCAGCGGAGGTGATGAAGCGCGGTCTCTGCAGCTCGACGCTCTGCACCAGCAGTCTGGGCTCGAGAGTGCGGATCTCCACATACCGTGGCAACACTGCAATGATGTAGGGCGGCTGGTGCTCTAGTGAAAGACAAGAGAAAACAGCCAGAAGCAGACTCAGAAATGAAAGAGGAATGGATTTAAAAATGGAAAAACAGTAATACATCATCAATGACAGCTTAAAATGGAATGGAAATGAGCGCAAATATGTAAAAGGCCATGCAAAGAAGTTTGTGCATGTTGGGTGGAAATCTGTAGATACTACAGATTATGCTCATAAGACAATATTAATAATTAAACTCTCACAACATTTTTTTCTTCTTCTAGGAATTAGTTCAAATTCATTTCAATGATTTGTTTGCATCACCACTCAAAAAAGATTCTGATTCTCATTAGTCTGTAGCATTAATCCGTCAAATATATCTGAATAACTTGTTCAGGGCACTGGTGCGTAACTCAAAGTGTTGCTATGCTGTTCTTCCACATTGTAATGAACGTTTGTCTGAGCGGAAGCTTAAAGATAATGTACAAGTACCATCAATAAGACAAATAATTATCTTTCTTGTAAAACAATAAATTAGTAGAGTACTACAATAAAAAAAATCATTAAAAAAAACAGGTCGGCAAATTGCCAAAATTTTATAATCAAGATATGAGTAATTTTATACCACAATACCAATATATATCATTATGACATTGTTATTTTTGCTAGAAATTTAAAGTTAGTTAAATTTCACAATTCTTGAATCCAATTTCGATACCACAGAAAAAAAAACTGATACTAGCTTAACTAATGTAAGTAAAAAGTTCTTAGGGAACTTTTGAGGAAAAGTCAAGATTCGGTAATAAAATAAAAACAAGGAAGCACATTACAAACAATAAAATAAATGCTTTTCATTTGCATAAACTAAAGCAGTATACAAACTAAGCATTTGCATTTGCACGTACCCAATATGCATTTATAACAATCCTTAATGCAAATGTGTTAGTGAGCACGTTTACATGCACACCGATAACATAACTCACAAAAAAACAGCTTATTGAAAAAACCTGTTGTCCAGTTTTTACATGTAAACCAATAACCTGACGACACAAGTAAACCGCGTTTATAAGACTTTATTAATAAATCTGGTTATTTCCCAGTAGTGACGTTCAGTTGTTATGTCGGTTGTGACGTTGAATAAAGCATTAATAACCGAAGAGTAGAGCAACACGTCAGCGGGAATCTTACGGCTCATATATTCTCCTCTCATACAGTGACAGATGCAGCATTTTAACTGAACCACTTCTGCACAAGACTAAGAGTATATTCAAGAAGTGAGTTTGCGATATATTTCCTCCCTTCCTACACACTTCAGTTAGCCGACAGAAAGCAGGTTAATGCGTTTTCATGCTGGGCGAAATCGGCGTAAGCGACGAAAAACTAAACAAAAATCAGTTCATCGAGTGAAAAAAATGACATTGTTAAGCATATTTCGCTTCCAGTTTGTTTTCTTCTGCTATGTACAGTAAGCTAGTAAAGATTCGATTGTTCAGGACATTTGAAGTAATATTAGACTAGACTTTCAAGGAATTTTTTGCTCATTATTTGATCAGGTTATCTGATCGGATGGAATCTGGACACGAGTTTTCTTGACAATCTGTTAATGACTGAACCTGTTTGATGTAACATGTTTGATAAGTGGCTTACGAGAACTTGAAAAACACGTTTGTTAAGACTGTCATCATACCCATTGCAACAGGGATGTCCGTCCAGTTAAGGGCACATTTCTGAGTGCAGACGCCTTCTTCGTTCAGAACAACCGTGAGGTCATCCTGACCCACTGCCACCTTCCCATCAGCCAATGGGGCCACCAACGGCTCCAGCTGTTTCCCAGTGGGGAACAGTTCCTTGACTGAGCCACGTCCATCCATCTAAAGAGAAAAGTCATATGATTAAATGTCATGTGTTTCAATCTAGATTAAAAACACATCTCTTCAACCTGGCATACACTTAGAAAACTTTATACATTCCTATTATTCAAATGAGTTTAATGATTATTAGGCTGCATAGATTAGGTCAGCTGGAACCGGGGACACTTCCTATAACTCCTGATGTACTCGCTACACTTTTTCGCCTTTCTTCGCCTTTGTCGCCAGACTCGCCACTGGCTTGCTTAGTTAGGGACATTTAATTTTATATTTAACAATATTATTACAACATTATCTTCCTGTTATCTCTGTAAAGTTGCTTTGAAACAATCTATATTGTAAAAAACGCTTTATAAATAAAGATGACTTGACTGACCCCAAAAAATGTATAAAACCAAATGTGAGTAAATATCCATATATATCCATATATATATATTAAAAGCTTAATATAACATGTATATATTAATATACATACATGGTAGGTTATAGGAGAGCAATCTAATCTATATTCACTGTATATCAGCTATATATCATGGATCATAGACCATTCAACTATACACCTGAGTCTGACTGATTTTATTAGTTTAAGAGGAAAGAAAGTGTGCTTAAAAGGTACCGGTCTGATGTTGACACTAGTGAGGAAAAGCTAAATATTGGTTTTTGATTTAAGTCACCAAGGGGCCATCTTGGGGGTGTTGATGAAATGATCACTTGCCCTATTGGGTCACTGTTGTATTGTTGCTGGCTAACATAGATGAACTTCTGTCAAAATGTAAGAAAACGTACTCGGTTACTAACGTAACCTCGGTTCTCTCTAGAGAGGGAACGAGTACTGCGTAATAGCTTACGCTATGGGGAAAACTCTTTTCATCGAGACATTGAAGCCAAAAAAATTATCCTTAATTTTTAATCAATGTAAATCGCTTTGCAGCAGCAAGCAGACCTTAGGCGAGACAGCTCGCGCGCCTATTGGCTGTCTTGCGGCAAAAGCAGCAGCCTATCAGAGCAACTCTGCGTGACGTCATGACGAATGGGGGCACTTCGCGCCCATTTCGTCACGTCCCGCCAGAAAGGGCGTGGTCTCGCCCTATAAATAAGCTCGATATCCTGCTATACACTGATTTTTCATCGCCGAAGCGAACCAGAGCGTATTCCAAGCACGGCAAGATACGCAGTACTCGTTCCCTCTCTAGAGAGAACCGAGGTTACGTTAGTAACCGAGTACGTTCTCTTACGAGAGTATCTCTCGTACTGCGTAATAGCTTACGCTATGGGGAACACAGTGTAACACGCCGTGCTGATAAGGATCCAACACCACAGTCCCAGGGGCAAAGCCCGGGGCGCATATAGTGCATAATCACAATACACTCACAGAGAGTAAAAAAGGAGAGGCTGGAAGCATTTCTCCCTATAGATAGGCCCACAGGGGCACCATATGACCGTTAAACCACGCAGCCAGGGTGAAAGCATTCAGCCTGAACTGGGTGGCCCTACTTGTGCCAGTACTCATGGAGCTGCTGCATCAGTCTGAACGATGCGCAGGCCAAACACTCAGCATCCGAGCCGCACAGCGGGCAGATAGCACTGAAGTTCTAATAGCCAAAAGCTTAGCTTGTAAGGCAGGCACCTCCAGGTTATAGTATTTTATAAATGTAGACGGCGAGGCCCAGCCCACGGCCGTACAGATATCTTGCAGGGTGACCCCGCTAGACCATGCCCACGACGAGGCCACGCCTCTTGTGGAGTGCGCCCTGACACCCAAGGGGCACTGCAGGCCCTTTGAAGTGTAAGCCAGCGCAATGGCATCGACTATCCATCTGGATAGGCTCTGTTTCGAAGCAGCAAGTCCCTTGGAACGCCCACTGAACGAAACGAAAAGCTGCTCGGTCTGTCTGAACCCAGACGAGCGGGACACATAAGCTCTTAATGCCCTAACTGGGCAAAGAAGATTCGCATCCTCCTCCTCATTGATAACCGGAAGGGCGGACAGGGAAATCACCTGGGCCCTGAACGGTGTGCTGAGGGATTTTGGCACGTAGCCGTGCTTAGGTTTGAGTATGACCTTTGAGTCGTTAGGCCCAAACTCCATACATGACGCGCTCACAGAAAGCGCCTGTAAGTCCCCTATGCGCTTCACTGAAGCGAGAGCTGTGAGAAACACCGCCTTGAAAGACAGGTGCTTCATGTCCGATAACTGGATCGGCTCGAATGGGGCACCCTTCATGGCCTCCAAGACCATGGAAAGGTCCCATGACGGGACTGAAGGGGGCCTGGGAGGGTTTAGCCTCCTGGCTCCTCTTAGGAAACGCACGACAAAGTCGTTCTTCCCTAGCGACTGGCCAGACACCGGTTTTGCAAACGTTGCTATGGCCGCCACATAGACCTTGAGTGTGGATGGGGTCCTGCCCTTATCCAGCAGCTCTTGAAGGAAGGACAGTACCTCCGTAACCCCGCAGTCCACTGGCGAAAAGCCTCGGGCTTGACACCAGGCAGAGAACACTGACCATTTCGCGGAGTAGAGCCGTCTAGTAGACGGAGCCCTAGCCTGCGCGATCGTGTTCAGCACTCCCTCTGGGAGGCTAGCGGGTACCCGTTGATGGTCCATGCGTGCAGGGACCACAGATCCGGGCGAGGATGCCAAATCGAGCCCTCCGCCTGAGAGAGGAGGTCTCTCCTCAACGGCACAGGCCATGGAGCAGCGCTGGTCAGCTGCATCAGGACAGGGAACCAAGCCTGGTTCGTCCAGAGCGGAGCTACGAGCAGCACTGGGCATCCGTTTTCCCTGATTCGTTCCAACACCTGGGGCAGGAGCGAGACCGGGGGAAAAGCATACAGAGGACAGCGGGGCCAGACATGGGCCAGCGCGTCCTTGTTTTTCGAGAAAAACTTCGGGCAGTGAGCGTTTTCGTGGGACGCAAATAAGTCCACCTGCGCTCTGCCGAATGTTTCCCACAGCAGCTGGACCGTCTGCGGGTGCAGCGACCATTCCCCTGCTGGTACATTGTTCCTGGACAGTCTGTCCGGTCCCACATTTAGGTGACCGGGCACATGCGCTGCTCTCAGCGAGAGCAGGCTGTGCAGAGCCCAGACCAGGAGGCGTTCCGTCAGCCTGTAAAGGTTTCGAGACCTGACGCCACCCTGGCGATTTATATACGCCACCACTGACATGTTGTCCGACCGGACCAAGACGTGGTGGCCTCTTATCTGGGGACAGAAGCGCCGCAGCGCTCTGTCGACTGCTATCATCTCTAAGCAGTTTATGTGAAGGAGCTTCTCCCGCTCTGACCATAGGCCAGCTAGCGGTCTGCCCTCGAGCAGCGCCCCCCACCCCGAGGTGGAGGCGTCCGTAGACACCACCTTTACACTCGAGGCGGTCCCCAGACTCACACCTGACTGGTACCAGGTGGACACCTTCCAAGGTCTCAGAGCTGAAACGCACTGCTGGCCGACCCTGAGGCGAAACAGACCCGTGGTCCATGCCCGGGGCGGAACCCGCGCTTTCAGCCACATCTGCAGCGGGCGCATGCGAAGCAGGCCCAGCTGGAGTACAGAGGCCGCTGAGGCCATTAGGCCAGCATTTTCTGAAACCTTCTGAGTGGGACTATAGAGCCGTGGCGGAAGGATTTCGCGACGCGCTGAATATTTAGTCCGCACTCCGGTGACAGGCGTGCCGTCATGGATAGCGAGTCTAACACTGTTCCCAGAAAGGGAATTTTCTGGCTGGGAGACAGTGCACTCTTTGCCCAATTGACCGTAAGGCCCAGCTTCTCGAGGTGCTGAGTAATGTGGCCCTGTGTTCTATGAGCTCCGATCGTGATCGAGCTAGAACCAGCCAATCGTCCAAGTAGTTCATAACTCGCATGCCCCGAAGTCTCAGGGGAGCGAGAGCCGCGTCCATGCACTTCGTGAATGTACGTGGTGCTAGGACAGGCCAAACGGCAGGACTGTGTATTGATATGCCTGGCCCTCGAATGCGAATCTCAAGAATCGCCTGTGATGGGACGCTATTTGTATTTGGAAATAGGCGTCTTTCAGATCTATTGACATAAACCAGTCCCCGTGGCGCACTTGCGCGAGGATTTTCCTGGTCGTAAGCATCCTGAACTGGCGCTTCACAAGCGCTCTGTTCAGCTGTCGCAGATCTAGAATGGGTCTGAAACCCCCATCTTTTTTCGGTACCAGAAAATATCTGCTGTATAAGCCCCCCTCGCTCTGAGCCTGAGATAAGGGTTCTATAGCCCCTTTGCTCAGTAGTTTCGCTATCTCGGCTCGAAGTAGATGAGATACTTCGTTTCCCACCGTAGTCTCGACGCGCGCCGTATAGCGGCGGGGACGTCGAGCGAACTGTAGCGAATAGCCTCTCTTTATAGTGTTCAGCACCCATTCTGATACCCCGGGAAGCTCTGACCACGCGTCCGCGGTGAATAGCTAGAGGTAGAATGGAAACCGGGCTCTGGCCGCGACAAAGCGGCAGCTCGAGAGCCCCGGTGTCCTGAGAACACGACGCCGTGTTTACAGCGTCTGAGGCGGGGGGCGCGCTGATCACAGCGGGCAGCCTGGCCGCACTCAGCCTCTCTATGGCGGGACTCGCAACGAGAGTGAGCGGGGCGAATCTCGTGGGATTCGGCATGTCTGCGGGGAAATGTGGGCGTGAGAGTACGGGCACATTTACTGCACTGCACATGCTTTCGGCTGGAGCCGATTGGATGTGTGTTGGTTTCGTTTTTACAGAAACCAAGGGACACGTGTCGTGTAGTGTAAGCGGGCAATGTATGGGCGCATTCACTACATTGTCTGCACAATCGAGCTGGGTCGATTTTATGTGTGCAAGCCCTGCACCGTGGCGGGCTGTGTCTGGGTGTGGGAATGGGCACTGGGGCGTGGGCATTCTTACAACACACATAACGCCATCGGCCGTGGCCGGGACACCAGAAAATACACTCTTTATTGGATTTATCTGGGTAGCCGTAAAAACGGCTTTTGTGTGCAGGCAAGCGGGCTGAGACATCGGCTGCTTCGCTGCTAAATACACTGGGACAGTCACATCGCATGGGACTGAACGAGCGAGGAGTTTTGGTGGAAATCCGGCCGCAGCGGGATCTGAACACCGTCGTTTTCCTAGAGTGGCTAGGAAAGCTTCGAGGCCTCGGGCTTGAGCTCAATCCTCGGCCGGGGCCCGCGCTGAGGGGGCGGCGTCCAGCAGAGCGAGAGCGTGGTCTCTGGTCTCGGGCCTGGCGTCGCTGTGAAGCGGCGGCGGCGGGCGGTGCATGCTGCGGCTGAGAGCTGCGAACAGGCGGCTGTTTAGGGCGACCTGAAGCGGAGCTCGAGCGCTTCGGGAGGAAGTGCTTCATGGCCTGCGAAGTCTTCTGCACCTCAGTGTATCTGTCCGCGAAATCCTTGACGGCAGATCCAAAGAGGCCCGCTGGGGAAATGGGCGCGTCGAGGAATACAGAGCGCTCGGCTTCCGTCATCTCTGACAGCGTCAACCAAAGATGTCTCTCGGCGACGGCGAGAGAGGCCATATTCCGCCCCATGGCCTGTGCAGCGGCTTTAGCGGCGCGTAGAGCGAGATCCGTAGCGCTCCGCAAATCCGCCACGCAGATAGCCCCGGGTCCTTCCTCGTCCAGTTTAAGGAGAAGGTCAGCCTGGTAGATCTGCAAGACAGCCATCGTGTGCAGCGCTGAGACTGCTTGTCCGGCGGCGGTGTAAGCGCGCCCGTGCAGCGATGACGTCACCCGGCAGGCCTTAGATGGGAGCGTTGTCTGCGCGCGCCATCCAGCAGAGGGCGGGCAGAGATGTGACGCTACCTGCTACCTCCACCGGAGGAATGGAGGTGTACCCTCTATCTCCCGCACCGTCGACAGTGGAGTAATGCCGCGGAGACAGAGGTACGCAGCCTGGCGGAGAATGGGGCGTCCACGACTTGGAGACTTCGTCGTGAAGTTCGGGGAGGAAAGGGGCGGCCCTGGATTTAGACGGAGCCTCGTCCTTCCCGAGGAAGCGTCTGTCTAGCCTGTTGCGGGGTGGGAGCGTGGGTGCTTCCCACTCGAGGCCGATGCTTTCCACGGCCTGGGTGAGCAGACGCATCAGCTCAGCCTCAATGCCGGCTCTCTTCCCGGGGGGTTGGCAGGAAACGTCAGCGGGGGGGAGGTCCGCAGGAGCTCGCCCAATCCTCGCTGTCAGAAGCCACGAGAGAGCATACCTCAGGTTCGTCGAACTCGGGGGCGGACGCGGCGGCAGACGGCGGCCGATTGTCCATCCGGGAGCGACTCTGGTGAAGCCGGCGAAGCAGGCGGGCGAACCGGCGAGCTTTGGCGGGCTGGAGAAGGCTCGGGAGCGCGCTGGGCGCGGCGCTTCTTGCGGCGCGGCGCCACGGAAGGCTGGGAGGCGGGCTCAGAGAACGATGCCAGGCGAGTCCTCAGAGTCACCATGGGCAGAAGCTCGCAGTGAGGGCATCCGCCGTCGGCGAGCGCGATAGCCGCGTGATCCTCACCCAGGCAGGACACGCAGATGACATGATGGTCCTCGTCGCTGAGTTGGGCGCGGCACGAGCCACAGGAAGGCATCTTTAAAAAGACGCAGCTCTTTTAGGGAGAAGTGTGTGTTGCGTAACGTAAGCAAACACGCACTCTCAACAGAATAATACAATGCAATGCAATGGAAAGGATATAATACGCCGGAAAGCGCAGCAGGTACGGCGGCTGAAGGCAGCGAGGCCAGCGACTCCAGGCTCAAGGCACGTCCCGCTGAAGGTACAGGTCGACGGCGCGGCTTCTCAATCCGGATCCAGCGATGCGTGAGCTTCGCTGAAGAGTTGAAAAATCAGTGTATAGCAGGATATCGAGCTTATTTATAGGGCGAGACCACGCCCTTTCTGGCGGGACGTGACGAAATGGGCGCGAAGTGCCCCCATTCGTCATGACGTCACGCAGAGTTGCTCTCGATAGGCTGCTGCTTTTGCCGCAAGACAGCCAATAGGCGCGCAAGCTGTCTCGCCTAAGGTCTGCTTGCTGCTGCAAAGCGCTTTACATTGATTAAAAATTAAGGATAATTTTTTTGGCTTCAATGTCTCGATGAAAAGAGTTTTCCCCATAGCGTAAGCTATTACGCAGTACGAGAGATACTCTCGTAAGAGAACTAAATATAAGCAGAGCTGAATATTTTTCCCTCACCCGGATCAGATAGTAGTCTCGTTTGAAACCCACGCATATTGAGTTCTCACACCAAGCCATGGACTTGGGAATGTCTGGAGCAGCAAAATCTCCCTGCAGGAGTAATCAAACAAGATTTAGCATACTGTATATCAAATATATGAAAATATAAAAGAAATATGTTGTTTGTGTGTTTCCAAGCCTCAAGCAACCTGTAATTCAAGGAATTCTCTGTCCTTCCAGTAATACAGCTGAATCTTCCTCTTCACTGCGACACACATGCGCAGTTTGGCCTCACCTGAGCTGGACTTCTGAAAGAGAGAGAGGAGAGGAGAGAGAGAGAGAGAGAGAGAGAGAGAGAGAGAGAGAGAGAGAGAGAGAGAGAGAGGAGAGAGAGAGAGAGAGAGGCAAGTGAGCGAGCGAGAGAGAGAGAGAGAGAGAGAGAGAGAGAGAGCAAGTGAGTGAGCGAGAGAGAGAGAGAGCAAGAGAGAAAGAGAGAGCAAGTGAGCGAGCAAAAGAGAGAGCGAGAGCAAGGAGATGAGCGAGAGAGGAGAGAGAGAGAGAGAGAGAGAGAGAGAGAGAGAGAGAGAGAGAGAAGTAGATAGATAGATAGAGAGCGAGAGAGAGAGAGAGCGAGAGCAAGTGAGCGAGCGAGAGAGAGTGAGCGAGAGAGAAAGAGAGAGAGAGCGAGAGAGAGAGAAAGAGAGAGAGAGCAAGGAGACGAGGAGAGAGAGAGAGAGAGAGAGAGAGAGAGAGAGAGAGAGAGAGAGAGGAGAGAGAGAGAGAGAGAGAGAGAGGAGAGAGAGAGAGAGAGAGGAGAGAGCGAGAAGAGCGAGAGAGAGAGAGAATTTTTAACAGGAAATGGCATTGACTAAAAGTGATCCCAAAAGTATTCAGGGTATTTGCAGTGTTTTAAAAATCAAATGCGTTTTTTAAGACCTGCACAAATATAATTATTAGCATTGAACAGGGTAGAACAATGCCTTTACCAACCGATAAATAACATTAGTTGTTATTTATTTTGTCACTTGCTCACTTGTTTTAACTTTAGTCATTAAAATAGATTACTGTTTTGATCCTGTTTTAAATGAGCAAAGTTCAAAAGCACATGTGTTATGAATATTGCTGCATCATCAAATCCTTTTTATTGAACATGGATTGGATCCATTTAACCTTCAACAGCCCAACATTATAAGAGAGGCACAAACTAAGAAAAAAAAAATACAAATAAGAAACATGGCAAACTACAGCTTTTTTTTATATCAAATATTTCTTATTAACAACATTAATTATTGTACCCAGAGAAAAACATTGGATTATGCACCAGACATCAGTTTGTCACCTATATCAGCGTCTTTCATGCAATCACATTATGCCATATCAAGATTCCTAAATCTTCATTAATTAAAGAAGCTCTTGAAATTATAATTAAGGCTCGTCTTAAACCAGTTAAGAGATTTAAAACTTTTAAGGACCCGCGGGGACCCTGAGTATTTGGACCCCTTAGGCACACTTAAAAGTGTATGAATATCATTTCATAACAAAATAGTCACAGAATAAATGTTTTCTTTCGCAATGACTTTTAAGCAACCGTGGCTGATTTTTAGAAGATATATGAAGTCAGTTCTCCTCAAGTTTAGTTCTCGCAGAAAAACCACTCATTTATTACGTTAAATATCAACATCAACATTTCACAAACACATTTTGGGACCACTGTGTGCATGAAAACATCAACAGGCCAGAGGACTTCTTTAGCCTACCTGCAGGTCACAGGCGAACAGTGTGGCTCCTCTGGCTTTGGACACCACAGTTATCTGCTGGAACGTCAGCAGGTCATGGACGTGGACGTTATTCTCTGAAATTAAAGAGGGCAATGGCACTGCTGACACCAAAACTACACAGTTCCTGAATAAACACTTCACCACATACCTTTAAGTCTATGAACTCAAGTGCAACCAACAAAGAAAGTACATATGACTATGACACATCATGTGACTACTCATAGGAAACAATACTCACCCAAAAGACTAACCAAAATCTTGTACTGCGCAACCACAAACAGCTGAAAGAGGAATTGACAGATTATAAGAGATGCCCAGAAGTAAATTCATTTCTTTAGACATAGTTCACCACTGTCAATTTGTCATTATTTTATCACCCTCATGCAGCAAATGTTTCTATTTTTTTTAAAAAAACAGAATTTTTGAAGAATATTCATGCAGAGTTTAAAGAGACAACAGACGTCAAACTCCACAAAGGACCAAAGAACACCATAAAAATAGCCTATGATGAGACTTGTGGACAATATTTTACATCTTTTGAAGTCATACGATAGCTTAGTGTGAGAAGCAGACCACAAAAAGTACTATTTATCGATAACATAATGGAACAACATAACAGTGCGTAAATAATAATGACGCCATTTAGGTGAACTTCTCTATTGGTTCATACCTGCTGAATCTTCTTTGAGAAGTTCTTATTGGATTTCTCTAATGTAACTTCAAACCGGTTTGTACCTGTAATGAAATTATTAAATAAACTAAAAGTAAATCCAACAAATAATCAATGCAGAATATATGCTGCACAGAAAAACTATGCACCTGCATCTTTCTTGATCCTGTACTGAAGGAGATGACCCGGTTTGGTCCCGACAAGGAGCCAATCATCTGCAATCACAGTATCATTATCACACTAAACATAGCAAAGATTTACAAATGAGTTCATGGCACTAATGCTGTAGTATAATCCAGAATTAAGAGCCTCAGTCCAACTCAAGCGGTCTAAAAATCCTAAAGTTTCTTGGACATCAATGGCGTGTTGACCAGCTCATCAGGATCTGAGACAGAACTGGGTCTAGGGCTGTGCAACGATTAATCACATCCAAAATAAAAGTTTGTGTTTACATAATATATGTGTGTGTACTGTGTATAATTATTTTGTATATATAAATACACACACATACATGCATGTGCATATACACTACCGGTCAAAAGTTTTAGATCAGTAAGATTTTTAATGTTTTTAAATGAAGTCTCTTCTGCTCACCAAGGCTGCTTTATTTGATGAAGAAAAATGACAAACAGTAATATTGTGAAATATTATGACAATTTAAAATGACTGTTTTGTTTTCTATTTGAATACATTTTAAAATGTAATTTGAAAGCTGAATTTTCAACATCATTACTCCAGTTTTCAGTGTGTTCAATGTTGAAAACAGTCGTGTACCATTGTTTCCCCTAAAATTCTATGATGAAAAGAAAGTTCAAAAGAACAGCATTTATTTAAAATATAATCTTTTCTAACATTATAAATGTCTTTACTGTAACTTTTGATCAATTTAACTCATCCTTGATGAATAAAAGTATTTTCTAATTTCTTTCCACCCAAAAATAAAAAATTAATTCTTGCTGACCCCAAACTTTTGAATGGTAGTGATTAATGTTACAAAAGCTTTCCATTTCAGATCAATTCTGTTCTTTTGAACTTTCTATTCATCAAAGAATCCTGAAATAAAAATGTAAAAAACTGTTTTCAACATGGATAATAATCATAAATGTTTATTGAGCATCATTAGTATTTTTTTATCAAATAATTGCAGCCTTGGTGAGCAGAAGAGACTTCTTTTAAAAACATAAAAAATCTTACCGAGCTAAAACTTTTGACCGGTAGTGTATATTTCAGAAAGACATTGTACAGTATATAAATGCAAATATTTGTGTGTATTTATATATAAAAATAATTTTACACAGTACACACACACACACACACACACACACACACACACACACACATTATAACAAACTTTTATTTTGGATGCGATTAATCGTTGCACAGCCATACAACTATTACACTATGTGATCAACAAATATTGCTCAAATCTGTCTGGGAAGAAAAACTAACTAGATGTCCGTACGCGTTGTCTATGTAGACAGCTAAAATATGTTGAGACACAGCCTGAGGAAACAGCTTGATTTGATTTGAACAACTATTCAACAATTCATGCAGCATTCAGTAAGGTTTAGAGACACAGTCTTTTATCGACGAATGAAAAGCAGTTAACTTATCAATGATAACGTACTCCACATGTGAGAGTTTAAAAGTGTATAAGGAAATGTGAACGAGGGACCGGGAAGCAGAACTCACCCCAGGCCGCCAGACAGTCTATCTGGAGGGGTAATTTCTCCAGGATAGGAACCGGTTCATATGCGTCATGCATACTGGAGCTCTAATGTACTTCACCAAAAATAAAGTAAACCAGAAAATAATTCCCGACCACTGTAGAATCTGATGGCAGCTGACAGGACAATAGTAAACAAACTAAATATAGCGACTCCACTACTACACAGCAGCCATAGATCGTTAACTTATTTGTTAACCATCTCGCCTCTTGTCAAACGTCCCACTCCATCCTTCTTGAGTCCTGTGTCGCTCCAATGTCTAGAAAATAGCACGGAAACTCCTTTGTTTTTGTTGTTAATGTGTCATGAGCATATTGCTAGTTAGCTTCCATATTTGCCCTTTAAACTCGCTAAAACACAGATCCTCGAATTATAAATGTGTCATCCCATTGTTCTGCGAGACGCTGTGATTTTTTCCCGTTTTAACCGTTTAATTGTCCGTTAATCTGAGTTTATATCTGACAGGTTTCAGTGTTTGACAGCTAGCAACGAGCCTATCTGTGTTGATGCTGCGGTAACTTCCTGGAACTGTGACGAGCACGTGACTGTGAGAGCTCGTGAGGGTTATATTAAAAACATCACACACGAAGCGCGTGCACTCGAGGATTGCCATTCCACACATATAAAGCCCTTACACAATTAAATATTATGATGTATTTCCTAAAAGGAATTGTAATGTAAAGATGCTTATTTATGAATACATTTATGTATGTTGAAATATGTATATATTTTAGTTTCAGGACAATTTGATTCACATAAGTCAGTGTGTTTGTGAAGAACATGTGATTCTCAAATTTGTGTGTGTGTGTGTGTGTGCGTATGTGTGTGTGTGTGTCTGTTTATAAAAAGGTAACCTATTTTGGAATTATTGGTTTTCCACTAAAAAAGCTGCGTTGCGTATCCTGGGCAAGCTTTTGGTGAACTCCTTGGCTAAAAAATAAATAAATGGAGTGGTGCAAACCACAAAGTGGCATTTCGTGCATTGGCCCTCAGGACTGTTGTAGCCAGTAAGTTGATTTTATATATACATATATTCCAGTACATAGAGACTGCTATAGGCTACTGTCTGTCGCGTAAGACTGCTTTCATATGAATATGTTGAATGTGTATTTTTCATTTTCTAATGGTTTAACTAACATAGTCTTTTCTGATCTGTAGTTAGAGGAAAACCAACAACAGCAACAAAAAAAATCCATCTAGGTTGCATTTGTTTGATAACTATCATGTTTTTGTTGGTTTTCATCAACACTTTGTTGCACGAAAAAGCTATTTTTGACAATTGTTTTCTATTTACAGATGCAGTGAGAACAAATGCCCATACCATGATGTCCACTGATAAAGAGATGGAAAAGTATTTAACAAGATGGCTACAACTGGCTCCTGACAGGGATGAAGGAAGGAAGGAAGGAAAGAAAGAGCAAAATTTAACAACGTGCTTAATGTATAATTTACTATGAGCAAACTTTTTATATTTGAAATTAAAGAAGGCTTTAAATTCCATAAATAACTTTATGTAACAAACTTATAAATGCAACACTCTGTTTTTGCACCCATTTTTCATGAGCTGAACTCAAAGATCAAAGATCTAAGATTTTTTCTATGTACACAAAAGGTCTATTTATGATCTTGTAGGTGAAGATGCTGGATGTAGAGGGCTGGTGTGGTTACACATGGTCTGTGGTTGTGAGGCTGTTGGATGTACTGCCAAATTTTCTGAAATGCCTTTGGAGACGGCTTATGGTAGAGAAATGAACATTCAATTCCTGCAGTCCGCACGCCAATTGCACGCTCCCTCAAAACTTACGACATATGTGGCATTGTGCTGTGTGATAAAACTGCACATTTTAGAGTGGCCAGCCTAAGGCACACCTGTGCAATAATCATGCTGTCTAATCATTATCTTGATATTGCACACACGGAGCTGGATGGATTATCTCAGCAAAGGAGAAGTGCTCAATAACACAGATTTAGACAATATTTGAGAGAGAATTAAGCCTTTTGTGTACATAGAAAAAGTCTTAGATCTTTGAGTTCAGCTCATGAAAAATGGGGGGAAAACAAAAGTGTTGCGTTTATTATTTTGTTCAGTTTATGTTCAGTTTTATTTAAAAATGTGTGTTTTAAGTTGTTTCTTGATACATGTGCAATTTTTTAAATAAATATATGTTCTTCATATTTTCTGGCCTTGGTATTTATATCATTTGCAACAATTATGAGATAAATATAAAAAGATGTTTTAAGTTTATGTTTGCATTTTATTCAATAGTCAGTATACATTAACATATATATTTTGGATTGACTTTTGCATTTTCTTTCATATCAACACAAAAGTGATTACATAGGTTATTCAAGAAACATCAACAAAAGGTTGACATGTCATAATAACATGGCACGATTTAATTAGTGACGGCCCGATATCTGGTTCTCAGCAGCTTGCATACAGTACAACCACAAATGTATAGATATAGATGCGTACAAATATGCATAATTTCATTCTATACAGTGGGCAAAAACTGTCATCTTTAATCAAAATAACTTTTCTGATGTCGTGTTTACGCAGGGCCATGGACAACCTGTCCCTACTTTTTCTTTTGACATTTTGGATGATTCTTATTTTGTTCATTATGATAATCTTCACAAATGAATACAACTTTTATGAATACAATTTGAAGCATAAATAATAAAGTAAAAAGCTAAATGTAGGGTATAAACAAACTACACTATGGTCACTCACATGACATCAATGTCACCACCATTAACACTGACAGCTCTTTCGGTCTTTATTTTTTTAAAACTTTCCCTGAAAGTTAGAATAGCTTGCAAGAGTATGATTATAAACACAGTAAGACTGTGAAAGTGGCTAGTGACAACCTCTCTATTCCCATTTAGACACTTGTTAGCAACCAGTTTCAAGACATGTAGGCTTAAAAAAAAAAATCGCAAGTTGGTCTAACTGATCTATTTCATGTTGTAGAATAAAACATGAAAATATCTTGAGCTTGTGTTCACCACAGACCTTATTCCAGGCATTGAACCAAAAACCCATTCAAACAAACTCATTTTGGGGTTTGGGCCTACACAAATATGTTATTTCTGTAGGACTCTATTGTAAGCGTGTTCATTACTCAGAGCTTTTCAACACTATACATTATGGCCATCTGGTGGTCAAAAAGAGGAAAAGGACCCACTGCACCAAACTTACTTTCTTAAAGGGTATTTTTGTCTTAATTTCAAGTGCTTTAAGTGCTTTAAGTACTTAGTACCGCCACTTCCAAATATAGCTCTTGAGCGTACCACCACCTCTCCGTGCGCCCAGAACGTGCTTTTAGCGTACCGGTATACGCTCATTTGCACATCTATTGGCTGCGCTGACGCTTTTCAGAGCGCCCTTCACAATGCACGCTTCCTAATTCGTCCCACCGAGAGCAGAGACTACATTACCCATATACATTACATTCCTCTCCGCTGAACGCGAGCTATTACAAATGCGTGAAATGCACTCACAGTGGTTGAGCGCGGTAAAGTTAGTTTTAGGTTCGATATTTCGCCGGACATTTGTTTTGCCTTGCCACTGTTCGGCACAGGTCGGCAGTCTTAGATCAATAGCAGGATTAGTTTTAACATTATGTAACCATTATCGACATTAAATATTCGTTCAAAATCACCTACGTGCAATAATGCTGCATTTATACCTGAGAATGCTTTGACGCGTTTCCACAGCGCATGCATAGGGAACGTCTGCCAATTCCACCAACTGCATTAAACGTAGCCTATAGCTAATTTGTATTATTTAAAATTACTTTTCAAATTCCAAAGCTTGTAGAAGGTTCCTATTGGCAATGCGGATCTGGTAGCCTTGAGTAATTAACTTATCAAAGAAAATTATTCATAAAACTCATCAGTTGAGAGCCTATATTTAATTTCTTCACTGACACAGACGAAAATGCAGACTATCAGTCAAAGTTCAGCTTTAGGAGGGGAAGAAATACAGCAGGATAAGGAGACTGAGAGAAAAAGAAAGATTAAGATGAGAGAGCAGGTATTGACAAATAATCTATTGCACACTGACATGGTTTTAAAGCTATTTATTATCCATTTTTTGAGCCTTAAAAAGTCTTAAATTGCACATATGTAGGTCAGAGAAATCAAACTTTTCTCGGGGGAGCATGCCCCCAACCCCCCTAACTGCCTACCATTTAAATGCACATGGCTGTGGGGGGTAATGTAGGCTGATGTGGCTACAGTGCCAGGGCTCAATATTTGTCCCAGTTGTCGTCTGTTGACTGCTGTATATAAAACCCCTTTAATATAGTTTTTTTACCTCAGGGGAGGAGGGGAGTCAGCAAAAAAATAATAATGAAAAAAATAATAATAATAATAATAGAGTACCGGCACCTCTTTTGGGCCACTTAAAGCACTGCTTAATTTCAAGTAAAATAGCTAACAATATAGAAAACAAGTCAAGTCAAGTTACCTTTATTTATATAGCGCTTAATACAATATAGATTGTCAACTTTACAGTGATGCAAATAATGATTCAATGATGCAAACGGAATTCAACTCTGCTGTAAAGATAACAGTCATTATTCAGTTGAAATCAGTTCAATGTTGATTCATTTCGGTACAATAACCGTGTAAAGATCAATTATATAATGAGTTAACTTCCGCTACTCTGTAGGAAACAGTGATGTTATCCTCCAGCTAAGTTCAGTGTCAGTGCAGTCAATATTGTCTATGTGGAGGACCTGTCTGGTTTTTGTTGTCTTTGTTGAGTGTCAGTGCCGATGGCTGTCGTGTCGATGAGGCCTTCACAGGAGATTGTCTAGTTGACATTCAGGGATGTGTTGTGGTCATGTCTAGGCGCAGGTCCTCCATCTGATCTGGATACGGCCTGGATCCGGCTGACTACGGGATAAGGACGAGACAGACAGACTTATAGATTCAATTCTTCTTACAATGTGTACAATAATTTATGCATCCTAACAATCATTTAACTGATTTGAATTATAGAAATGTGATAATGTGTTAGATGTATGCGTATGCCAGGTTAAAGAGGTGTGTTTTTAGTCTAGATTTAAACTGACAGAGTGTGTCTGCTTCTCAAACAATGAAGACTATTCCAGAGTTTGGTGCTAAATAGGAAAAGGATCTACCGCCAGCAGTCGATTTTGATATTCTAGGTATTATCAACTGGGCAGAATTTTGAGATCGCAATAGACGTGAACGACTATAATGCGTTAAGAGCTCACTCAAGTACTGTGGAGCTAAATCATCTTTGTAAGTAATTAGCAATATTTTAAAATGTATACAATGTTTAATACTGGAGCCAATGCAGTGTTGACAGAACCGGGCTAATATGGTCATACTTCCTAATAAGAAGTCTGTTTTGGACCAGCTGTAGTTTGTTCGTGAGTATCATCAGCATAACAGTGAAAACTAATGCCATGCTTCCTAATTATATATCCTAATGGTAGCATGTACAGAGTGAACAGCAGCGGTCCTAGTACTGAGCCTTGTGGTACGCCATACTGAACTTGCGATCGATAAGACATCTCTTCATTTACTGCTACAAACTGAAAACGGTCAGATAAGTATGATTTAAACCATGCTAGTGCAATTCTGCTAATGCCAATGTATTTTTTGAGTCTATTTAAAATAATGTTGTGGTCGAAAGTATCAAATGCAGCACTAAGATCGAGTAACACTAATAGAGAGATACAACCACGATCGGATGAGCAAATCATTTGTGACTCTAATGAGAGCAGTCTCAGTACTAGAATGACATCTAAATCCTGATTGGAAATCCTCACAGATATCATTTCTTTCTAAAAAGGTACATAGTTGTGAGGATACTGCCTTTTCTAGTATTTTTGACAGAAAGGGTAGATTTGAGATCGGCCTGTAATTGACTAATTCTCTAGCATCAAGTTGTGTGTGTTTTTTTTAAAGAAGGTTTAATAACAGCCAGCTTAAAAGTTTTTATATGTATCCTAATGACAATGATACATTAATAAAAAGAGGATCTATGACCTCTGGAAGCATCTCTTTTGGTAAAGGGTCTAACATACATGTTGTTGATTTTGATGATTTAACAAGTTTAGACAATTCTTCATCTCCTATAGTAACGAATGAATAGAACTTTTAGGGTCTATAGCACGACATCTGATGTAATACTGTAGTAGACGGTTGCTTGGTTGTCATTTTCTACATAATATTATCAATCTTGCAAGTAAAGAAGTTCATAAAGTCATTACTGCTGTGCTGTTCGAAAACATCCAAAGTTTAAGCTTTATTTCTTGTTAATTTAATCACTGTATGAAATAAATACCTAGGGTTGTGTTTGTTCTCTTCTAAGAGAGTCAAAAAGTAAGCAGATCTGGCAGTTTTTAATGCCTTTCTGTATGCATTAACACTGTCCTTCCACGAAATGCAAAATACCTCTGGTTTTGTTTTCTTCCAGATGCGCTCCATTTTTCAGGCTGCTCTCTTGAGGGCCCGAGTGTGCTTGTCGTACCACGGCATCAATCTCTTTTCCTTAATTTTCTTTAAGCGCAAAGGATCAACCGTGTCTAAAGTGCTGGAAAAGAGAGAGTCAATAGTTTCTGTTGCAACATCGAGTTTTTCTAAGCTATCTTGTATATGTCCACGTGCGGTGGCTCTGAAACCGGAACCAAACAATGTATGGGGATCGCTAAGCTAGTCACATCCAAAGCCGTATCTATCCCTTGCATTCTTACTATCCTCGATTAAAGTGTGGATGCGTGTCTCTCATTCTGAAATCTTCTCTGTCAGCCTAACTATTTCCCTGCTTTTATCACATGTGAAATCCTCACCGCTGAAAGAGAAGGAGAGGCAGACAGTCCAAGTGACAATGACAGGAGAAAATGTCATGGTTTACTGTGTTTGTTTACTGATTCTGGCTTATTACAGTTGTTTGATGGACCCAAAATGAGAATGAGCGAGAAAAGAGACGGTAAGCCGAAAGAAAAGTTAACAGTGAAATGCTAACGCTTTGTGCTAGCGATAATGATTTAGATTAAAAGCTAGTCAAGAAATAGTTTAAATGAATCAAAAAGGCCTTAAAGCTTTTCAAACCTTTTTTACTTTCTCTGTCATGCCAACATTAAAGGTACACTTTGATGCACTTTTCTTAACTAGTTATAATTAATAATAATTATTGTAAAATTAATATGTTAAAGGTACAATATGTAGGATTTTTTGCCACCAGGGGTCGCTAACCTCTAACAATTACAAAGGGGTATATTGATGACGTATATTCCGCATTAGGCTGAATTATGGATCTTGTCGTCAAGCTGATCGATCTTTTATGAGTAAATACATTGATGTTTTTAACATGACTGTGGTGAAGCAGGAGCGATTGATAGACGTACACCAGCGCAACACGCAACGCGAGTCCCGCGGATATAAAGGAATAAGGACATTTCAATCTACCGAACTACACGCAAGTGCTGAATTAATACTCACACAGGTCAGTTTATTAGACGAATGAAACTTGAGGTAACGCAGCGCTGTTTCACTCGCTCTAACAGTTACACTATCACACTAAACGCATTTGAGTGTGTTGAATGTTGTTAGTTGGGTTGTTTGTTGGCTGTATGAGACTAAGTAAGCTAGATCAACATTAGAATAACATACAGATCATATTCTAACATTTCATCATGTTGAACTAAATAACATTAATTAGTTTAATGTACATTTGCTCTCCTGTCTAATTAAGTACATGCAACACTCGCGTCTCTGTGAAGTGGAAGTTAGTGTTAATCTTGAAAGATGTTGATCTTCGGTTTAGTCTTTTCATCTCAAAGTCTGCTTGCCATGGTCCATAATGTTTGAACAAAACAACAACAGCGTGAGCGTCCTGCTAGGCATAACGGGCATAACCCAGTTGTTCACGTCTGTCGCCATGGTTACTATTGCAGCACGAGCGGAAACAATGGTGATAACCGAGGCTAACGCGGATATGATGTCATTGACTGGCGACTCCTCACCGCTGCTCACACGCCCCGTTTCCTTGGTTAAAATCACATTTTTCTCACGATTTACAAATAGTTGGAAACATTTGGGATATTGTAAGTAATCAACTAAACAAAATATATAACATTGGCCTAGTGGTTTTTAGATATTTTACTGCAAAAATCCTACATATTGTACCTTTAAGTGGTAATTTATGTGATACCGCAAAGCAACAGAATAGTTGCTGCTCTCAGCTGAATCCATTAGGACAACTTCAACATTTGTCAGAGCTCATGTCTTGTCGCAGCAGTTCCTGGACTGCATGTGGGTGGGGTAAAAGGCCTGATCGCTCTCTGATGTGAGAATCTCAGCTGTCACTTCTGAGAGCCTGAAGTCACTCTCACACCCTAATGGCTACAACTGAGTAAGCGGAGAGGTTATATATAGCTTAGCAAGCGCGGTGGAGCTGCACACAATCACTGATAGAGGAAGCATGTGCACCTCTTGTCCCGGGAATAGAATAACAGCTTCATTGTCTGTGACTCATTGATTTTACAGCCCTACTCATGACTTGCATTCAGTCATGCTTTCTTTCACTTGTTGCCTCATGGTTTGAAGCACCTGATTCTCAGTATAGCACTATCTTACAGAGGAAAGATCTTTGGATAATGGGTTAGAAGAATCGTCTAACCTGGAGAACACACTGTAGGAATGTACTTTGGCTTTGGGACTATTGTGGGTAAGTGTTTAATTCATGTTTCATTCAGAGAGCAGTGTGTTCTTGTTCTATGGGATCGCACACATTTCTATCCACCACTTTATTAATAATTTACTAAAGATTGCCACATGAGAGTGGCATATTGTGTAGTGTGTACTTTCTCTTAGACATTCACACATTTCAGGCAAATGCAATATTTACACGTTTGTCTTAAATTTGGAAAGTTGTAAAATGCAGGTTATGTCACCCATCTTTTGAGAATGCATTAAAATACACTATTCAAACTTAAATGGTTGTAATTCAAGAATGCTTTGGAATATAGACATATATTTTAAATAAAACACTCAGCAGATTATTGCTGAAGTGAAAGCACTTCAAAAAAATGAAAGTATAAAAAAGTTATGGAAGTTTAAATTTACAGTAAATCAAATATACTGTACTTAATATTTTTCTTTTATATAATATATATATTTTACTAAATATGTTTTACTATAAAATCAAAGCCATATATCTAAACAAGTAGTGTTCTAAATTTGATATTGTTTTCACAAAAATTGAAGTTCCCATGAGATTTCAGGTGTTTTTAGATGTTTTAGATTTTAGATATTTAGGCGTAATACCACAAATAGCCACCGGGTCACATTCATTCCATTTAATTTAATTGTATGCATTCTGCCACAACAAATTAATGCATTTCTGTCCAAATATCACTTCTGTCACAAATTATGGAACCTTGAGATTCGACCTTTGTCTGATTGTCAAGATTAGAAAAGGTTTTGATAATAAATTATGAAACACGATGACACCCAAAAAGGGAGGAGCCCGATAAAATAATTTACAGTACCGTTTCTATGGTAACGCAACGTCCAATTTCAAAACGGTTTTCTCAGGATGAATTCTGAGTTCGTAAGCTTTCAAATGATACATAATTTATGATAACTACTAAAATATGTTATGTAATAAAAAAGGCGATAAAACTTTAATTGGATTTAATTGTATAATAGTGACGTAAACTAAGGCGTCCTGGTAGCGGCACGGTGACAGTTAATGTTAAAGCTATATATCATGTGACTGCATGGAAGAATCACATTTCCAGATGAAATAGTTTACGCATAAATTAACATATTGTGCACTTTTGAAAAGTGTCCTACACTGAAAAAAACAACAACTTTGGTCTAACTTATTATAACATTGTTGTTACAGCCAAATGTATTTGTTTTTCTCAAATTATATCTTTTTATGATATATATAGCCTATTATATCATAATTTTATTAACCAAACATATGAAAATGATTTATTATACAGACCAGATCATACTTAATGTATTTTCTTAAAGTAACATTAAGTATTTTTTCCTCTTCGGTCGCTCTACTGGTTGGAAACGAAATTGTCCATTGCCGCTGTCGTAAATGATTTAGCCTACCGTCGCACGCACGCTCGCTGTTTACCCAGCACCGGCTTCAGAATGAACGATGTCCACAGACAAGGTAGAGTATGTTACATGATTTCATGAAAGGATGATGTATTGCGACATCAGAAACGAAGAAAAACGAAATAATGACTATTGTAGCGCTTGACGTAAAGCAGTCGAATTTTGTAGTTCTTTTTTGTGCAGGGGTTCCTACCCGAAACCCGAAGTTACATAGTGCCAGTAAAAGCGATACAGACCCCGTCAGGCTATGGTAGACGAGTCATTTAACTTATTTTAAGTCGATGTACCATCACAAGGGTCTTGGAAATATATTATGAAGGTTGAAAAACTACTTAGTGTTACTTTAAATATGCACAAAAGCCAAAATGTTACTTAAAGGGATAGTTCACCTAAAAATGTAAATTCTGTCAGTAATTACTCTCCCTCATGCTGTACCAACCCCGTAAGACCTTCGTTCATCTTCGGAACACAAATGAAGATATTTGTGATTAAATCTAAGAGCTGGGTCACTCCTCCATAGGTTTCCTAAGGGATTGAAACTTGATGGCCCAGAAAGTCATTGAAGAAAATGTTTAAATATTTAATGTGCCTACAGTGGCTAGATCTTAAGTTTATCAAGCGACGAGAATACTTTTTGAGCGCAAAAAAACAAGCAAAAATAGCGACTCTATTCAAGTATTCTCTTTGGGCCTGGAGATTTCACGTAGTGTTATTGCGCAGCGCTTCTGGTTGTACGTCACACGCATCACACACATGACCAGCGTCGGCCAATAGTGAGCCTACGTGTGACGTATAACACAGAAGCGCTGCGCTGTTACACTACGTCAACAGCTTAGGAGAATGACACGGAAGAGAAGAGATGGTTGAATAAAGACGTTATTTTTGTGTTTTTTTGCACACAAAAAATATTCTCGTCGTTTTATAAACTTAAGATTGAGCACTGTAGTCACTTGGACTATTTTAACGATGTCTTTAATAACTTTTCTGGGCCGTCAAGTGTGTGTGTGTGTGTGTGTGTGTGAGAGAGAGTTTAATGTTAGCGCGTCCACTCTGCGCGCGTTCCAGCTGTACTGCAGCGCGTGCGCATTCAAACTTCGCATTCATGTGCAAAATTAACATGTAATTATAAAATATTATACCTTTTTAGCACATTTCACTGTTGTATTTGTATGTGTATCAAGAAAAATTCCTTTTGTTCAAGGTCACTTAGCAATAAAGCCATTTCTGATATAATATAATATAATATAATATAATATAATATAATATATTATGAGACCTGATCTGAGCTGACGATGACATCATTTTTGCAAAAGTACTTTATAGATTTAATAATTGATGATCTTTATGAGAGATCTGAATTAACAAATTAATAATTTTCCTGTTTATCACTGTAAAGCTGATTTGAAACAATCTGTAAATAAAGGTGGCTTGACTCCGGTACAATCGTTCCGCCAATCGGAGGCGTCGCTCAGCGGCACGTGAATTTACTCATTACATCGGCAAATGTTAATTCTGTCATCTCTTGAAGTTGTTCCAAACCTGTATGCGTTTCTTTCTCCTGTTGAACACAAAAGAAGATATTTTAAAGAATATTGGTAATCAAACAGTTGATGCTAGCCATTGATTTCCATAGTTGGAAAAAAATATTATTGAAGTCAAAATATCTACTTTGCGTTCAACAGAAGAAAGAAACTCATACAGGTTTGGAACAACGTGAGGGTGAATAAATGATGATCATTTTTGGGTGAACTATCCCTTTAATGTTGGTCAATATAATATGTTTTTTTTAATTATATTAACCATAAAAATGACTTTGGGTGACAGCATTGATTATTTTGAGGGCCATTGTGGTGCTGGTTCTTGTGTGTGTGGATTTCTGAGATTCTGGATGTGTGGTTGTCTCTGGTCATGTTCACGGTGGCCCATTGACTATTGACTACTGTATACCGGTAGGTTTACTGTATTTTATCATCCAGGTGTCGTTTACGGCTCCTATTAATACTGCGGCTTGCAGTTGAACTTCAAAATCACCCCCTTGGAATGGCTTTTTAAAGAGCTACCCAATGATGTCACGTAACCAGAGGTCTTGGTTTTGATTTACTTATGAATGTAACCTGTTAGAAAGGTATTAATGGGTATCAGGTGTTGCACATTAGCCGATTTAAATTAACAATTTAAAAGAACGGTTTTGCTATGTAAATATATTTAAAAATGTAATTTATTCCTGAGATCAAAGCTGAATTTTTAGCATCATTACTGCAGTCTTCAGTGTCACATGATCCTTCAGAAATCACTATAATATGATGATTTGACGCTCAAGAAACATTTCTGATTATTATTAATGTTCATTTTTTTGCAGCTCAGTATTTTTGTGGAAATTGTGATGCACCACCGTTCATCGTTTATTGAAGTAGAACATCACATTTTATTATGCAGAGATTTTATTACTGAAAGACACATTTTGAATGATCGTTGCACAAAATATGAAGTGAGATATATAAATCTTTGTGATATTATCAATGTTGAGAACGTTTTTTTGCAGCTCAGTGTCGTTTGAAATAGAACATCACATTTTATTATGTAGTGATTTTATTACTGGCAAACACATTTTGAATTGTAATAGGTGTTGAATGATCGTTGCACAAAATAAGAAGTGAGATTTATAGAATCTTATAGAAATAAGAAATATTTTTTGTATAAGATCAGTATCTGCATGACACAACCCTCATCAAAACTGCTGCACTTTTCAACACTTTGCCTGTAGTCCGAGTATTTGTAAGTAACACACTACAAGCTGAAATCCAATAAGACAACTGCCCTGACTGAACATAAGTTATGGATTGCGGATATAAATAGAAGCTGATGACTGTATACAGTAAGATGAACTGGGTAATATTTACTCATGCGTAATAGATACAGATCGCAAATTATAAAGATATATCAAAGAGAATCATAAAACGTACATGAGATTGTGTGCTTGTATGTTCGTCTCTGTTTTACTGTTATCAGTGATAAAACTGCCTCTGAATACTGTTACAGACTTTGACCTTCTTTCCTCCTCTTAACAAGTGTCCATCAAACAGGTCATGTGTTTTGTTCTTTTTCTTTTCTATTTTATATTGGTATTATAGTGTTTCTAGTGCTTATGGACACCTTTTAAATGGACCAGGAACTGCAGTGTGCAGACTTCACGTCTTGCCAAAGCCACAATGCCATGCCTCTCCTAGCCCTTATTTAGACACATTGGACCCATCATGTCCGCTAAAACCTTTCATTTCTTCATTGGCAGCACAGGAATGTGTGTTTTGGACAGCTGCTGGTACCAGCTGTGTCTCTTGGTTATCTTCAAAAGCAGACCAAATTAGGAGTCTAGAACACACCAGCTCTGCAGAAAAACAGGGATGTTCCCGTGGGCACATTTGTCCCTTTAAAATCGGCAAACATCTGCAAACTATGTGGTTCCTCCCTAATGTTTGAAATCCACATTTGTTTGAAATTGCAACCACAATTGAGTTTATTCCCGTTCAACTGGCAGATGAAGAACTTCATGCAAGTTTAACATTGCATGTCTTTGATTCCATCAAAGATTTGGTGGAGTACTGTACAACTCTGTGGAAACCCAACTCCATCTATTGATGTTTTCAGATTGTGGAAAAGATAGCGATCACATGTTTCCAATATCATCTGAAATGAGCTGTGTTGGGAGTAACACATTACAAGTAACATGCATAATGCAATCAGATTACTTTTTTATGTAACAAGTAAAGTAACCCATTACAAGTAACATGCGTAATGTAATCAGATTACTTTTTGATGTAATGATTAAAGTAACACATTACAAGTAACATGCATAATGTAATCAGATTACTTTTTGATGTAATGAGTAAAGTAACACATTACAAGTAACATGCATAATGTAATCAGATTACTTTTTGATGTAATGATTAAAGTAACACATTACAAGTAACATGCATAATGTAATCAGATTACTTTTTGATGTAATGAGTAAAGTAACGCATTACAAGTAACATGCATAATGTAATCAGATTGTAATCAGATTACTTTTTGATGTAATGAGTAAAGTAACACATTACAAGTAACATGCATAATGTAATCAGATTACTTTTTGATGTAATGATTAAAGTAACACATTACAAGTAACATGCATAATGTAATCAGATTACTTTTTGATGTAATGAGTAAAGTAACACATTACCATAGCTGTCAACCCTCCCGTTTTTTCCGGGTTTCTCACGTATTTTAGCTCTTTTCCAGCTGTCTTCCCGTTTTAGTATTTTCCCGTAAAATATCCCGTATTTTTACGGCCTGATTGTGTGAGACGTAGGTCTACAAGCTCGGACAGATTCGGCTTGAAGTCGTTCATCCTCGGATGCGGCGCCACACGCGCTGTTACAAAAAAAGCTGTGCACACAGCCAAGCGAAATGAGGTCTTGCCGGTCTTGTGCACCCAACGCGTCATTTTTGCCGCGCTCGTGCGGACGCGCGATATAAACAAGGCTTTTTGTAAATAAGGCTTTACTCCGTGTCAGCGCGTGCTCTGATCGGTAAAGGTGCACAGACCTCTCCAGCAGTAGCAGAAGCACCACTAACTCCGCCTCCGTTTCCCTCGTAAGCTGATATTAGTATTTAAACATTCTCTATGATAATTTTTTTTGACTAATGTCTCTGTCTCTTTCTCTCTAACCCACACACACACACACACACACACACACACACACACACACACACACACACACACACACAACACACACACAGTCTCTTTCTCTCTCACACATATGTAGTTATAAACTCTAGACTTTTAGAATTAGTGCTTTATTTTTAAAGTTTGTGGGTAAGAATCGTGTAAAAAAATCCCTTATTTTGGGGATGGATTCCGGGAAATCTCCCTTATTTTCAATGTTCAATGTTGACAGCTATGCACATTACAAGTAACATGCATAATGTAATCAGATTACTTTTTGATGTAACAAGTGAAGTAACACATAACAAGTAACATGCATAATGTAATCAGATTACTTTTTGATGTAATGAGTAAAGTAACACATTACAAGTAACATGCATAATGTAATCAGATTACTTTTTGATGTAACTGCAGATGAAGTATTTTCAAGAACAACATTCACAGTAATATGATCAAAAAGATGATCAATCAGATTTTCCTCCCAATCTAAAATCAATACTTGGAAAATGTAACAACAATATGACTCATTAAATGCTACTTTAAGCTACAACATTTTTCTAACCGGCAAGAGTCTGCTAGGATAGAAGGCATGGATGGATATCCAGAGCAACTTGGCATTTCTGACTGACCATCGGCCATCTTGATTTGGAGAAACAAAATCCACACAACGTCTTGACACTTGCTGACAGTGTATAGGATGATGAACCTGTGCATACGCCTGAAAATGCTTTTTTGAATGGCTGTCCTGCATTAAAGGGTTAATGCATCCTTACAGAAAACATTTATTAAATTATTTTAAAAAATCATTCTGACCCCAAATTCTGGAAAGCTTATGAATGATCTATAAAAAAAATAGACCTACAAGGTTTAAACCGTTTTGTTTTACATGGTGGTTGCAATTACTTATAAAAGAGTTTCTTAAAATGTATTATTAAATCATGTATTTAGGATCATATTATGTGTGTTATTAAGATATTAAATGATCATAGCTTTTTTCCCCATTTGTTTAAACCCTGCTCAGTCCTGTGTATTAGAAGAAAACGCCCAACTACAAATGTCCAAAGCAACTGTCAGACATGCGTTATAAATAGCACTTTACTATGAGTACTGACACCTCACAAAGACATGAAATCATCTTTTCATATGCTGGTGACAGCTGAATCTGATATTTTCCAGCTTATTGGCTCTGTGCCACCTCCATATTCTGGATAAATATGTAATTCCACATAAAGGCAGTACAGATACAGTATGCTGGCTTGAGCCTGATTTACCTTTTAGTGTCAGAAACATATCTGATGAGACTTTGTTATCTGAGCTGCATTAAACTGCAGGAGTCATGACAATCAACAAACAGCTCTCCCTTTATAATCACTGGAGCTGTCAATCATTTCACTTCGGCGCAGTTCTGTGCTCCCGCTAAAAAACCCATGTTATAATCACTGGTGCTGTCTACACTGCACTCAGCCTCTCATCTACAGCACTGTATTTGTTATGAGAAAATCATTTGTGAGTGTGCAGAATTCAGTACCGCGTTTCCATTTCCCTTCAAATTGCAAAAACTGAAATTGCGAATTGAAAATAGGCCCAATGGAAACAATTTTGTAAAACCCCCATATATTGCAAAAAGGTTTTTATGCTCGCATGAGGTGCTTTTTCTAGCAATATGAAAAACTGAATATTTCCCAAAACTGCAATGGAACAGTTTTTGTGCATTTAAAGGTAACCTGACGTAAGTAAAAGTTGATCATTCATGAATGATGGCACGGTATGTTTAGTTTAGACAGATGACGAGACAGAGTTCTTCATTAATCTCGTTAAACACAAAAGTATTACGGAATACTGGATTCTAAACAACAAAGAAATGGCACAATTTGAAGACCTTGAAGCAGATATGAGGAAGAAACACCTCATTTGTGCAGCTCACAAGTATAACCCAGCCAACATGTGTATGTGATTGTCCGCAGGTTCCATATGTTCATTGAAATTCATGCAGGATTGCACTTGGTACTGGGACCCAAGTGGGCAACATGACCCATCTCGGTCCCAGCAGGTTTTCCTTGCCATTAATGCTTGAGTAACACGCCCACGTCTCCTTCGATTAAAAATAATGGCCAGTGCGGTGGCTGGGAAATACGTAAACCTATACCAACATCCATGATTTTTGGAATGACGTTTTAGTCACTTAAAGGTGGGGTATGTGATTTGGAAAACGACCGGCAAATTTTGAAAATATACAATTCAAATGGTCCTACCTTCTTTCCTCCAACGCTGGCCCTGACTCCACCCATTCGAAGAACATGGACGCGCAATCATGCACGAGCGAAAACTCAGATGCGTGAGAGATTTTTAATGATGATTTACTACTAATCATGGAACCGGCTTTACTGACGAGATGCGCATGCGTCATGAGCTTTGAGTAATGCGCACGACGGGGGTCACGCGCGCTTGGGGGAGGGGGTGTGTGTTACGGCCGTTTTATTGACGAACTTTCTGTCCAATGATTCTAGGTGGTCTTGGAAATGATTGGCTGGAGTTTTTCGAGTCATGCCCGTTCCACAGATGATTAAATTGCTTAATTTTCATTTCGGGGCTTCTAACTCAGTGGCTGTAAGTTGGTTAGGAATAGGATTTCAAGTTATTTTGAAAAAATGGACAAAAAAGAGAATCACATACCCCACCTTTAACATCGGTTAATGGAAACATCGAAAAAGTATTGCTCAAAATCTGTAATGGAAACGCGGCTAGTGAGATCATTGCATTGGCCACAAGCGTGATTTTTTTTCCCAAACCACTTCAGCGGAAATCCCGCCCTGTAGCTGATTCTAAAGTTTTCATTGGTCAGGTCAATCACTGTACAGATTGCCTACACCCAACCCTGATCCCTAAACCTACCCGTCACTATAACCTAAACCAATGAAATCGGCTGCAGGGCGGGATTTCCGCTGAAGTGGTTTGGGAAAAAAAATCACGCTGGCCACAATGCTCAGCGCTGCAACCTTTCATGCAATACGAGTAGAACTAAAGACAGGCTAATGCTGTAACCAACACCTTTCACGATTAGTTAATTGTTGCAGCTGTAGTCGTAAAAACATCATACAATTGTTCAAAAGAGTTCCACCTGTTATGCTATTTCATATGCAAAGATGTTAGCCAATCACAGCAGTGGGCGTTTACATTGAAGTCTTAAAGGAGACACGCCCCATTACACAGTGTGTTTAAAACACAAGGCTGATATCAGGTTAGAAATCAGAGGAGTAAAGTCCAAGTTCAGAAAGTAAAAGTCCTCCTCAGTATTTTGTTCCAATCACATGGATTTGCTAATTAGCACAGTTTTTCAGCCAGGAGAACTAATGAGTGAAATCAGCTGGATGAGTTCATGTGTGCAACATGGCAGGACTTTTACTTTCTGACCCTGGACTTTACACTTCTGGTAGAAATGGCCTTTATTTTTATGTTATGACTGCGCTTGGTGTACAAATCCTACTAATATTATAAGTGCATCTCGGGAAAAATGTAAAAATTGCAATGTATTATCCCTTTAAGTCAAGAAATAACAGTATCACACATGTATATGACAACATAACAGTAAGAGCTTTCTTCTCAACAAAACAGCTAAATACTGATGACAGACTGGTTCCTTTCACTAGACTTTTAGAAACACAAGCAGAGTGAATTTCTGAACCAATTGTTCATAAATCCATTCTTCTTACATAATATGTTCCACTGGATTGAATGCCACACTTTTCACACGTTTCACAAGACATTTCGACAGAAATTCGTTCTGCTTGTGCTTCGTGAATACGCCACGGTGTGGATTAAAAACTATGGAAATAAAAAAACAGCTTGAATCGTTACTTTTAAGACATTTTTTAAAAACTTTTCCACACTCAAAATGACATGAACACTGGTTTGAAACCCTTTGGCTATCCTCTCATGACTTTTTTTAGGTTGATCCAGATATTTAATACACCAGCATTGTATAAACAGCAGTTATTCTGAGCCTTGTCTAGTTCTCAAATGATCTAAACAAATCCATGGAAAAGAGCACCAACGCATCATTAAATTACTTCACAAACATCATTAAATTGTCTTTTTTTTGTGGTATGTCCCTCTTGGATAAGTTTTAGTGTTCAGCTTAGAGTGTTTTTTCACTTACAATTCAGAAGATTTATCAACAGGGGAGAGATATGGAGACTATAATTGTCACATGGTTTATCACAAGAGTTATATATCCACTATCAGGCTTTGAGTCAAAAGTTCAATTGCGCCCATGGATGTTGATTTCAAACTCTTACTATAGTTTAAAACAGTTCAAATTACAGTCAACATACATTCAAGGCAAGATTCAAGTAGAAATAAAACAGGATTTTTTTTGGTTTTCATATTATGTTAGGTCAGGGCATGTGTTTTAAAAACTGGCTTAATTACATTTTCTGCTGTAGTTCTGAAAGGACATTACAGGTTTGGTACGACATGAGGGTAAAAACTATTTAAAAATATATATTTAAAGAAGCTGCTAAACTTTCTAATTGATTCGTTTTCAGTTTAAAACTGGTCACGTTTCAAATGTCACTGTTGGTGATGTTGGGCATGTTCTGTGTACACCATACATCAAAACTGCTTTAAAACCTGTCGCACACAATACAGTCCTTCTGTCTCTGATTGATAGTTTAGACCTTTTTAGCAAATAAAAGGTATTTTAGTATAATTGAACAAGCGTCCTCCTTCAGCTTGTGATTCACATGTCTTTCTGCTGTGAAATCTGCACTGCGTTTTATAAAGTAAACATAAGAATATCTTTTATATTAGTATTTCAAGTTGAACATCTACTGAACTGAAGCAATTTCGGTTTCATTTATTATAAATACATAATTTTTTATTTAATCTTGTTCAAATGTTGAGTATCAGATGAGTATCAAATATGATCATCAGGCTTTTGAGGAAGGTTTATTTGTTCATCTCAATCATCATTGCATTACATTTGAATTAAAAACTACAGAAATTTGATCATAAACTAAGCATATATATGATCTTACTAAGAAATATAATTGGCAGATATTGAGTGAAGACTGATATTTATATGCATTTTATGTAAGTTGTATTCATCAGTTATACTGGTATAAAGATCGCATTGATTTACACTACAAGCATCAGAATTTTATCTTACTTTTGACATATAAATTCAGCATCTGCACCAAATTGCATATAGCCTGTTTCCCCCCCTACATATTCTTACTATATCAGATTATATGAGCCATAAAAGCCGGATGTATCAAATGTATAATACTCAAAAAAAAAAAAAACACACAAGTAACTTTTTGGGGGACTTTTAAAAATATATATATTTTGGTTCAATAAACTGGTCCATTAAAAAAAAAAAAATCTGATTATTTCCAACTTTACAGTGTTTAAATATAATATAGACTCCTAAACAATTCTTTTCTTTTTTCATATTTTCAAAATGATCTTCATGCACTAGAGTTGCTTTGAAACTTTGTAAATACAATATCAACACTGGCAAGTAATAAAATTGGTTTCTTCCCTCAGGAGGAAAATGAGGTCCAAAGACAATACAGAGGACAGCACAGTTAATGAAGCTCAGCTGGTCACGAAAACTTCACATGACGTCCAGGAAGAAGACGAGGGGGAAACACTGGAGACTATCAAGGTTAAACACGTGGATGATGACGAGAAACTCGGGCCTGATAATGATGATAAATCAGCACAGAATGACGACCAAATGTTTGGGCTGAGAGATCTGTCCAAAGACAACCTACTGAACCTGCTCGGGGTCATGGAAGGAGAGATTCAGGTGAAACGTTCATTCACCATCAAAACCTGTCTGTGCAACTTTATCTTTGGTTCAGATGAGGGTAGACTTATTATGTAAATGTTTTAATGTGTTAACTTCCTGAATTGCATGTGGTTTTTCAAAATACAATATAGAATCGTTTAACAGCAAGCCATGTATACCTCGATGCAAATGTTTAATATGTGTTTAATATATTTTACTTTAGCAAAAAAGTGTTCAGTTTTGATTTGCTCTGTCCAGTCTGTTCGTGAGTGTCTGGCGCCATCTGGTGTGAGTCCTGCTAAGTCCATCTTTGGCCATCGTTCAGATTCGTTCTGATAACGTCGTTCTCTCAAATTTATGAACAAACGTTTTCCAGTAACGAACGTTTGCTCAAAGTTGGCCTATAGACCTTATTCAGAGCAGCGCCATGACAGGTATGAAAGTGAGGTTGTGAGGGATGATAGACTTACCGTGTTTCCAATGGCATCCGCTGTAAAAAGCTGAATAAAGCTCCTAGATTAGGCTACTTACAATTTTCCACAGCTTATATTATCGGATATTTTTCCACTGTTTCATGAGCAGAACAATCCGAAAACACATTAAATAACAGTACAGCCTATAGAGATCGCTAAGACATGTGACCAACTGGGCGGCAACGTCATCAGAACGCAAAGAATTATGGGTATGTTTGGCCAGTTTACACAGAGTTTAGATGGGCTGGCATAGCAGGCTTGCTTTCTGGAATGAAAAAAATAAAACAGTAGTGTGAAAAACATATTATAATCCTACAAAATGGAGCGGGCTAAAGATAACATTGTCGGACCATACCGCCTAAAACTCAATTCTAATGCAAAGACGAGATATGAGGAGAAAATAAAGGAAATCAAGGGACTGGATCCTTTATGAGTGACTGGTCAGGAGACGTCAACCTGTTGCCCAACTTCCAGCACAACTACATGATATGAGATATATATAAATCAGACTTGACAATATATTCTCAATTCCAAAAAAATAAATAAATAAAATGCACAAACGTATGACAAATCTACACACACGAAGTTTTCAGTAACTTCAAGTCGCAAGTTTAAGCACCACACTCCTCGCGCTCTCTCATCTATCTGCATGCAGTCAGAATTCATGTCAAGATTGCAATCCTGGAGTGTGTGTGTGTGTGTGTGTTTGTCCGCGAGAGGGCGCGGGCACGAGCGGAGAGAGAGAGAGAGAGAGAGAGAGAGAGAGAGAGAGAGAGAGAGAGAGAGAGAGAGAGAGAGAGAGAGAGAGAGAGAGAGAGAGAGCCCTGCTTATGAGTGACGACGGACGGAGGACAGAACCACTAAACATTCAAACGTAACCTATATGGTTACACTTTAGATCTGTGATATTAGTCTGATTTTATTTGAGATTTCGGCTTCCAAAGATTATAGAATATATTTGATAGAGAGACGCGATCGACTGGTGGAAACATAAGAACATACTCCGTCATTTTGTTCATAACAGGACATCATTCAAACAGAACTGCAAGGTTTTTAATTATATTTGTGTACACTCGCAATAAAACACAACATTGTGCTTTTGTCACACTCTAAACTCTGCTGCTATCCATGCCAGGCATTCGTCGCCTTTTTGTCACCTCTGAAACATGGGTTGTAGTTATTATTTTTCCACGCTGGAAAACGATAAAAGGATTTTCCGTTCTTAAGCTTTATGCCACTTCTATCGTGAGAACGACTACTGCAGTTTACAACACAGCAGGTAGACGGAATCTTGTACACTGCGTTCTTCCCTCCATGCAATCAATACTGGCGCCTTCTGTTTGTGCCGCGGATCCCCAAAATGCTTTGCGTTCACCACTGGTAATACGTCACTGGTGACGTCACATTAGCAATCTCTATTGAAGAGATGCATATCCCTCACACCCTCGCTTTCATTCTCATTAAAAATCAAAGATGGCGCTGCCGTGAATAAGGTCTATAGTTCTCAAAACATTAGCACTGATAGGCTACATTATAACGTTTAAGTTGAACGTTCGTATAATGTTTTTATAAATGCTATTTGATAAAGAATGTCATTCCGAAGTAACATTCCAATAGGCCTATGTCTGCAAAATTATTTTAAAAAAACTTGACGTTTTGCTAGTAGAACATTCAGAAATAGCGTAAAGTAATGTAAGCGAAACGTTCTAAGAACATTTGTGTTAACCGTGTTATAGGCTATAGGTAAGAGGAGGATTTAGAGTGAAATAACCTTGTTTTCAGTAAAAGAGATTTAGGCACGTTCTTATTTCAGCTTTGTAAATGTTGTCGATATTTCAGCAAACAGTTATTCGTAGGCTACATTGTGTTTAACATTATGAGGAAACTTTATTATTCAGCTGAACTGCAAAGAGGGGATCAAGCATTTACACAAAAAATATTTAGGCCTACATTTTATTTGGTCCCCTCCCTGAAGGACGTCAAAACAAGATGTATGTGGGTCGAGAAAGTAGTAGCCTACTCGTAATATGAAAATTACAACGTTTTAACAAACAAACTAAACTTAATATTAAAATTCAGCATATTTGTCAGTCACACTGTAGGCTACATAAATTAAATGGTAAAAAGATTGATGTAATGTTTATGTATCTAGGTTTATGTAGGCCTATATTTTTTTTAAATCCAATTTGTTTCAATCATACATTTTAAACTAAATACATGTCATTGTTTTCACAGTATGCATTTTGAGAATATGATAAATAGCCTAAATAAAGGAATTTTAGGCAGGTCAGACCCTCCTGTAATTTGCACCCTGAATAATATCCCAACGCATTTATGATTTTTTCTTGCTACCCAGGCACGAGAAGATGTGATCCATCTACTGAGGTCTGCGCTGTTGAGTCGACCACAGGAGCTGGAGTCCCGCTATGGCTCTTCGGGGCCGACCAGACCCCTGCAAGCCCTGCAGAGAGACCGGACGCTCAGCTACAACCACACACAACACGAGAATGTGTATGATAAGACAATGGCAGAGGTATATACACAGAGAGAAGAATAACAGTGACTAGTTCACCCAATAAGGAAAATTCTGTCATGGTTTGGAACAAGGGTATGGAAGCTGGTTTCCGCCACAGAATAACAAATAAAAAAGGTAATTGCGACTTTTTATCTCACAATTCTGTCTTTTTTTCTCACAATTGCGAGTTTACATCTCACAATTCTGACTTTTTTTAATCTCAGAACTGATATAAAGTGATATAAAGTCGCAATTGCGAAATATAGGCTAAAGTCAGAATTGCGGGATATAAACTCGCAATTGCATGTTATAAAGTCAGAATTGCGAGATGAAATAAGTCGTCGCAATTATTTTTTAAAAATGTTTTATTCTGTGGCGAAAACAAGCTTCCATAATGGTGAGTAAATGATGACAGAATATTCTTTTTTGGATGATCTATCTCTTTAAATTCATCAAATTAGAAGGGTTTGCATGCTTTTAACTCTCTGTTGGCCAGTCTTAAAGTAATTGTGTTTTTACTCTCTGTGTCTCAGCTGGACAGATTGCGGGATAAGCACAAGGACTCATACCGCCGTATGCTGGAACAGCTCTTGCTGGCAGAGAAAAGCCACCGGCGCACTGTCTATGAGCTGGATAGTGAGAAACGCAAACATGTGGATTACATGAACAAGAGCGATGACTTCACCAACCTCCTGGAGCAGGAACGAGAGAGGTGAGAGAGGAGAGATATATGGCAGGGAACAAAACTGATGGTTGAATTGTAAAGTAAAATAAAATAAAATAATAAAATAAACACAATATTGATAGACATTTATTTTTTAAATGACCAACCTACTACGATGTATGCACTATGAAGTTCAAAGTCATTATTTTGCAGAATAATTATTTGTTGAAAATAATTATTCTGATGAATGAAGTTGCAATGAAGTGGGAACACTTTACAATGAGGTTCTTTAGTTAACATTAGTTAGCATGAACTAATAATGAACTGCACTTATACAGCATTTATTAATCTTTGTTGATGTTAATTTCAACATTTATTAATACCTCATTAAAATCTTGTTAAAATTATATGCACTGTGAACTAAAATGAACAAATAATGAACAGCTGTATTTTTATTAACTAACGTTAGCAAAAATTAACAAATACAGTAACAAATGTATTGCTAATGGTTAGTTCATGTTAGTTAATACATTAATGTTAAAGCTACACTGTGTGATTTTTACCCCCATCTAGCGGTGAAAAGGTATATGACCATCCAGTGAATATTAGTTTCTGTTCCTCTCAATTCCAATTTAGTTTTAACTCCTACGGTGGCCAATGTAGTCCAAGATTAACATGGCTTCCCCCTCTTCACATTCGACACAGTGCCATCGAGTGTTAAAACGCGAAAGGCGAAGCTTGAATTAACGGGTATGTCCCTCTTTGGCTAATGTACTTTCAAGATGGAGGGGCAACATGGCGACCGACATTAGAACCCCTTACCCGTATGTATTTTCAATGGCATATTATACACTCACGAGAATACTTTATTACTTGAACGAAGTAAATATACATTAATGAGCACATATATTTTTGAAAGAACTAAGTGTTTTTAGCTAAGAATAAACTAAAAAAGTTACACAGTGTAGCTTTAACTAACGAACCTTATTGTAAAATGTTACCAATGAAGTAATTGATATTGCAATAACATACCTGCCAACTTTTGCGTTTAGCTTTGCGTGAGATTTTTCTGGGGGGGCGGGGGGTGTAAGTAAACAAACCTTATAATAAAACCTCTCCAACCGGGTGAGAGGGTGGGCGCATGCGCGATACGCAGTTTGGAACACAGTCTTTCTCTCGCATCAGCGTGAGAACTCGCCCGTGTGAGCGTGTGAAACCACTCAAATGCGTGTGTCTCACAGCCAAAGCGTGAGAGTTGGCAGGTATGCAATAAGTCAGTCATACTTATTGTTTATTTATCACTAGGTTAAAGCGGTTGCTGAAACAAGAAAAAGCATACCAAATACGCAAGGAAAAAGAATTCACTAAACGTATGCAAAGAATATCTGGAGAGCTGGTAAAGCTGAAGTCCTTTGCACTGATGATGGTTGATGAGCGAGAACTTCATTTGGAGAAAATTGACAAACAGAGCCACAAAATACAAGATCTTCTTCAAAAACTCCAGGAAAAGGAGAAGAATCTAAATGAGGCAGAGAGAAAAGCAAAGGAAGACAACCAAAAGATCATGGATCTTGAGGTTGAGCTGGAGCTAAGAACTTCTAAGTTCACAAAAGAGCAAGAAGAGATGTCTGCGAAACTGTCGGACCAAGAATCTCAACATCAGCAGATTTCCCAGAAACAAATAGAGTTGTTACACAAACTCAGGGAGCTTGAAGAAACGAATGAAGCTCTCCAGAAATCAGCAGAGGAGCTCCAGGCGTTGAGGGACAAGATCAGAAAGGGCGAGTGTGGCAACTCGAATTTGATCGCAGAACTTGAGACTTTGCGTAAAAGAATTCTAGAAATGGAGGGTAAAGATGAAGAGATCACCAAAACTGAGAACAAGTGCAATGAGTTGAAGAAGATGCTTCTGGCCGAGGAGACTCACAATAAAGACCTGAGTCTAGAGGTGGAAAAACTGCAACAGAGAATGACACAGTTAGAAAAACTAGAGATGACCTTCAATATGGGCAGGACAGAATGTGGCCAGTTGCAGGCAGCTTTGGAAAAAGAGAAAAGCCTGACGAAAGAGCTAACAGATGAACTAGTGAGCGTTAAAATCCGTATGAAGGAGCTTGAGTCGTCCGAGCTGAAACTGGAAAAGGATGAGTTGGATTTAAAAGAGGATCTTTTGAAACTCAAGTCAGTTACTGTAATAATGGTTAATGAGCACAAGAACATGGCAGACAGATTTAGGTCCGAGGAAAAGATGAAAGATGAACTGAACCAACTCTATAAGGCAGAGCAGGAGAAAGTCATGGAGGTTACTGAGAGGTTAATAGAGGAGAGCAAGAAGCGTCTGAAACTAAAATCAGAGATGGAGTTGAAGATAGCAACTCTTGTAAAGGAGAGAGATGAAATAAAGGGAAAGCTTTCCAAGGCAGAAGAAAAATGTAAAGATCTGCAAGGTATTATGAAGCACGGTACCATGAACGGAGAAGAAATTGAATCTGCCCAAAAGGTGAAAGAACTGCAGAGAGTCTCAAACGCACATGGAAAAGATGAGAATAAAGTTAAGGAGTTGACTTTGGAGATTGACCGGTTGAAGAATCGTCTTCAGCAGCTCGAAGCTATTGAGGGAGACCTGATCAAACCAGAGTACGGTTTGTTAGCAACTGAGAAAGAAAGGGTGCAATTTCTCCCACAGCAGGTACATGAAATAAGAAGTCAAACTGTGTTGGGTAAAGCAATAGAGCGAGGAGAGGTATGCTGTCAGGAGGCTGAACTTAGACATCGGTTCATGATGGAGGAGGCCAAATCCAGAGACCTTCAAGCAGATGTGCAAGCCCTGAAGGAGAAAATTCATGAGCTCATGAACAAAGAAGATGAGCTTTCCCAGCTACAGGTCGATTACTCCGTTCTGCAACAGAGGTTTCTGGAAGAGGAGGACAAGAAAAAGAGCATAAACACTGAAGTTTTAAACCTCACCAAAGAATTAGAGGTCACCAAGCGCTTCAGCCGAACTCTGCGGCCCATTACCAAAGGAAGCCGAATGATGGATGTTCCAATGACATCGACTGGAATACAAACCGATTCGGTGGACAATAGGACAGCTGATACTGACACTCCTGCGGCATTCATCAAGAAGTCTGTCCAAGAAGAGCACCGGATCATGAGTAGTCTTCAGCAGAGGAGCTTAAAGAAGCCGGCGCAGAGACCGACAGTGCGTGAACTCTACCCTCCAACAGTCAGTGACTTTACTGCAAAGAAGTCCTGGATTCCTTGGATGAGGAAGAAGGACAGCAGTTCTTCCGAAATATCTTCGGATACCAGTGGGGAGGTTGCATCTTCTGAAGTCAACATGTCCCAAAAGCATAACCATCCATTGCACGCTCAGGTGATCCCAGATATTCACAACAACGAGGCAACTTTACAGGTTTGCATTGCCAACTCGGAGGACTTGCCCAAACAAGCTTCTGCCAAACCATCTCAAGAACTTCAGACAACCATCATTCCTACAAATGAACGAACCAAAGAGACAAAGAACCCAGAAAGAGTTCGATCTCCTATGACCTTTGCAACCATCTCAAGAGTAAAGAGTGCCGAGATCGTGAGGTCTCCATCTATGAACAAATCACCAGTGTCCACTGCATCCAACAGCAGCTCCCAGGAGCACGTGGACATGATAACAGGCCGAGCTGTGTTTAAGGAGACTCCTGAGAAACGGATGGTCCCCACACCCATCAAGAAGTCAAATGCTAATGTCATTTCCACAGAAGACAGTAAGATTCACATTCACTCCGGAGCACAGTTTAAGAAGACCAATGATCATGGCTCAGCGGTCATGGTCAAATCTATTTCCGTATCATCTGAGAGTAAGGAGGTTTCTACTGGAACTGTGCTACGCTCGCCACACAATGTGACTGCCAGCAAATCAACATCCAACAAAGCGATAAGTAGCATCACCATCACGCAGGTCACTAAAGCACCAGCCAGACCTACACTCTCAGTGGTAAGTGTCTAATACAATATATGCAGGAATATGGCAAAACAATAAGCCAAGAAAGACCCTATTCAGGGTTGACATATATGTTGCACGTGCTACAATAAAAACAGTCTGTGCGATGAATATATTTACCACTGTAGCACGCGTGTAATATAGTTTAACATGCAAGACAGAGCTTGTATAAAACTGAAAACCTGATTTCATGTCTTTGTGAATCAAAATGTTAGTCTGGTGAAGAGCCCATTCAAGCTCATTTCCAATCTTTCCAAATAGGGGCACCAATCACAAACTTTGAGGATGACGATCAAGATCTTTACAAGATGACGATTGATCTGATTGGTTTTAGGTCTATCCAATTGCGCCCAGAGGGTGCGTCCGTTGGTGACGCCCCTTTAGAAATGAGCTGTCAATGAACCTTCCCCAGACCCTAACTCAGTTACGACTGAGAAGGGTCTGGTTTTAACCAGGCTAAGAGCTTGTTTGTGTGAAGAGAGAATTTGTTCTGTGCATGATGTGTGAGGTTAAGCTAGGGCTGCATGATTGACTGAAATTAAACCAAAATCGCAACTTGGCTTAGTGAGATTATGAAATTGCAAAATCTTTTGAAATAAATATATATATATATATATATGTGCAGGTGAAGCACAGCACTGTTCATCGGGGATCGATTGGTTTGCAGTAAATGCTGCTCTATCTCGGCAAGCGCTGTGAGATTGAGTCATTTACAGTATGACGTGCATTTGAAAAAGAAAGGCGACAAACATCTTTTCAAACTTGTAATGAAAAGTGTTTACAAACCTGTTGTCCAATAAAAGAGAACATTGAATAGAATGTTTAAAATAACTTACTTTTGTGATCTGATGTGCTTCAGGTTACAGAATGAGGCAGAAATTGTATTACTTTTTAATATTCTGTATAGTGATAAAGGCTATGTCGATTAGCATTGCATTTTAAATATACTTTAATGTTTCATCAGTCAAATCGTCTCTGTGTTACAGCGAAAGCTGGATGCCTTAGTTTGTCCACAAAAGAGATTTCCTGGAACATCATAAGATGTATTACTCTTATAATGAAACAGACAGTACATTATGTGTTTACTCAGTAATGCTCTCAAAACCCTATTTTGGATTGAAAAATAGGAAAGAAAGAACTGTTTCTCCAGTGTAGAGAAGTGTATAGTAGTTTTTGTCTCTCTCCGTGGATGCATATGATTTCCTGACAAAAATTCAGAAATGAAGTCACAGATATTTTCATTAAATCATGTTTCTTCTGTCTCTGTTACTCAACAGCAGCCTGTCATGGATGCCCCATCAGCGCGGTCAGGGTTCAGTCGTATCCCAATGTCCCGGGGGATGAAAACGGGAAAAGCTATGCTTGGAGCTTTGGGAATCACCACAGGAGTTAAAGTGGAAGCAAATGCAGAGAACCAGGCCATGAACATTGACCTTAAAAAACCCACTGTCAGTAATGGAGCGTTACAGGGTGGAGGGAAAGGCTGAGGACACTGAACAAATAATAAACACGTTTAAATTTAAGTCTACTGCCAAAAAAAGGGAATTATTTTCAATTACCACTTTCTGCAATTGGTACGTGTCGCAGAGATGCAAAGGAGGACACTGATTTGTCTTGCCCTCCACCTAGGGAAGGAGCCATGCTTGCCTAAATGTTAGCCTTTACTGCAGGACAATGCAGCGCTGCAGAGATGATACGTAGGCCAACCTGGAACTTAGTATCAGCCCCCTACAAAAACACAATAGGACTCCAATGGGTTTTTGGATTACTACAGAAAATAAGCTCTGTGACCAACCAAAGTTTATGATACCTGCATGTTTTTCTGTAGATGAGTTCACCTGTTTGGCGTGATGATATTTAATGTGCCTGACAACCTCCAAGTCCCATTTAGCCACTTTTTAGCAACACCTATTAAAGTAAAAGTACAAGCTTTGCGTAAAGCAGAGTCCATAAACTTAAGTGTGGATGGCTCTGCTTTGAAATTGCAAACTAAAATAAAAAATCTGGGGGTGATATTTGACGCCAATTTAACATTTGACCATCATGTTCGTAACACAGTTAAAACATCATTTTTTCATCTCAGAAACATTGCCAAATTACGCTCTATGTTGACCTTCTCTGTGGCTGAAAAGTTAATCAACACTTTTGTTTTTTCACGTATTGATTATTGTAATGCTTTGCTGGCTGGGGTTTCAAAAGCTACCCTAAGTAAACTACAGTTGGTACAAAATTCGGCTGCTAGGGTTCTGACTGGGACCGGTGCAAGGGAGCACATCACACCTATCCTGGAAAAATTACACTGGCTTCCTGTTAGTTTTCGTATTGATTTTAAAATTCTCATGCTCACCTATAAGGCCTTGAATTAGTTGAATAACTTGGCCCCTCAATATTTATGTGAGCTCTTAACCCCCTACACTCCTACACGTGCTTTACGATCTTCTGAAGCTGGTCTTTTAACTGTCCAAACAACACGGCTAAAAAACTATGGGTGATCGGGCTTTTTCTTCTTTGGCTCCTAAATTGTGGAATTCCCTGCCCTCAGAGATTAGGAATGCAGAATCCCTTATAGTTTTTAAATCGTCCCTTAAAACTTACTTTTTTAGGGCGGCTTTTATGTGATTCGTGTGATTACTGTGTTTGTCATTATATTGGCCTTCTATTTTTATTGCTTGTTTAGTTTTTACTGCTTAGACTGTTGTGCATCTTTCTAATTTCATTATTTTTATGTAAAGTGCTTTGAGATGCTACTTTTAAAGGCACTATATAAAATAAAGTTTATTATTATTATTATTATTATATTAAAAAAAAATCACAGGAGGTATTACTGGTGTATTTTATATTGTAGATCATATTGAGCTTGTGTTCATCACAGACCTTATTTCAGGCATTTAACAAAAAAAAAAAACAATTGACTTTAGGACGATGGATCTGGAAGTGCTATAATGCTAACTTGTTTTTGGTTTGTGCCCACAAAAATATGTATGTATCATCCCTGCAACACTCTATATGCGCTATAGGGGAAGTCAATGGGTCAGTGTTTGGTCTTCTGATGAAATTAATATTTTGCAAGCTACTAACTGTATTAAGTTCAAATGCAATATTATAATAATAGTTTTACCAGTGTCTTTTTTTGGGAGGCTCATAAATGCATTGACAGGACAGTCACTAGTGAAATGTTTGGGACTTTACACAGTCAGCCAATAAGTGCGGGATTTTCGAGTTTGAAGTTGTGTTTATGAAATCAGGTGCATAGAAGTAGCTTTCTTTCAATTAACTAAACAAAAATACAGCAAGTTTTTTTTTTTTTTTTTTTTTACCTCTACTTCAGGAAATGAAGAACAAAGAATGTGCATCAGGTTTTGCTTTTTTATGTTTTTAATTAATTTATGAAGCCACTGTAGATTTTGTTTCATATAATGCTGTTATATTAAAATGCTATCATATTTTGTGCAGGCAATTAGCTTATTTTGTTGTAAATAAAAAAAAAGCCTGATAATATCATGGCTAAATAAGTATTGTGATATTCTGCCATCGTAAACTCAGGGTTTAAAGATAATCCTGAGTTTCCCACTGGTATTTATGACTTTTTGGTGGCGTTCTTGTACGTTCAACTTGTAAATAATACGATCTTACCGACATGACTTGACTTGATCAAACCAGGAGTGCCCATCATGAGCAAAGATGTTAGCATGGAGGTCATGCATGCTGATGCTAACAGACAAGTTAGCGGTTCTCTTCATTAGACCTCTTTGCTCGCAACAGATTGAAAGAATATTATCCAATGAAAAATACATATCAAATGAAATAAAACTGTTATCAAATGAAAATGTGTGATATCTGCAAAACTATGTATTTTAATAGCGTTGTTCATGATTTTAATAGTGTATACTTTTAGCATTCTCTGGCATGTTTATATCAAACCAAGCACTTTCTGTCTGTAATGTTGTTGTGAATTGAAATGCATTGATAAGAGTTTCACCAAAAAGTACATCTGTAATGGAAGACATTGATTGTTTCTAAGTAAAAAAAATTTTATATGATATGATCAGATATGCCATATATTTTAGGGTGACCAAACGTCCTGTTTTCCCAGGACATGTCCTGTTTTCACGTCCTGTCCTGGCCGTCCTGTCTGTTTTTTAAAAAGTGATGAAAATGTCCTGGTTTTCATTATTTTTCATTGGGCCATTAAGCGTGTACTTTAAATACATGCTTGCCTTTGCACACAAAACATATGACTTTGGCTTCACCCCCTCTTGTTATAATCAGCGCGTTCCTCAATCCGCAGCGTCAAGCACAGAGCACGTCAGACTCAGAATCATCAGAATACAGAGGCCTGTGTGTGTGTGTGTGTGTGTGTGTGTGTGTGTGTGTGTGTGTGTGTGTGTGTGTGTGTGTGTGTGTGTGTGTGTGTGTGTTCATAGCAGCCTCATTGGTCTGTCACTGCTTGTCAATGTCAGAATATTTGAAATGACCAATCAAATCAAAGTAGGCGGACTTTACACGTTCACAGAATTTTAGCAGCGTGACGCTTCAGATGCTTCAGTTTACGGTCAAGTGCGAGGTAAGATGTAAGTAGCTAACAGCGTAAAAAAAAAAGAAAAAAAAAGCCCAAATGTTAATTCACAGACGATTTACAGAGAAAATTCCTGTGTTTTCGTTTCGGTCAGGATCCGTGTAAAGCAGAATGCATGAACTGCAAAGCTGGCACGTCGTGTCAGTGTTAAGGTGCTAGCGACCTAGAAGCCCACATAAAGAACGTATAGGCTAAGAGAACATCAGGAGGATTCAAATTTTTTTTTTTTTTTACTGAAATAGTGTTGTAGATTTTTTATTTTATTTTAGTAGTAGATTTTTAACCTATGCTATGGCCATGAAAATAAATAGTGTCATGTAAAAGGTGTTAAAAGCTAAACTTTTTTTTAAATAGTATTCTATTGTTGCGGGCCAAACATTGAATGGAAAGGATGTACTACTTTATGTATTAAAGTACAATAACATAGTTGCAAGGTTGTGAATGCATTTGTCAAGTATTTTTTGATGCATTCTCCCCCAAACCACGCCCCACCCCTTAGCCACGCCCCCTTAAAAAATCACACCACGCCCATCAACCACGCCCCCCGTCCTGTTTTCTGAAAACTAAAATATGGTCACCCAATACTAGGAGTGAATGAAACACTTTGAATAAGAAACAAAGCAAAGACTAGCCTATATTAAAAAACAAAAAAACTTCAATTCTTACTATTCTAATGTTAATGCTGATTCAAATATTATATCTGGATAAGACGATTGTTATTACTGTATTTCAGTAATGAGAAAGATAAAATGAGGGGTGTGGTTTGATGACGTCACGACGGTACTCTGCGTCTATTGGCTGCTGTACTTCCTTGTTTACCGTCTTGTACGTGTTCAATGAGCGCTAACAGAAATAATCATCATTGTTGTTTAATGGCGCGTTCACTGTGCGATCAACACAAGTGACAGCAGAGATATAATACACACAACCGTCCATCAAGGCAAGATATTTGAGGTTATCGTGTAGTGCGCTCGTCTTCATCGGATTATAGAGCGATGATGGCGTCCGGCTATAACGCAAAGGATGAGGACGGTCTCCATCCGGGATCGGTGGGCTCCGAGGGGCCGGGATCCGTCAAGAGCAAGAAGCCCGATAACACGGCCTTTAAACAGCAGCGTTTGCCCGCCTGGCAGCCCATCCTGACCGCGGGCACCGTCCTGCCAGCCTTCTTCATGATCGGACTCATCTTCATCCCCATCGGCATCGGACTCTTCGTCACCTCCAACAACATCAAAGAGTTCGAGGTGACGTAACGTCACCATAGCAACATCATGTTGATTAAAGAGGTTTATTAATGTGCGTTCAAGTCATATATGTGTATCTATGCGTTCAAGTCATCTCGTAAAGATCGTATAACGAGGTGAACGCCACCACAGCGTAATACGAGTGATCTATTTTTTACGAGTTGGGGGCGTGTAAAGAGAGAGACATGGTGGAATAGGCACAATAACGTGACTAAAATATATTTAGCAGTGACATTGCCAGGCTTTTCTATTTACTGCAAAGTAAGCTAATTGCTTGCACAAAATATGATGGCATTATAACATAACATCATTGTTATATAAACGATGAAGTTTGCAGTGGTTCATAAATTAATCAAAAACTTTAAAGCACAAGCACCTGATGCACATTTCTTTCTTCTTCATTTTCCTAGAACTGTATTTAGTTTTTGTGTAATTAGCCTAATTAGAGAAAGTACACCGCCATGTTACTCCGATGAAAGTGACTTGACTGCCAGATCTGTCGTCGTAAACACGACACTTCCCCAGGAGGCCTTGAACGCACCATTATAAGGCTCTGTATATTTGCTGTTGTCAGGTATCACAGTTGTTTTGTGTTGGTTCTGTTGTAGATCGACTACACTGGTGTCGACATGTCAGCCCGTGTTATAACTGTGCTCAGAACTACAGCTGGAACAGCACTAGTGTGTGTACCTGCTCGGTGCCCTTCACCCTGGACCAGCACTTCGACGTAAACACTCTTCATCTCGCATCCTAACACTTAGTAGAAGTAGAAAGTTGGGTTAGTTCACCCCAAAAGGAAAATGATCCCAATCCCATCCTAGGTGTATATTGGACTTTCTTTCAGGCCAATTAAATGGGAGTGAATGGTACCTTGTTTTTAAAGCCCAAAAAAAGCACATCCATCCATCATAAAAGCAATCCACTAGTAACCAGGGGGTCAACGCAGCCTTATACCTCCACCACTGTGCTTTACAGATTCATGTGAGGTTCTCTTATGCTCACCAAGGCTGCATTTGTTTAAAAGTATTAGAAAATGTTTTATTTGATATATCGAACCAAATTTGCTGCATAGCCTGCCTAAAATCCATACCGTTGGAACAGAGGCGGTTCGTTTATAGTTGGATATATTTATCTGTAGGTCCATTAAGTTACTCTGTGAGTGTCTGTGAACTGTATAGTGGTGAAATAAATCGCCTAAAGTGGCATTAGTTCTCATTATTATGCATTTAGAGGACATTTTATTGATCGTACCTTTTAGTTAAATAGATGTTCCCGCTCCTAAAACAACAGGTTTCAGATCAATTGCGTATAAAATGCCTGTGAATAACATTAAAAAAGCCCTCGGACAAAAGATTTTGTGGTTTTCCATCACCATCACTGGATGGTTTTATATCCTCTGACATCTTTTCTTTTGTAGAGTAATGTTTTCATGTACTATGGACTCTCCAACTTCTATCAAAACCATAGACGTTATGTAAAGTCAAGAGACGACAGTCAGCTGAACGGAGATAAAAGCTCTTTACTGGTAAGTGGTTCGATGACTGATAAAACAGTAAAGTATTTCCTGGCATTTAGCCTAGTTTTAAATGCACTTTATTTTGTTGTTTATAAAGTAGTGCGGGTTAATAAAAGTTTGTGTTTACACAATATATGTGTGTACTGTGTATAATTATTTTGTATATACATACACACATTTGTATGTATATATTTAAGAAACATTTGTATGTATATATATACTGTAAAATATAAATAAATAACACATTTTTCTTACATGTATACATGCATATGTATTTGTATATACAAAATAATTATTAATTAATAATTAGGTCATGGGTTGGATTCCCAGGGAAAGCAAGATCTGATAAGAATGTAAATGTGTACCCTGAAATGCAATGTAAGTCGCTTTGGATAAAAGTGTCTGACAAATGCATAAAAGTAAATGTAAATTATACACAGCACTATCATATATTATGTAAACACAAACCTTTATTTTGGATGCGATTAATCTCGATTAATCGTTGCCCAGCACTATTATAAAGATACAGTTCTGCTGAACTTCATGAATGTGCTTTTTATGAAAGGTCCAATATGTTATGTCTTGTCTTTATATGAAAGCAGCACAGTATGTCAGATAGGTTTATGCTATACTTCACATTTCAAGACATTGTTTTTAAGTGTTCGAGTCTTTGTTCTGCAGAGCCCAAGTAAAGAGTGTGAACCGTATCGAACAAGCGAGAAGAAGTCCATTGCTCCCTGCGGGGCGATCGCTAACAGTCTCTTCAATGGTAAGACAAATATGTGTGAGGTCAGCGACCAGTGATAAGCTTATGGCTCAAACAAATACACAAAACATGTGCTTATAATAACACAGATGATGCACTGTATACCAATGTGCAAACTGTTGATATTACAAAGATATTTAGGCAGAGATTTGATATTTTGGCTCTTTATGCCCATGATGCTGATTTCTGTTTAAAATATTTGATCTCTGCAGCCTTGCACCATGTGAATATGAGCCTCAAAATAATATTCACTGCTTACACAGCTGCGTGGAAGTCTTTCTGACTGCTTTCTGTAATTCGTTTGATATTTGTAGACACTTTGGAGCTGTTTTACATCCATCCAAACGGAAGCCGAATAGCTATTCATCTGGTGAAGACCGGCATTGCCTGGTGGACTGACAAACATGTGAAGTTCAGAAACCCAGGAGGAAGCAACAGCAACCTCTCCATTGTGTTCCAAGGTACATAAAGCCCAACCCTAGAAAGCCTACAACATGACCAAAACTTTGCTGAAAAAACACAATCTACTACAGTCCTTCTGTCGTCTGATGGATAGTTTAGACTTTTTCAGCAAGTTAAAGGTCTTTTAGTATAATTGTACAAACGTCCTCCTTCAGTTCAGGCTTCACGTGTTGCCATGCTGTAAAATCTGCACTGTTTTTTTCATAAAGTAAACATAACTTTTATATTGTTATATTGTTAGTAATGTTTCAAGACTTACTGGACTATTTCAATATGTACTACAGCAGCAGGGTAAAAACACATTACAGTGATCACTGTAAAAAATAAACTGTATTTTTACGGTAAAAAAAACGCAGCTGTGTTTGCCAGAACTTTACCGTCAAAAATACGGTAGCAACGTTATTGGTTTTACAGACTTAACTTAAAATTTACAGTAATAAACCGTACTTCATTATCTGATATAATGTTCATTAACCGACCTATTGTAGTATTAATATCTGTTTTGTTCCATTGTAATACACTGACTACCAACAATCATCACAGCACTGATGAGTCACATGATCAATCAAAGCTCATCACAAGAAACTCGTCCACAATAAGGTTAATGCTAATATTTAGAAGCTGCACAGTGTCATTCACACAAACATTAAACACCATCATGGTAACACGCATGAATATTTAAAAATGCAATAAACATTAATTTAACAACATTAAATGTAACATTAAACCCTAATGTACATAACTGATTAGAATAAAAACTGAGGAAACATAGTTATTTCAACAAAAATTCATAAAATGTGAAGTGTCACGCAGGGAATTGTGGGTTTTTCACTGTAAATTGTACAATAAGTTGTTGTTTTTCACTTTCAAAAACTAAATTTAGCGGTATTTTACAGTAAAATTACATTAAATGTACCATTAGATCTATCACAGTTATTTACCGTGTATAGGAAGGAAACTTTCTGTTAACCAATTAACAGTGTTTTTCACTGTTACAGTCTTTTACTGTTAAAATCACAATCATTTTTATCTGTAAATTTTTGAATGTTGGTATAAGTGGTACAAAGTTATTGCATTGTAAAATGGTCTCTATGTTTTTAAAGCTTCGCTGTATTATTGCTAACCAGTGTTATTTGTCCTCACAGATACAAGCAAACCCGTAAACTGGCGCAAACACGTTTATGAGCTGGACCCGACTGACGCTGAGAACAACGGTTTCATCAATGAGGATTTCATCGTGTGGATGAGAACCGCTGCTCTGCCCACCTTCAGGAAACTGTACCGCATCATTCAGAAGAAGAAGGACAACATGACCCCCACATTACCGCCGGGAAACTACAGCCTGGAGGTCACCTACAGTATCCTTCAAGAAAATACTGTTTCAGTCTTTCAATGTCCAATTTGTTTTCATTGTACCAGGTGTAAACAGGGTGTGTGAGATTTGCATACGCCTCTAAACCAGCATTTGCGTTCATAATTTGAAGGTAGGGTAGGCAATTTCAGAGAGCTTAGCAATAGCAAGATCGCACCAGTGGCGACTGCTGGTCTTTCAAAGAGGGGAAGCTTGTTTTCGACCTACATCATAAAAATTGTCCATTTATTTATAGCCTAGCTGGCCTAGCCTACTGTATGAATGAACAAACGATCTAAAAAAATATATTAAACTGGACCGTGTCCAGGCCCGCCCACTCCTTCATTCACCCCAGAGACGCTGAGCGTCCGTGAGCGGGACATGATCACAGCATTTATCCAATGACCGTCTAGTTTTGAAGCACTGAAACAATTTTTTCAAAGCAGCCGCATTGTAGTCAATGGACGCTGAGCTTCAACAGGGAATGTGACGCTCCGGGTATCTATGCGAAGGAATCGAGTCAGCCGACCTGCTATACGTAGCTGTTTCTATACCAACTCGTATTCGAGATGAACGTGTTCTAATGCATTTTTAGTCAATAAAATGTTAACACAATAGTACATATTTGACCAATGATTTTTTGACATTATAAGGGAAGCCGAGCTTCCCTTGCAGTCTTAGAGAAACCCCCCTGTTTTTTGTTTCATTTACATGTCTTTGGTCCGTGTTGCGTTCATATTTAATTTGATCTGCACTAGAGTTGGTTTGGGTCTCGGTCCGCTTGTTTGGTGTCACCAGGGTTCAGATGGCAGCTTCACACTAATGCAACTGAACCGCACGAACAGAGCAACACACCAGGGTTTGTTTTACCAAACACACGCTACGTGCCGCTCTCAGGTCGCTAACAGTTAACCAGTGCTCAGGTATTTTAAACATCTTTTTACCCCAAAGATGTTTTGCTGGGTTCTAGGACATGCTCTTAATCAGGAAGTTAATGAATGTCCAATTCCTCCCTAAATAAAGTGGCAAGAAGAGTGGAATATGTGCAAGAATAATAAGTTGTATGAAATTCATCCGGAAATAACAAACAGACTTTCTATCAATTTTAACTTGATCAAGTGGTCTACAGCAGATGCCATATGGGTCACACAAGTTTGACCCATGCTTTTTTTTCTTAAAGGTGAAGACCCAACTTTATGTATGTTTTGTAAAATTCCCTTATCTGTCAAACATATTTTTATTAGATTGTCCTGGACTTAACGCAAGCAGAATGCTCTTTTATGAAGTTAGTTACTTCATTGAAGGACGTATTTAATGAGATTATGCCTGAGAAGGTTTTGGATTTTTTATCATATGTTAATTTAAAAAAAATATATTGTATTATATGACTTATATTTGTTTTGTTTTTATTATATTTATATGATATTTGTATTTTTGTAATTACATTTTTGCCATGAAAATAGCTTTGAATGCTGACATGGCATTAAATAAAAATAAGTCTTTAAAGTGTCTTCTATATGTAAGCAAACGTATGTTGAAATACGGTAACGTTCTTTAATAACGTGAACCCAGATTACCCGGTGCGCAGCTTTGACGGCCGCAAGCGTATGATCCTCAGCACTATTTCCTGGATGGGTGGGAAAAACCCTTTCCTGGGAATCGCCTACATCACAGTGGGATCCGTGTGCTTCTTCCTGGGAGTGGTCCTGCTGATCATCCACCATAAATACGGCAACCGCAACAACAGCGCCGACATTCCCAATTAACGGCGGATCAGCGCCCTGACGTGAGTGTGTATCGTGATGTCTCACGCAGGAGAGGCTCCTGCACACACAGCTGCCAGAGCGACGGCTGACCATGTTATTGTGTATGCGCTGGCAGTTTAATGATCTGTTTAAGCCTTTCTTTCATCCACACCAAAGCTTTATATTGGAAATCTGGATTCTGGTGATTAAGTATTTTGTGGTGAGGACAGTATGAAGGCACTGTGGAGTAACTGAATGATGGGTAGTTGTACAGTAGGACTGTATTTGAGTGAATCCCACAAACATGTCCAGGTCATATTTTGCCCAAAAATGAAAAAGGTAAGGGGGGGAATCGTATGTTTCAAGACAAATCACTTTGTATTGACATTTTCATGGGCACATTTTCCCCTAAATATTCACCATGACATTTTACTTTTTAGTTTGTTTGTAATTGCTATGTCATGATTTTAATTATTAGTCTTTACAACAGTGATTTTATTAAGATCAGCATACTGGTAACTACAGGCAAATACAACACATTCTACCATGGTGCAGTATTTATTTATTTATTATTTATTTATTTGCATTATAGTAATGAGAATTTGGGGAATTGTGCTTATTTGTCATGAATATGCTATATATATATATATTATATCAGCCTAAAAGTATATATTTACTTTTTTTTTTCTTTTGATTTTGAGGTTAAATATGACCAATCTTGACTGGCTTTGTGAGATTCATCCATTTGGATAATATAATATACTACACTGATAATATGGTACAATCAAAACAGTAATGGATTTTAATCAGTGATTTTTATACAAATTCAATATTCATGATAAAATAGTTTGTCATGCAAATCAGCAAGAATTGTTGCACTGTGTTATTTGAAATGCTAAACTGTAATGCTCAAAGCTTGTGTGTTTCTTCTCTGAAAAGCTTGTTCTGTGCAATGTGCAAATATTTAAAAAGGACATGTGTGTGTGTGTGTTTGGCAGCTGCTATGAAATCCTGTATCCAGCTCAGTTCTGTGTGTCTGTTGTTGGGTCAAAGTCGTGTCATTTACTGAAAAGAGTTGTGTGATAATAAACGACAAATGCATGAGAGATGTGCTGTGTTGCTTTTCCTGCTCGGTCCTGCAAGTGAAGTATACTGAGTAACTGATCACATGTAATCTGAATTATGTAATCAGATTCAAAAAATGAAGTAGATTATATATATTTTTTAAATACTCACCAGACTACAGTTATTTTTTTTATTGATTAAATTAATACATATTCACACAGAGGCAGTAAATCATTCATAATTCATTCAATGATTCTCCCTAATTTTTCATGTTTCATATCGCTTATATGCATTCAGAAAGTCTTCTAGTCTTGTGATATTACACACACACACACACACACAACACACACCACACACACACACACACACACACACACACACACACACACACACACACACACCCAGCCACTAGTCAGGTGTCTATAATTACATGGAAAACTGAGAGGTCACACAGCATTTACAGAAATCATTTCACTTTTAAGGAGTGTTTTCTCAACACAGCATATAAAATAAACTCTTGACAAACACATTAATTTGTATTGTCAGTTAGCCATTTAAAGGTGCCCTAAAATGGTTTTTTAAATTATTTTATAATGTTTCCTGGGTTGCCCTTATAATGTTAGTATGTTTTTTAGATAAAAAATAGTCATAATTTAGAAATAAAAGGCATTTTTCCTAGCCTGATTTTAGTCTCTGATTTGAACACTCTGTTTGAAGGGGCGTGTCTGCTGTGAGAACCGGCCTCTGCTGTGATTGGCTGACATGCTTGCATATGAAATGAGACACGTGAAACTCTCTCGAATACTTATACTACAGCTGTTATATACGTTTTAACTATTACAGCTATCGAGCTTAACGAATCGTGAGATGTTTTTCAAGTATTTAAATCTATGTCCATCACATAAAATGTTGCTGTGAAGAGCATTGAACAAGCAGATGACAGTCTGTCTGTTGATCGCGAGACAACGCAGTTTCTCTCTCTCATGCTTTCATCAATGCAAACGATGTAAATACAGTAAGAGCTTCGTTGTGCAGTGTAACAGCGTCATTGATTTCATAACGAGTTTGGCAAGAGAGATAAACTCGCGCTGTGTGGATTGTTCTTTGACCGCTTTCTGTATAGTTTATTCACTGAGAATTAGCCTATTTAACGTTAGTTATGTATGCTCGTTACTTGAAGTTTGCTAGTACTGTACTAGGATCTTGCGCTGGATCTAACACAGTGTAAATTATCTTTAATAAAATTACTACTTACCGGTTGCAGGAATATGGTTGGAATTACCCCCTTCTTCAGTTTGAGACGCTGAGAGAAGCTTGATATTGTCCGTGGTTCGAAAATAAGTCCGTGGTGAAATGGGCAGAGCAAACTAACAACTTCGAATTAAACTGTTGCGGTATCCGATTATATATAAACATCAACCACGCCTGTTGACATTTCTTTTCTGTGGGAAGGGTATGAAAAGTCCTCACATCCCCTGCACAGCCTGGAACATAGCATTTATTTCCATGATCTGCCTTTTTTCTCTCTGATCCTCGCTTGCTCTGATGGTTCGGCTGTGCAGTGCTTGTCATTGAGGGCTGGGATATGCAAATCTTTGGAGGCGTGACCCCCGACTGTTGCGTCACAGTCGGTATTATGTGGAGATTCGCCTGTTTTTCAGGGGTGTTTTTTAAAAACGAGATTTAAATAAGAAGGAGAAAACAATGGTGTTTGAAACTCACTGTATGTCATGTCATGACTGAACTCTTGTTATTTAACTATGCCAACATAAATTCAATTTTGAAGTTGAGGGCACCTTTAACCATGTCTTGATATGTCTTTGGAAATCCTGACGCAATGTTTAATGCACTTCATGTTGCTGATGACAAAGACTGGAATATATTGTCTTTCTATTTCTATTTGTGTAATATGGTACAGTATCCTGTTCAATTCAATGTGATAAACATGTTAGGCCAAAAGTCAGTGGTCAGATTACATTACCTAAAATGTGCAATGTCATATAATACGTTACTAACTACAATTTTTTGTCATGTAAGTTGGAATCAGTAACACTACGATTACTAAGTTATTTACCCAGCACCGCAAATGGGTTGTCAAATGTTTGGTGTCTGGCCAGATTACAGTTTGCTGGATAATTGTTTTCTTTTTTCCTCCTGGAACAGTCTGGCAGTGAAATGTACTTTACACCTGTGACTACTAGCTACTATACACTCAAAAAACCTAAAAAATGCTGGGTTGTTTCAACCTAAATTTGGGTCAAATATTGACGAACCCAAACGTTGGGTTAAATTTTAATAACATTTTTAACCCAACGGTTGGGTTCTTTCGTATTTAACCCAAAGTTGAGTTTAAACAGCCAAGCATTATTCTCCTAAACTTGTATACTGACTGACGTGGATGAAATAATGACTAAACAAAATCAGAAAGATGAGTTTTTATTCAAGCCGAAGTGTAACAAACATTTATTAATAATAACTGTAGTATATTTAACCAAACGCATTTTAATTGAACAACCAAAAGGTAAAAGATCACTCGGCTACTCGAATCGTTTTTGAATCATTCAATTCGAACGGACAGTCCGAACGAACCGATTTGCTAGAAAGAATCAAGCGAATTCGCTTACTCAAATCTTTTTTTTTTTTGAGTCATTTGGAACGCATAGTCCGAACGAACCGATTCGCTTTAAAGAACCGGATCTCGCAGCTCTCCGGCCCAACAGGAGGCAGCGATGCGCTGTTTATTCTGCGTCAGACTCGAGCTGAAGAAGGAAGTGACATTTTCCAAGTGTCCTTGTGCTGGTGCGGCTTCCTGAACATCACGATCTGAAGGAGAAATCATTCATCACCATGTTTAGGCATTTACGGGTGAGATTGAAGATCTTTATGTCATTTATTATTGATTTATCTGGCGAAAGCGATTGAGCATCTTCTCAGAACACAGCCTGATTAGATTTGGCCAGAATTAGAAACACTGTTAGCCTAGTAGCAACTCTCATGACCTCCTGCCCATTACTGAAGATTATCAAGCATTTGTGTAGACTTTACTTTATAAAGAAAATTACCGTTTGACAAAAAATACATATACTGTATTTAGTATATTGATATGTAAATCCATGTAATTTAACCAATCTCTCTCAAACTCGATAAACTCGGAGTTTCCTGGAGAGATTTACGCTATCATTATTAAATCATAATGTACGTGAGGGTTGTTGATATTTGAGAGCTGTGTGTGTGTGTGTGTAATATATATATATATATATATATATATATATTACACACACACACACACACACACACACACACACACACACACACACCACACACACACACACGAGTATAGTCAGAATTAATGGCACCCCTGCTAAAATATGCCAATTTTTTTTTTGTAGAAAAGCATTTATTTCATAATGCGAGTATGAAATAAATAATCACATTATGTGATTAATACCCCCCCCCCTCCCCCCCACACACATTCAATTGTTTTACTTCAATTAGTAAGGTTAGATTTTGGCTTTTTTTTTTAAATGAAAGATCAAAAGGATTAACAATGCAGATGTATTTTTTTACAGCCATTTTTGATCATATTTACCAGGGGTGCATATTTAAAACACCAGCACTGTTTATGCGTGTGTATATGGATATATGTATGTATCTGTATGTACTTTATACTGTATATGATCAGTGTAGGTCCAATGTAAATGGATGAACAGAGGTTTTAGTGTGCAGAAGTGTGTTTTTTCCCATTTATGGAAGCATGTTTCCACCATGTAATAATAAAATAAGTAATGCTTTATCTACATTTGGGCTTTTTAAATCAGATTCTGAGAGGTTCTTCTGTTTCTGTATTCCTGAATTTGTCTGCGGATCTGAATTTTAGTATGATAAACTTATAAATAATTTTTCAGAATTGTGAAACAAAAACTTTGAATTTCAAGGGAAAAAGCGTCTGAATTGTGAGATAAGTCACTTTATGTGTTATCCTGTGTTGGAAGCGATGTGTTTTAGCTTCTGCGCATCCGTTTCAGTAATGAGTGTGTGTGTTCGTCCTCCAGACCCTGCAGCAGTTCTCCAGGAGGACCGTGTCCAGTAGCGCACGCAGACAGCTGGAGAATAAAGTCCCCGGAAAGCAGAAGATGTTTCAAGTTAGTTCTGGTCTAATCCAACTGGACATTTAGTCAAATCCTAAGATTTCGCAGGTTTAGTCTCTACATCTTTTTATTCCTCTTTGGCACTCGCTAATGGTAATGTAAAAGTTAAGATTGTAATTTGTCCCAGGTTCTGGACTGATATTGTGGATGAACAGATAAGTACGAAATGATTCGCTAGTAGGGTTCACTTGTATAGTAGGCTGTATATTACTAATCACTGCATGTGTCATAATACTGAAATATCATGAAGTGTCAAATTAAACGAGTACTTAAAGCTTCACTTATTCTATAACTGCGATTTCACTGGCTTTGATGCTGGATCATAAGCTTAGGCTGAAGATGGCTGTTATATTATAATTCTTAAGAATAAAATATCTATGTGACTGAGATCAATCTTGAATGTTCAGTTTGTGTTGGTGGTGTCGCTTACAGAAGTAAAATTGAGCAAAATAAGTTATTAAATGAGATCTGTAGCATTATTAGTGGAAAATCAGAACAAGGCTTTTCTTCCATGAACTGTTTTTATGCTTTACACTTGTGTCCCCCTTAAAAGGAAGTGTTAAAGTATCAAATGTGTCATTTCTGCTTCTTTCAGGAAGACAATGGCATTCCGGTGCATTTGAAGGGCGGCGTTACAGACGCTCTCTTGTACAGGGCGACTATGGCTCTCACTGTCTTTGGTAAGCTTTATATATTTGGCTTGTCATGTTAGCATTCATTTATTATTTGTGCTTTTTCAGTCTTTTATCTGGAAATCCATTGACATGGGATGAAGTCATAATACAAAATCTTTTAAAATATAATCAAATCAATTTAACATTTCCTTTCATTTGTTTTGGCAAGCAAAGTGCTACACAACCTGAGTTTACTGGTAAAATTAAAAAATCGAAGAAAACATTTTAATTGTATTTTTTTTTTTTAAATTATGTTTTTGTGGGTCCTTCCATACGTCTACAATGATCATGATGGCTGTCATGCTCCAAAACAAAAGCACATAAAAGTAGCTCTTGCATATTGTGCTTTATTCCAGTTATATTATCTGAAGAAATGTTCGAATGATATAATCCACGGCTAGCTGTGCATTAAACGATTTTAAATCACGACGTGAAGGCAAAGAACCACCTGACGTGAAGCGGAGTGCATTAACAGGGTTTAATGCACAGCTAGCCGTGGATTATCCCGATTATACCATGGTCATTTTCCAGCATTGACAACTTAAAGCTGTTATTGATTTTACACGACTCGTTAGATCCAGCATTCTGCCCGCTTTGAATCAAACACCGAGATAAAGTAGTGCGTAAGATTACATTTATTTAAATGAATGAATTCTAGCATTTATTTTAATTCATTATCACGAGAGTGAGATGAGAGATGTGTGTGAATTACCGGCATCTCTCTCTATTAACAACAAAACTCAGTTTAAATGACTTCGAAACCAGCGATGTTGCCCTCTCAATGCTGAGAAATAAAATGTAGCGGAGCTATTTTATTAATAAATGTTTATTAAGTTTGTGTGCAGTACGATCTCTGAGTGATGTATGCATGTGTGTGCTTCAATGAAAGCAGTGCATTAATATAGAACGGTGATCAAACTCGACTTGGAACTACCTGTGTTAAAAAGATTTATTGCACACCTTCCAGCCAATCAGAATCGAGTATTCAGACAGTCCATGGTATATGCCGAATACACACATGTTCACATCCAGATTACAAACTGGCAAGCCAATGGCATGGCTATCAGTGATGCTAAAATGACATTGGTTCTTATGATTATTTTTTTGAATTACAGAATGCTAATGCAACTAGACATGATACATGAGGGACGATTATCAGTGAATAACATTTTAATTGTGGTCTCTTCTCACACAAAGCCATTATATAACTTATGGTTAGAATGTAGCGCACTAGGGCTGCTTTTATGTCCTTTGTGGAGCAGAACAGGTGTTTTTTGTTTTTTCAATTGGTGAAAAATTACACCATATTGGTTTGGATAATTTTTTTATTATTATTTATTAAAGATGAGCTGTTCCGAGAGTACATATAGTTGGCATTCTGATTTGTGTATATGATGGAGAAACATCTGATCAAAGGTTACGGGTTGTTCAGGGTTGTTGTTTGTCGTGATGTTTTGTACTTTGTGCTCTTTCATTGCACAAAATGAACTGAATGTATTTATTTTCCTCGATAAACGAGTTCTCTTCTTCTTCTGTCCTCAGGATGCGGTTATGTGGTTTATTCATTGCTCGACGCAGCGCTGCCGAAGAAGAAGAATTGAACATGCCTCTATTCATGTGTCTGAGTTGTAAAGATCTCTAATCCTCAAAATTATATGTCTTGTCATTTATTTTGAGTACAATGGATTCATATTTATTGATTGTACTATAAAGCGCAATCATTATGTAATAAAACGTTCCACTGTACTGAGTCTTTGTGTTTTAACTTTTGCTCGCCACTATATGTTTACTGCATTTCATTAGATTTAGAGTCAGGTAAAGCAGAATCTTTTCTTCCGTATCGTCGTGACATACCCGAGTGTAACGGATTATCGAATAAGAAAGAATGTTGGGTGGAGACTTGGGTCAATGAATCTGATGTTGAGATGTGGGCTTGTCCCAGTGGGGTCAGCTGGAGGTGAGTAACTGGACTCAATGATTGGAGAAGTCCTGCATACATCACCAGAAAGAAATCTCTCATTTTCAATGGAAGATCCAATGATATTTTGAGGTAAAAAAATAAAAATGAAACCTATACATGGATCATTTTGTTTACAATAAGATCTATGGCATATATTTGCAATACAGTATCATATCTTGATCCCATTCTTTGCTGAATTGAAGCATAAGTGTTTAAAACACTGTATGCACTTCATAATATGGTTGATAATTGTTAGCTATATACACACACAAAAAAAACATGATTTGTCAAATCAACTTAGATCATGTGGTTCAGATAACAATATTGAGTTTCTCTTTATTAAACCAATCTCCTTTGTTGTATTAACTCAGATTTTTCTTTAAATGAACAAAACATTTTAAGGTAACCTACTTTTTAAGTTAAACCAAGAATATTTTTTAGAGTATACAGTGTAGTAAATGACAATTCTGCTATGTAGAAATATAGCATGCTAATAGTATGGTTTGCAATAGCTAGTTCTCTATGGACTTTCTGCTGAAAATAGTAGCCAACAAATAAGCCAAAGTTCGCTCAGTGTTTAAATGAACATTCCTGCTGTTCGGTGGATTTTGGACTGTCCTGGTTTGTTTAAAAAAGAAGCTAAAATTAAATAATTTTTTGTTTTGAGGGAGAAAATATCTGTCCCATAAAAACACACTGGACAAGCTTAGGCTAGCAGAAGATTTAAAATTAGGAAGAATTTTAATAGATATATAAAATCAATTTTTTCTTTTTAAGAAAAAATGTCATGTCCAGTGCAAATTGACAACAGGGTGAATGTTATGTTTCTAACAGATAGGACTAAAAAAGGAAGAAAAGAAAAGTGTATATCTATCTTTGTTCTTGGAGTTACCTTCCCTTCAGGGAATGATGTCACTTCTAGCAAGTCATGCAATTTAAAGCATATGTAGACAATATTTTTCATAAACACTTTTTTTTAATACTGATTGAAACTCTTCAGATCCTAATAGCAATCAATAAAAAAGTCGTATGTATATATATACACTACCGTTCAAAAGTTTGGGGTCGGTACGATTTTTAATGTTTTTAAAAGAAGTCTCTTCTGCTCACCAAGGCTGCATTTATTTGATTAAAAATACAAAACAAACCCAGTAATATTGTGAAATATTATTACAATGTAAAACAGCTGTTTTTATGTGAATATATAGTAAAGTGTAATTTATTCCTGTGATCAAAGCTGAATTTATCAGCATCATTACTCCAGTCTTCAGTGTCACATGATCCTTCAGAAATCACTATAATATGATGATTTGATGCTCAAGAAACATTTATGATTATTATCACAGTTGAAAACAGTTTTGCTGCTTCATATTTTTGTGCAAACCGTGATTATTTTTTTCAGGATTCTTTGAAAGTTCAAGAGAAAAGCATTTAATTAAAAAAGTAATATTTTGCATTATTATAAATGTCTTTACTGTCACTTTTGATCAATTTAATGCGTCCTTTCTAAAGAAAAGTATTAATTTCTTTTAAAAAAAAAATAATCGTATTGACCCAAAACTTTTGAACGGTAGTATATATATATATATATATATATATATATATATATATATATATATATATATAGTGGTGTGAATAAGTGTTGGCACCCATGCTAAAGTTGCCTAAAAAGAGGAATAAAAAATCATCTTTTGGATATTGATCTTAATGCCTTAATTAGAAAAATGAGGAAAACTCCAACCTTTAAGGACACAAATTTTCTTTGTGAATGAATAATGTATCATAAATAAATAAATGTTTTTCCTTAAAATACAGGGTGCATAAGTCAGTGCCCCCCTATGTTAAATTCCCATAGAGTCAGGCAGATTTTTATTTTTAAAAGCCAGTTATTTCATGGATCCAGGATAATAGGCATCCTGATAAAGTTCCCTTGGCCTTTGGAATTAAAATATCCCCACATCATCACACACCATTCACCATGCCTAGAGATTGGCATGGGGTACTTTCCATAAGATCATCTTTTAATGCAAATCAAACCAGCTATTAGGCTAACTGATGAAAAACCATGCCAATCTCTAGGCATCAATATATGCAGAGTCTGCACAAGCCGTGTGTGTGTGTGTGTGTGTGTGTGTGTGTGTGTGTGTGTGTGTGTGTGTGTGTGTGTGTGTGTGTGTGTGTGTGTGTGTGTGTGTGTGTGTGTGTGTTCATGTGTTTCAGAGAAGGCGTTGCTTTGAGATGCTCTGAAGGGAGGGTGGGATCTCATGCTTTCAAAGCTACATAGCTTCTCCCAAATTACCTACCTTTAAAGGGTTTGTTTACCCAAAAATGAAAATTCTGTCGTCATCTTCGCCGTTTTTTAGGAATGGCAGGTTATTATAGAGCATTTTGCCGAAATTTCTCTGATGTGGCTTTAACTAATTTAACTATTAACTAATCTGCTTCGTGCCTGGCAGAAATCCCTGTGGTCTGAGGAGTGTCAGCATGCTTGCGAAGCTGTGAAGAGTCTGTGGTGTAGTGCCCCAGTGTTATCTGCATCGGATTATTCACGTTCTTTTAAACCTGATGTTTGTGCTAGTGCTACCGGAGCCGGAACACAGGGCTCTCAAGTCTCACGCATTTGGCGTGAGACACACGCATTTCAACCCGTTCACACGCTCACACGCCACACCTTGTATTTCTCACGCTGAGGAGTAAGGAAACTTGTACCGCTATACAATAAATGGACGAGGCGCAAGCAAACGGAGGGAAGTTCTCTGCCGAGTTCATATAATCTGTCTCGAGTTACAGAGTTAAATGCCAGCTACCAGCCAATCAGAAATTAGAATTAGATGTTTCCGGGTAAATTATGTGTTACCGCTGCAAGCACGTTCATTACTAGACAACACGCGCACACACGGAGTGGAAGTTGAAAGAGCAAGATCTGATGAATGCGGTTTGCGGACCTCTTCATTTATGTTAATTTTTTAGCATTGATTTTACGATTCCTGGACAATATCTCTTGCCTGTGATCAAAGACAGTGAGAGCTGATGTTGAGGAGTATAGCCAAATTCGTGCTAAATTATTTTTGATGCATTCAAAAACTCTCCAACTACTTTTAAAGGGCTCATCGGATGCAAAATACACTTTTATTTGGTGTTTGCAAATAAATGTGTCTTTGCAGTGTGTGGACACACAATCACCATGCATTGAAAAAATCCATTCACTTTTTTGAATCCTCAAAAAGCCAAAAAGTTGTTGCTCATTATCATTTAAAGAGACATGCACCGAAACGTGTCACTGTGAACAGAGCTGTTTTTGAGGAGGTAAAAAGGGTGTTTTTTTACACAACCATTGAGAAATTTTAACCAAAGTATGTTACAAACTTTACATGAAGACCCCAAAGAATCATACCAACTTGGGGAAAATGGGCATCCAATGACCCCTGTAAAGGTGACCGGTTTGGGTCTTGACATGCATGCTCAGGGCAAGTTGTTATGACACAATGTTATGTACATTGAGCACTGATGTTCAGTTGGCTTGTTTGGGGTCAATTTTTTTTAAAAATTTTTTTCAATAAATTTGTATTTTTTTAAATATAACTATTTATTTTATTTGGATGAATTTGTCTTTTTATCAGATTTACAAACTGATATAATTTCCATTTGTGCTGGTCAATTATGAACAATAGGCAATATTGAACTGCTAGCAAAAATTGAAGCGAAATTGGTTGGGTCGAGGGACCGCTGCTGCAAATATTTGGGTGGCTCCTCCCCTAAATCTCACTCTAAACTTTTGGTAAAACTTGAGAGCCCTGGGAACAGTAAATTACTCTTGCAGGATTCACGGAGTAGCCTACTTCTCGAAAAAGTTCTTGCCATATCAGTTACACTATAGTACGATTGAAAAAGAAGCACTTGCTTTATTACTGGCGTTACAACATTTCAAAGTGTATGTGGGATCAAGTTCTATTCCCGTGCTCGTCTTTACTGATCACAATCCACTTGTATTTTTGTCTCGAATGCGCAATGCAAATCAACGAATTAGGTCCTTGTTTATTCAAGATTTTTATCTTGAGATTCGCTATAAAAAGGGCAAGGACAATGTATTAGCAGACGCCTTATCTCGTTCTTTTATTTTTGTTTAATAAAAAAAATCACTTATTATTGATTTTTCTTTTTATGTGTGGGGGTGTTATATGTTTTATGTTTTGTGTGGGTTGTTCTGTATGTGTGTGCAGGGATTGGCTGCCGTTGGAAGAGCCTGATTGGTGGATCCACTGCTTTAAAAGGCCGGCGCTAATCGAAAATGTGGAGCTCATTCTGGCGTTGTCCTGGTGGCGTGAAGAGCTCCACATCCCTCCCCCCATCGGCAGATCCCAAACCTTTTAGTTGATTATGTTTGTTTGTGATGATTTAATTCAGTTCTGTTTTATGTTATAGGAGCGTAGTGTCCTGCCATTTATTTTGACTTTGTTTGTGCTTGTTTATTTATAAGGAGTTAGGGAAGGTTCTTTGTAATTTTGTTTGTTTCCCCGATTAGGTCATTTATACATGTTTGTTTATAATTGTTTTGCCATTGGGGCACCCTGAAGCCATGGCTCCTAATTCAAATACTTTTTTCCACCTTAAATAAATGATAGGCTATACTTTTGTGGAACTTGAGTGTCTTTGGTGATCTGTCGGCTCCGGCTGGTTTCCTTTTAAACAACAAAAGTTCACGGCAAGCCCATCCTTATCTAGCCTGGCATGCCAGACCTACATCAAGATGTTTGGTCTGGGAACTCTCCATTGGCATACCTCAATCCGAGGGGCGGGATAAACGGTTGTCTTTCAAAATCCCTCTGCACGCAATAGGATAGCGCTACAACCAACCAGAGCAACGAACGGCTGTGGCTGAGTGAGTCCCATGCGTTTTTCCACCAGCGGAGCTAGTTGATATATTAAACTTTTGCCGTATCAGGTCGGCAAAACTCCGAACACATCTTCCTTTTTTAAGAATGACTTAAGTGACGTTCTCTTAACTCCAAGTCCTCCAGAGTCGCGGCCAAAGCCGATTCGAAAGACCGCTGCATCTTCATTGTTTTCAAGTAGCAGGGAAATCCCCTATGGAAATCACGCGGAACGTCATGAACTCTGCCGTCATTGTGTTAAGCCCGCCCGCCGACTCTATACACGATGTGATTGGCCTGACCAGTTTTTGGTTTTTCCAGCTCAAAAGTCTATGGAGAGTTGCTAGACCACACTGGCAGCAAAATACTTTTTACTGCCGCTAGGGTGCGTCTTTCTAGGCTAATCCTTATCACGATGGGTCGTAACACTCACACTCATGTCGTTTCTCTTTTTAATGAAATCTGAGCGATTTATGTCCCTCCAAAGTCTACACAGTTCATAGTTCACAGTTCAGTTCTACAGTTCATAAAGAAATCTTAAAACTAATTTTTAATTGAGCAGTGTAGTACAGTTTAGCTAGTTTATGTTCTTTAGGGACGATAATTTTATATGATGAACATATTGAATTTAAGCTTTTTTCATATAAACATTTATCAGCAGAAGCTCAACCGAACCTGCTTGATGCACTCTTTGGTTATTGCTGAAGCTCAAACGTTCTGGGTAAAACGAGAATGAATCTCATTGGTTCTTGAAGAAGCTCAAAAGTGTAAATAAAAGACTAAATTTAATCTGTTCGTCATATAAAGTGATCGAGTCTCTTCAGGAAATTTGGACTAAACCATTAAATTCATATGGATTAGTTTTACGATCTATTTATGAACTTTTTGAAGTGTCAAAGTGGTAGTGATGTACAGAAAGCTCTCAGATTTCATCAAAAATATCTTCATTTGTGTTCTGAAGATGAAAAAAAGTTTTACGGGTTAATAACTACATGAGAAAATGATTTTAGGGTGAACTATCCCTTTAAGATTTTAAAAGCCAAATGGCTCCAATGTAACAATGCAACTGGAATTTGGAAGATATAATTGTTCTGCACAATAAAAATAGGTATTACAAATACATTGTGTCATGTCAAAGAGAATAAGTAAATTTATATAGGCCTACTAATACTCAAAATGGCTAATTTAGAATTATACAAATGTAACCTTTATTTCAAAGTGATGTTTGATTGGTGACATATGCCTGTCAAGTCCTTCAAAAAGTTTATTATTATTATTCTGAAATAATCATTATGAATTTTATGTTAATTTGTTTATGTGCATGAAAAAACAAGTGGCATAAAACTTAATTAACATTTTACGTAGTTTAATGGTGACATAAATCCACCAAACTGTAGGAGACCCACAAACATAAAAGTAATAACTTCACAAGTTGTACGTTGTAGGCGACTTGTGGTCAAACAAACAAACAAACAAACAAACAAACAAACAAACAAACAAACAAACAAACAAACAAACAACAAACAAACGCGATTTTATTTGTTTGTATGACTTGATCTCCCTCTACCGGCAGTTAATGACACACTTGTGATTTATCAAGCAGCCTGACAGTCAGTCTGACTGATCTGAGATATTGGGTCTCTACACAGCAATCAACGCGACAACTAACCCGAAAACCGTCAAAACTTTCACGGATATTCACAGCTTAGTTATTAACAAAGCGTTCGCGTGCTTGTAGTGCAGATGTGAGACGACACTCAATAAAACTGCCCCCCCCCCTCCTCCTCAAATACGTCGAGGATTTAAATGACAATATGCTAGCATACTGAGGTACTGAAATGCTAAATTACTAAATTACGTATGTTAATAAGCCGATTTCACAAATAATTATAGGCTATTTCATCCTCATATTGTTTCCAACTTTTCTGAGCAGAATCGGAGACATTATTGATATATTGATTCGCAATTACATTTTTTTCTTCTTTTTTTTATCTCATTTAAGTGAATAGCCTATTAAAACTGAAACCCCAGCCCATTCTTCCATCGGTCCCGACGTCCGTATCTCAGATTTGGAAGTGGTTGCTCCATTCTTGAGGAATTTCGTCAGGGAGTAAAGTTTGGGAACAGCCCCCTATTTAGTGTCAGGTTGTGCTGAGACACCTCCCATTCTCACAGAGGTTTCCCTCAGAGCTGGAGGAGCGAGAGGAGAGGATCTCATTCTGGACTTTCCCTCTGTGACACTGACGGACTTCTTTATCAGGTCGACTTCCTTTCTTCATCCAGTCACATCTTTAGATGCGCATGCTGGGGTTTATAATTCTCGTCTTCGGTGAATAACATAAACGTTAAACAAATATTATTCGTATTTAATGTAAATATTCAAATATTTAATGTCTGAAAATTCCTAGTGAGTTGTGATTTGTTTTAGGATGTGACACGTTTAGTGGATTTATTCACAATTCATAAAAGTATTGCATGTTTCTTTAGCACTTCTGTGTCTTCTTTATGAATGAATATGAATATTGTGAGCAAATAGGCTACTAAAGGAAAACAGTCTTTTTATGTTTAAAGGTTTAGCAGAAATCATACTGAGATGATTATTATTTTGCGTTGGTCCCATCTATAGTCTGTTAATCAATTGTATCAACATGCGTTTTCTAACTAGTTATACTAGTTAATTCAACTTTCAGCTTAGTTGAGGACAATTCAACTTAAATTTCTTGTTGTCTGGACAATTTCTAAAGATTTAGTTGTGTCTACAAAAAAAAAAAAAAAATTGAAATGGCAATTATGTTTTACAGTGTATATAGCCTGTTAATCACATGAATGGTTTCGCACATTCACTGCACTTGTGTAAATCTCCACATGGTGGCGCTCATGATCCGCAATGCAAATCTCAGTTTCATTGAGAAGTAATTCTGCACTGTAATTCGGTCTAATTGTCATTTACATGTTCATTGTTTAAATGAGTGTTTACTGCAGAATAAAAATACTAAGCACACTAAGAATGGTTTTGGGTGATGAATTAAAATAATGTAGGCTACTGTGCAATGAATACCCAAATAAGGATGATTTTTATTTTCTTCTTCTCTTTGTAGATTAATGAATGAGCTGCTGACTGTGTCTGTATAAACATGAAGACCAGGCTGTCTCTGGCCGCTGCTGCTCTCTTCACTCTATTACTGAACTCAGTCGAGGCTCAAGGTATTCATGCACTCTCTCTCTCTCTTTACACTCAAGTATGTTTTTGGACACCAATGCAACCTGTACTTTTTTTATATTAAGCTGTATAGACCATACTTAAGCTATATAGTTGACTTCTACATAGTTATGTACAATAGTATAGCATAGTCACATATTTATAGAAATATAGACATAGTTTAAAAGCTATGAATAAAACCTAACAAAGTATGTGCTAAATTTGTTTAAAAAGTTACTCTTCATGTCAAGTGTGATTTCAGTGCTCCTAAAGACACACACACACACACACACACACACACACACACACACACACACACACACACACACAAACACACACACACACACACACACACACACACACACACACACACACACACACACACACACACACACACACACACACACACACACACACACACACACACACACACACACACACACACACACACACACACACACACACACACAGTATAAGTGCAGTATAAGTTACTTTAGGCTATTTTTAAAAGCTCAAAATATTTCTTATGGCAGAATTCAGTCTAATAGACGGCCGTTTTTGTTTTCTTGCATGGACCTAATTCTCTTAAGTCAAACTCAGATGAGCAGTAAAAGATATGCAAAAAAACTCTTAGTTTAGCAGAATCAGGGTTGCCAGATCCAGAGAAAAATCCAGCCAGAAATCCGACTCAGAAGGAATGAAAACTAACCCTTTTTTTCCTGCAGCGTCCAATCATTGTTGACAGTGGCAGGAGTCCCATAAAAGGGCCTTAAAATAAACATTTTAACAATATTTATTTTTTGCTTTAATTTCTTTTAAAATGTATAGCTAGACTAGTTTAAATGTACAAGGGCATATTTAATTATTTAACCTGTATTATATAAAATTATTACTTTATCATTTTTAAGCGCTTTGCATGATAGATTATTTAAAATGTGAGATATAAATCTGAATAACAGTGTCACAACAAGCTAGTTTTTGCCTTAAATCTCATATTGTCCTTTCACTCCCCCAATTCTTTATACAAATCCTCTTATGTTAAATTAAAATCCTCTCTGATATTTTCTAAGTTGGCATTTTCAAAACAGCCCAACTGTGCTGGAAATACATACTTAAAATATAAAAATACATATTACTTTAGTTCAGCTTTCCTAAATCAGCTACTGTAGTAAAATGGATAAGTGTTTTCTCCCACATGATTTGAAGTTGTTTCAGTTGAAGTGGGATATGTAATTAAAGTCACCACACAGCATCAGTTCAGGCCAGTGACGGCTGTCTCGGGGGAAAATGATGTGAGAACGTGAGGATGGAGTCTGGAAAATCAAATGGAAATCCTTTTTTTTGTTTTGTTGCTGTAACAGAATGGAAAGATGTAACATGAGAGGGCTGAACTAGTCCTCAGACAGCACAAAGACAAAGAGCCTTTTTTAGGTTTCCTCACGAAAACGCTGAGTTGCAATCCATACGGAAAGTTAATATGCAGTAATGTTTAATGTCAGCACATGTTGCGGAATTACTTTGGCATCTGTTCGGCTTCTCCCGGACACTCCGACCTGGCGACGGCACAAGCCCGAAAGAAATGCCTGACTCGCTCATGAGAGAAACACTCTCCTCATCCTGAAGTTTCCCCAAACTCAACACGGGCAGACGTGTGTGTCCCTTTCGATATTAAACTGTCAACAGAGTCAACAAAGCTGTCCGAACGCATTATTGCACAGTCCACTGAGCTGGTGTTTCAGCTTAAGCACATGGTAGGTGGTGTTTGATGCACGGTTTGCGCGACGCGATGCCTCGGCTTGACCAATCAGTGAAGACTCGTGGGTTCGGAGAAGGGCAGAGGCCTGTTCGGACACAGACCGTTTGAGTTTGATGCGTCAGGTTGGTGAGCCTTCTTTCTCCAGCAGGTCGTGTTCTTTGTCGTTTTCCTGGTGTCTTTCCTCCATTGTTTATTTTAAAATGATATTCTGCTTGCTCTGGCCTCCATCCACGCACACGTGTCTTTCCACCCTTCTTTTTCTTCGTGCATGGGACATTTTGCCACATCCTCATCATTATCCAGCTGGCCGTTAGATGGAATTAAAGGGATAGTTCACCTAAAAAGGAAAATTTTGTCAGTAATTACTCACCCTCATGTTGTTCCAATCCCATAAGACCTTTGTTCATCTTTGATACACAAATTAAGATATTTTTGATTAAATCTGAGAGCTGGATCACTCCTCCATAGGCTTCTAAGGGATTGAAACTTGCCGGCCCCGAAAAGTTATTAAAGAAATCATTAAAATAGTCCAAGTGACTACAGTGGCTCAATCTTAAGTTTATCAAGCGACTAGAATACTTTTTGAGCGCAAAAAATAAACAAAAATAACGACTTTATTCAACTATTCATTTCCTTCTCTCTTGGCCTCGAGATAGTTCACGTAGTATAATTGCGTAGCGCGTCTGTGTTGTACGTCACACGTAGTCTCACTTTTGGCCGATGCTGGTCATGTGTGTGATTCGTGTGTCGTACAACACAGAAGCTCTACGCAATAAAACTATGTGAACTATCTCGAGGCCAAGAGAGAAGAAAATGAATAGTTGAATAAAGTTGTTATTTTCAGGCGCTAAAAAAGTATTCTCGTCACTTGATAAACTTAAGATTGAGCCACTGTAGTCACTTGGACTATTTTAACGATTTATTTAATAACGTTTCTGGGCCGGCAAGTTTCAATCCCTTAGAAGCCTATGGGTGAGTGATCCAGCTCTCAGATTTAATCACAAATATCTTCATTTGTGTCCCGAAGATGAACGAAAGTCTTACTGGGTTGGAACAACATGAGGGAGAGTAATTACTGACAGAATTTTTATTTTGGGGTGAACTATCCCTTTAAGAACAAGTATTGCATGGAAAAAAGATATTTCTACAGGAACGATCTGTTCTTATAGATGATAATACATCTATAGCAGACTCTGTGGATCTTCATCTCCTTGTTGATGAAGAGTGGTAATAAATGCACTAGTTTGATAATCTTAAAAATAAAGGTTCCAATTGGAAACAAATGTAATTCTCTACACATTTTTTTTAATCTTACTTAGATTTTGTCTTGTTTTTTTCATCGAAACATTCTTAAATCAAGATTAAAATTTACTTGAGAAGCAAAATCACTAAATATATTAAGTCTAGCTTCCTAAAAAAATGTTTTAAAATGAAGTGAGTTTATACTACGGTTCTGTTGAATGCTTGATGATGCCAAATGATTTCAGAAATTTCAGAGTACAGCAGCAAAATAACCAAAATCCACAACGACACTGACCAAGCAAATAAATATAGTAAACAACAGAATAAAAACAACCAATTATTTCCATGTTTTTTGCCACAAAAAAACGTTATTATGTACGGAAAGCTCATACTCTCTTTCTCCCGCTCTCTCCCCCGCTCAAACACACACACCACACAGAACGGACACACACTCGCACAGAAAAGTGTTGTCAGCGCTGCTCTGACAAATTTGTCAGTAAAATAGTTTAACAACTCAAAAGCTACATGTATTTCTCACTAGCGAGGTAATAACGGCGCTGTTCTTGAAGCAGATAAACTTACAGTTTGGCTATAAGTAAAGACGGTGCTGCCGAACACTGTTGAGTGATGCACAGACTCAGGTAATTCACACACGCTCTCTGTAATAACTGCATTATATCTGCATTATTCTGCTGTCAGTGGCTCAAGTCTCCATCACAAGCTCTAAAATTAAGTTTTGGGATTAGCGATGGAGGCGTGGGATGAGATGCGTAAGATATTAGTCCTAAACAACAGTCTTTTAAGGATAAAAACCTGACAAACGTCTTGAAATACATCATCTGAACAATGGTATGAGGTGTGGGAACCGTAGTATAAGTGGAATATAGTTGTGCATATTTTTTTCTAATAATTCAACAGCACGTTATCAATTATTTCTTACTTATGCTTAAAACAAGAAAAAATGCCAACGGTGTGAGAAAAATAATCATGTTTTCCAGAAAATATTTTCTTGTTTTGAGCATAAACTCACTAAACTTTGATAAAAAAAAAAAATCAGAAAAAAGACATTATATCTTGTTATTTAGCTTCTCAAAAAATGTGTTAATTTAAGAATATTTAGATATTTATACAGGAAAACAAGACAAAACTAAGTCAGACATTTTTTTTGCAGTCTTAAAAAGCATGTTCTGGTGCTCTAAAAACTAAACATTGATCTGAAGAAACGAATCAATAAGAACTTTCTCCCAAAAAAGTTTCAACCAACCTTTATTTTTAAGTGTGCTGAACACTAATATTGCACTCTGCTGGTAAAATATACTAATTCCTTTCTGTGAAATGATGTTTAATATACTCTATTGGTCACATTTTGGATGAGATCGGCTGTTTTTCCTCTGCATGCTTTGCATTCAAGACATTATCTTGAGATTTACATCAGCATTCATGCATGCGGATGTAAGTGGACATCTCATCATCGTATGGCCGCCTGCAGAGATGAGATCCACCCAATTGATGTAGATCGCTTGTCAATAATGTCTACGACAGAATATCATTTTGAAATTCATTTGTAGCCTCTCTATGTGTTGTCCTTTGTGTACATGGAAACAGTGTAATACGCAACTTTCTCATGTACATGTGCATGACACTTCGACAATCAGACGAATGTGGATACATTTCCTCCTCATATTTGCGTGATTGTACGTTTTCCTTCAAACCAGAGTGTTGTCTTGTCACGTACACCTTCTGTATGAAAAGGAACTACACAAAAGTCTGTCACGACAAGTTGTGTATTCTTTTTATGAGATTTGCAATGGATGTGTGGCTTTAGTAAAACTCGTTAGCCTCGTTGGAATATATGTATATATACGAAGCGTATATATAACATATGTATATTTTTGTGTCTTACTTTTGACAGAGGACTTCTTTGACATCTTGAAAACTCGATTCCATTGTATAATCAATATCTTGGGAATGGATATGATCTGTTCTGTTGAACGGGCATGCCTTGTATTGACTGCATTCAGCATGTATTGGATGGTTGTCTGCACATGGATTGGCGTGGATGACGTTTTGTTTTGTTATAGGTCTTGAAATGTATTTAGCTTTCTCTGCTTGAGCTGCAGACCGTGAGAATCCAGGTTATGCAACTCAAGAAAAGGCCATTTGATCCGGAATGGCTTCCGTCACCCTCTTTTGTTGTGTTTTGTCACCTTTACTCTTGGTTGTGTTTGTCTTGCCCAACAATAAACAAGTCAACTTCAGTCCTGAAGTGTTTGTCGTTGGGGTTGTTCAAAAAAAATCATCTTCAAAATTCAGATATTGCAGTTTGTTGTGGTCTTGACTCTTTTATCCTCTTGTTTGCAGTGGAGCCTCCTTCAGACTTGAAATTTAAAATCCTAAATGAAAACACAGTGCAAATGTCATGGAGGAGGCCTGCGTCTCAGATACAGGGCTACAGAATACAAGTGATATCAGATACAGGTGCGTGGTGTCAGCAGCTGCACATGTTACAGCATCTGCATGTCTTTTGATCAGCTTTGACGGACTTATCTTCTGACTTGATATCTCATTATCTGTTCCAGATGATTCGAAAGATTTTACTCTTCCTGCCTCGGCCACAAACTCTTCAATCACGGATCTAACTCCAGATGTAGACTATTCGGTGTCAATCAATTCATTTGATGGTGCTGAAGAAAGCATCCCTATTCTTGGACAGTTAACAAGTAAGTGGACACCCAACACCCTTTCTCTTATTAGTTAGTTTGTCAAGGTAAGCAAATGCTAATATTTCACATATTCATGGTAAGAGATGGCATGAAACTCGTAACCCTCACCTATACGGACATGAATGATATTTCAAATCATGCAGCTTGTGGATTAATAACATAGTGTCTATGATAAAGAACTGTAGCTTAGGGTATATTTTAAATGGTTTTAATCATTTTCAAGAACATTTTCAATTTAATTACTTCAGAAAGGTCATGTGGCGTGTTTCCATCAAGTAAAAATGAATAACATGTTTTCCTTACATCTTGAATACATATGAGAGTACTCAACCATTTAAATGTATTTTTCAAAGTAAAACGTTTTTTTATTTCAAGTGTATTCAATTAAGTATGGAGCCCTATGGAAGTTTGTTTCTGCCACAGAATAAAGCAATTTAAAAGATAATTGCGACTTTTTCCCTCACAATTCTGACATTTTTAATTCTGACTTTTTTCTTGTAATTCTAACTTCTTTTTTCAGCATTGTGAGATGCAGTAAACTTGCAACTGCAAGTTTTAAAGTCCAATTCTGAGAAAAAAATCCAGAATTTCCCAGAATTGTGAGTTTAATTCTCACAATTCTGAATTTATAGCTCCAAATTTGACTTTTATCATACAATTCTGAGAAAAAAAATCATAATTGTAAGATAAAATGTCACAATTACCTTTTTTATTTTTTATCCAGTAGTGGAAACAATGTTCCATAGAGCCCTGCATATTGTATATATATATATGTCATGGCCACGAAATGAGGGAATTAATTATTATATTGTGTGCACAATTTAGTAAAATGAAGGAATTAATTATTATATTTTGTGCATGATTTATTAAAATGAGGGAACAAATTATTATATCGTGTGCATGATTTAGTAAAACGAGCGAACAAATTATTATATAGTGTGCACGATTTACTTTAAATTGGAACGAATTCTTATACAGTGTGTACGATTTAGTAAAATGAGGGAACAAATAATTAAATCGTATGCATGATTTACTTAAAACGATGGAATGAATTTGTAAAACATGTGGGCGTTTTTCTTGCTGTCATGTGCGGGCTTGCTACATTTGTAATGTATTTTGAATGAATTATTACTGAAGACCCAGACAACAAATGATCATCAAGTCATAAACTGTCATTGAAGGCGATTCCTGAATCATTTCTAGAGACCAAAATATAATAGAGAGTTAGGAGTGGACTTCTTTGACTTAAGCCATAATGCAACAACCCACAATACTCTAGGAATCGCACTTAAAAAACATTCAGAATACTTTAGTAAATGTATAGCAATACCCATTCAACCACCCACAAAACACTAGCATTGTGATTGTTTGGAGTAATAATAATTTTCTTCAGAAAGAAAGAGATCTTGAGATCTACTGAGCTAAATTACAAAACAAAATATTGTTGATAATTAGTTGTGATAAGTCCATTTGCCAAAATGAATCACAAGCTTGAAAGTGACGCAGACCTAACTTCTTTTCCTATTACAGTTCAATCCAGCAACACAAGTGGAACAAGGAAGCCCCAGTCAGAGGCTGTCAGTGAGTATATTCAATCAAACCATCATTCTTCATCATTCTTCATCATGTCATCTATGAAATGTAACTCTATATGCATTGTATTAGATCACATGTTTCCTTTAGACTTTTTTCTTCTGACCATTGTAGGCTTTGTGAACTTGTTACAGCTCGCAAAGATAGATTGCTCAAGTCTGTGGTTGGCAATGTAAAAATTGCCTTTAATTAAAAGCATTAAAATAGAATCAGAGCTTATGAAACTTTTTGCTTTGTGCTGTTAGAAGTGGCTGTTATAACACAGAGAAGGGCTGAGGTTGCTCCTAGCCTCATTCATTTACTCTCACACACTCAGACATCATGTTTTAAACTAGGGGAAAGGATTACGGTCCTGACCCAATTCCACTCCTTTTCTTGTGAGTCCAAATCAGGAGCCAAAAAAAAATCCCACTGAAATTCCAGAGAACCAGTTCTCAAGATGTACATTTCACATTAAAGTTAGCCACGTCTAAATAAACAGAAATAAGTTTATTAAAAGTATCCAAATGCATTGCAAAAGCACTTTTTTTTTATTGTGGAAATGCTGGAGGTCACTGCCAGAGTCATTAATAATTGAGTAAGTGTAGCTGCAAAATAAACATGCGTAAAACAGACAGCTTTCTTAAACAACAACAACATTTATTGCTCAATAATGTGTCAAAACCAATAAGCGAAATGATGGAGATTGTAGCTGATAGTTTGTTCTCATATTATTATTTGGCTTTTTCTCATGGCTTTCCCTTCGTTCCCTCGTCATGCAGAGTGTTCAGTAAGTGCTATCACAGATCTGGTTTTCCTGGTGGATGGCTCTTGGAGTGTGGGAAGAGAAAACTTTAAATATATCCGGAGTTTCATTGGGGCCATGGCGGGAGCCTTCGACATTGGAGAGGATAAGACCCGAGTGGCTGTGGTACAGTACAGCTCAGATACCAGGACAGAGTTCGACATGAACACCCATTACAGACGGCCTGATGTCCTACGAGCCATTAAAAATCTGCCCTACAAGGGTGGTAATACCATGACAGGTGTGTAAAAGATTTACCATACCATGATTTTGCAGATTAGGACTTGTCTCTGGATGAACATCCTTGTTGGTCCTGGAACAAACATACCCGGTAGTCAATGTTATTTAACTAATCAGATTTGGGGTATGTTTAGAGTGTGAATAACATTCTCATCAACTTTAACTTTAATTTTATAGCACATTTAAAACGAAACCCACCGAATGCAGGTGGATTTCAGCAGAGGCATGTAACCTAAATTTCGGCGTGGGATTGCGTGTATTGTGTATAATTTTACTAATTTCCACAGATTTTGTGCTAACACCCACAGTACAAGCACATAAAGCCGCCTCTCAGTACTAAATTGAGTTCTTATTGCGCTGAAACAGTCAAATACACACAAAATAATGTAAATTAATGTCACAGTCAGTTATGTTTTAAGTAAATGTAAACAGTTGAGAAAGAAAACACGTGTAACAGTATAACAGAAAATATTAAAAATATCTATATGGCACATTAAACCACTAGCCACAGTGGCTGATGAGCAAAGAAGTTAATGCCAAGCCCTGATTACCAACATCATGAAACAAACAATTTAGGTCTATGTACAGTAATTGTGATAACTCATGTAGGTAATGTAGGAACACATCCTAGGTCCTACTTGGCAAAATTATGATTACAATGTAATTTATTGTCTGAATTTCAAACATAAAGACTTTTTTTTACCAACCCGATTGGAAGTATTGTAGCACTAGCATTTAATTTTATATTTAACAATATTATTACAACATTATTTTCCTGTTATCTCTGTAAAGCTGCTTTGAAACAATCTGTATTGGAAAAAGCTCTATATAAATAAAGGTGACTTGACTTGACTTGACTAGCTGTTTGTAGTCATCATCCAACATGTATGAATTTGTATCTTGGTGTCTTACACGCACAACCAGGTGATGCTATGGACTATCTGGAGAAAAACACTTTTATTGAGGCGGCTGGAGCCAGGAAAGGCTTCCCAAAAGTGGCCATGATCATCACGGATGGAAAGTCGCAAGACCCAGTAGGAGAGTATGCCGAACGGCTGAGGAACATTGGAGTAGAGATCTTTGTCCTGGGTATGTGTCTACACATCTGTTGAATATGTATCTCTAATATGGAACTCTCTTTCAAGCCACAATTTATGTCTTTAGGTATCAAAGGGGCAGATGAGGATGAGTTGAAGGAGATGGCTTCCACTCCCCACAGCAAACATGTCTATAATGTTCCAAACTTCGACATGATCAATCAGGTTCAGAAGGAGCTCATTACTGAGGTCTGTTCTGGTGTGGAGGAGCAGCTAAATTCCCTTGTAAGCGGAGTGGAAGGTACAACCCAACACATGCATTCATGCTCTAGCTAAACTCAATGAGAATTGACCAGTTAATGGCAGATCTATAAATCATCTCCCCATGTTTTTGCAGTTGTTGAACCAGCTTCGAACCTCAGAGTAACTGATGTCTCCTCTAAATCCATGAGGATTACTTGGGATTCATCTCCTGGTGTCATCACAGGCTATAAGCTGCAGGTCTTCCCAATAATTGTTGGCGCCAAGAAGCAGGAGCTCTACACAGGGCCCACATTCAACTTGGCCAATGTCAGAGACCTGTCCCCTGAGACAGAGTATGAGATCAGTCTGTTTGCCCTCAAAGGTCTGACCCCTAGTAAGCCACAAGTTGTCACAGAGAAAACTCAGCCTGTGAAAGTTTCTACAGGTAAGATGCTAACTACTAATTTGTCATCTAGTAGATGCTTTTATCAAACAGTCCCCCCCTGGGTATCCATTCTGAATTTAAAAAATAGTTCCTGCCAGAATGAAAAGGTTGTTATCATTTAACATTTATTTAGTCTCAAAATTATGAAGGGTTGTCAAGCTCTAAAAATGACAAAGAAGACTGTAGATTGGGGCAAAATGTTTATAGTCTTGCGGATCCACCCTTATCTGTATACTGGTCCTTGCTGATATCTGTTTACCTTCCAATTGAAATTAAAATTTCCATCAGACAAACAGGTTGTAACATTTTGTGTTTTGTGCCCTACAGAGTGTTCCCTAGAGGTTGATGTCCAAGCTGACATTGTCCTTCTGGTGGATGGCTCGTACAGTATAGGACTGGGTAACTTTGCTAAAGTCAGAGCCTTCCTCGAAGTGCTCGTCAATTCTTTTGACATCGGACCCAACAAAGTGCAAATCAGCTTGGTTCAGTACAGCAGGGATCCTCACACTGAGTTTAGCTTGAACAAGCACCATGACATTGCAGCTGTGGTCAAGGCGGTCCGCACCTTCCCCTACCGTGGAGGCTCCACCAACACTGGCAAGGCCATGACCTACGTGAGGGAAAAGATCTTCATTTCAGGCCGTGGTGCTCGTGATAACGTGCCGCGAGTCATGGTGCTCATCACGGACGGCAAGTCCTCGGATTCTTTCAAAGACCCTGCCAACAAACTAAAAGATACAGACGTTGAGATTTTTGCTGTGGGAGTCAAGGACGCCGTACGCTCCGAGCTGGAGGCTATTGCCAATGCTCCTGCTGATAACCATGTGTTTGAGGTAGAAGACTTTGATGCTTTTGAGCGAATCTCCAAGGAATTGACCACATCCATCTGCCTAAGAATTGAGCAGGAGCTCCATAACATCAAGAAAAGAAGTATGTGGCAATTTTCGGTTAAGTTATTTATTGTTTTCATTCTGAAATTTCTGTTTATATTTATGTGTGTGAGCCAGATGGATGGCTTACCATGAATTCCCCAAGTAAGACTTGTCTTGATGGTCCTGGAATAACATTCTTATCATCCAATAACAATTTAGGAATGATGAAATTGTTAAGGTTAGGGCTAGGGTTAGGGGCTTGAAAAACTTTCTTGTAAACCTAATCTATTCTCTCTGAAAGGCAGTTTACTCTAAAGTAGTTTTATGGTTAGTTTAGGATAGGGTTCAGACTGTGTTTGTTTGATGGGAATGTTGTTCCAGGACCAACAAAAGATGGGGATCTAGGAACACACCCTACTTGGCAAAATCACAGTTATCAATATTGTTCGAATCGTTATGGAAATAATAAACTCTGGAAACATCTGTTCAGGGCTGCTTAGACATAATAAACATCATGAGCAATAAATAATCAACATCTTCATTAAAATAATACTAAATGTGTGTATTATTACCCACCCCCCAGTTTTATTATATGTTATTTCATGTATATTTAGAATTTATAACTGTAATGCATTTAAAAGTCCTCCCAGAGCAAAACAGCAAGGAAGAACACTGTAAAAAACGTTGTATTTAACATATGTGATGTGTTTCACCACACAGGTTTGCTTCCACCAAAGTCGCTAAGCTTCTCTGAGGTGACCTCAAGGAGCTTCAGGACCTCATGGATTTCTGAGGGAGAGGATGTCCTGTCTTTTATGGTGCGATTCAGGCCAGAGGCTGACATAACTGGAGACTACATCTCTTTGGTGGTTCCTCATGACACCACCACTACAGTTTTGCCCAATCTCACGCCCTTGACCACCTATGAGGTTAATGTCATTGCCCAGTACGATAAAGGAGACAGCTTTCCTTTGACAGGCGAGGAGACAACTTTAGAAGGTATTTGCTCATAGTCAAAGTTGTTTATCTCTTACATATATACTTTTTTTTTTTTTTGCAATTTGACTGATAACACACACTGCTCTTGTAATTCAGAGATTGGCCCTGTCCGTAACCTCATGGTGAGCGAGGAGGCTGTGGAAAGCTTCCGAGTATCGTGGAAAGCTGCTCCAGGATCAGTGCTGAGGTACAGACTGTCCTATGAACCTGTGAGTGGAGGAGATAAACTGGAAGCAGAAACCGATGGGAGTCAGGTCAACACTGTGCTGCAAAAACTGCTCCCCGTCACCACCTACCGTGTAACAGTGTATCCTGAGTATGCAAGTGGAATTGGTCCCTCACTGGACACTGAGGGCACCACCAAAGAAGGTCAGCAGTGTTCGAGGATTTGTTGCTTTCACTCCTGATTCTTTTCTCTTGAAATTTCCAACAAAGTCATTTAATCTTATAATTATTATTCTCTCTCAGTTCGGGGCTCTCCACGTGACTTGAGGGTCTTCAACGAGACCGTGTCCAGCATGAAGGTTTCATGGCGGGCTGCTCCAGGCATTGTGCTTCAATATCATGTGGCCTACAAACCTGATGGTGGGGAAAGGAAAGAAATATTTGTTAAAGGAGACACAACGACTGCTTTGGTGAAGAATCTTCTCCCAGACACAGAGTATGAGCTGTTTGTTAGTGCCCGCTATACCTCTGGCCTCGGAGCTCCACTAATGGGAACTGGCACCACCCTGGAAGGTAAGAGACTTCAGTATTACAAATGAAGCTTGTGCTTTCTACATTGCAATTAATTTGTCTGCTGTACACTGTATGATACAAAACTTAAAACCAATGGGTTATGGGTAGTTGAAGACCTTGATGGCGTTCTGCACCAATGGTTGACCGACATTGCTTTTTCAATAACACATGAAGACTCCTTGAAGGCAGGTTGGCTTGGCTACTATGAGAATGCCAATCTACTATATTTACATTTATTTTTTTCATTTAGCAGATGCTTTTATTCAAAGCGACTTACAAATGATAACAATAGAAGCAGTTAAACTAACAATAGGACAACAATATGCATGACCCTTCCCAGTTTAATCTAATGCAGTAAAGATAATAGATATAGAATAGAAGCTAAAGTGTTAGTATTAATGGATCAAGTGTTGCGGAAAAAGATGCGTCGTCAGCCGTTTCTTGAAAATCAACAGCTCTGTTTTGAGTTGGGCAGGTCATTCCACCAGCATGGAACAGAACAGGAAAAGGTATACCATCATATACTATATGATGTAAATACAGTGTATGATATCCAATGAGAAATTGAAAATGATGAAATGAAAGAGCTAAAATCAAATAAATAATGACACAATATTTAATCGAAAGTCACTTGAATTTTTTGAAAACTGAAAATGTGCATTATCAATTGACAAATTCTTTTGATAATGTCTGTCAGTATGAAGTGCAATTCGTAATTTTGGGAACCAACTGGGTGACCTTTTAGATTGTGTCATCTAATGACAGATCTCACTGTGTGGATTCTCCTACGCTGCGGCTTTATACATTTGGTGTGTGGGCAGCAGATGAATTAGCTGAGCTTGTAAAAATGTCCTCACTCATGCTTGACATTGCATGAATAGCGAATGGAAACAAAACCTCAAGAGATATTAGTTTGGAGAAATCTTTTCTAGTGTCTAACCCTGGTCTAGCCATCAGAATTTGGGGTTTTAAACTTAGGCTAAAGTTTATTTGTTGCATCCCACTTTTCTAAAGTTACTAATTAAAAACCACATTGTGTCAATATATATATTACATACTATTTTGATGTTGTGCAGCCAGAAGGATTTTTAATGATTGCTAGTTATTTCTTAATGAACGATGGTGTTCTGTTACGGTCCGGCTTACATTAGTGGTCTCAAACCGAGTCAATTGCTTCCACATAAAAGCGCTTGTTTTATATAAATGAGGATGTTTGTTTTTTTGTCTTCACAAAAAGTAAAGTCCACGTCTCTCTCAATATTCTCTTAATAAAAATCATGTCAGAGTTACTGTACTATTAACTTGTGGGCTTGTTTGATTTGAGTCACTGAGTCGAACTATTTCATCCAAAGTTTTAACCTAAACGCATCTGTCATAAATGCCCAATACTTGCTGCACGTCATTTTGGATTACAAGCAGTGTCATATTAAAAAATGCTGATTATAAATATCTAACTGGAACAGCTACTGACTGTCCATTGAACATTATACAAAATCCCAAACTTGTCATTATGTATGCTGACTCAAGCTGCCTTTCAACACAGAGGCGAAGGAAACATGTGACTAATTTCTGGCCGATGACAAGGCGTTTCCAAACTGAGCTTGGTTATACTCCATATCCTGGAGGATAACACAGTTTTCTTTGTTTTAGTTGCCCTCAGCCTCCAGAAAATGGCCTAGCCCAGTCAGGGCAATTAGGAAGTGACTTAGTGACCAATCAGTTCATTCTGAGGGTGTGAGAATCACATTGCATATCATTTTCAGCCTACTGAACTGAACTGTTAAAAATGTCATTATAATTGCTGAATTGCATATCTTCTGAATGCAAAACTTGTTTTTCTAAATCAGCCAGTTTGCTTCAGGGGTCTTAGGGTGTCTATGTGTTTTAACATCTGGTGAATGTGGTTGCAGTCATCATGAGTTTTGTCTCATGATATTTTTTGTGGAAACTGGGCTTGGGCTGTGAGATCTTTGCCAGCGCCAGATTATGTCTCTGAGCCAAGAGCGCTTGCCCTGTTTTACTGAAAATGAGATATATTCTGCGAGAATAGACAGGACAGACCTTATTTACTCATCAAGCACTGTGTCTATATGGATCCCAAGGAAATTTTGCAAAGCTTAATCAGTATGCTATTGGAAATTAATGTCCAAGTGTAAGTCATGCTAGCTTTGTATGACAGTTGTTCAAAAGCATGCTCAAGATGTTCGATACCAGTATGTTCTCAGCTTGTGACCACCCCATCTTTTCATTACCTTTTAAAGATTGATTTCTCAGACGTGTCATACTTCATCCACTCAGTCAATGGCAGAGTAAGCTGAATGTTGACACGGGTGAGAAGATCCAGAAATTAGATCCAGGGCCTAAATTGTTCATGATGTAGTTATGAGTCTGTTTAGTTAAAGTTGGCAACCATGACCAGGGGCTCAAGGTGTGACTGGTTAGATTTTGACTGGTTGATACTGCAACTACATTCTGTGGGCAAAAAGCATGTTTCCAAAGTTGAAATGTAGCCATGTAAGCAACATTTCAATCATGATAAATAGACTCTTGGAATAGTTGTAGCACGCTAACGGATTTGACAATGTTAATGTACTTGGTCTTGGCGGACTAGATATATTGGACTTGATACTACAGTTGGGTATCGTTTGAATTTTAACGATTCTGATTTTGCTTATCGATTCCTAATTTTGATTGCAATAAGGTAAAATTTTTATTTTTTAATTAATAGTTAAATATTAAAATATAAAAAATAGCAGAGTTAACATCGACATTGAGAAATTGTATCGTTGGTATCACTTTCGGATATTTTTTTTTTCAGCTGTTGAACAATAAAACACTGACAGCCAATCAGAATTTAAGGGCTGATTAAATTAAGTATCCGATTCCAGAATTGGAATTGATTTTCGATTCACAACCCTACTTGATACTCCCAATAAATACAAAGACACTCACACAGGTGAGGTGGAGGCTTTTTAGAAGAACCAACTTACAGCCGACTCTGAACCAGACTATTTAAATGTTGAGCAAGCAATCTCATTGGCTGGTGAATCATCAGAGGCCAATTGAGAGAGCTTGTGCCGTGTAGTAAATTATGTGGTTGCTGGCAGATTGCATGTAAATGACTGTCTATACGCTTTGAATTAAGGTTTTGAATGTACATGTCTTTAGGGCTGCAACGATTCGTCGACGTTGTTCGACAAAAATCGATAATAGAAATAGTCGACAATAAATTTCATTGTCGAATTTGTCGCCAGACATGTTTTTTTCCGACCGAGGCATCTCTCTTCCGAGAGTCTCACATGCGAATTAGCTTCTCTGCTGAGCGATAACATACAGTAATGGCGGCGTCCAACGCAGCAGCTGCGCGTACCAAAACATCTAAAGTTTGGGTGCATTTTAGCCTGGATACGGCGAATAAAAAGATTACCTGTAGGGCTGCACGATGTATCATTTTAGCATCGATATCGCGATGTGCGCATCCACGATAGGCAGATATGTGCGATGTCAGTTGATGCGTGATTCATGATCAGTAGGCTACGAGTCAGCAGCTCCCCGGCCAGTAATGCTTGTGAATGATTCGCGGATTTTTATCACTTTGCGAGTCCTGTCAGTTTAAACATCAAGCGCAAGAAGACTGGAACTTGCGCGCTGTTTTCTGTCAGCCTTACTAATGCGTTTGTCCCGCAAAAGTTTGACAGGTGAGTGTGATATAGAATAGATGACTGACAGCTGCGCTTGTTTAACTGAGAGAACGAGCAGAGAGAGTGAAACCCCCGGTCGCGCGCGCACACTCACCGTCCTCCTCTCTCTCTCTCTCTCCTCTCTCTCTCTCTCTCTCTCTCTCTCTCTCTCTCTCTCTCTCTCTCTCTCTCTCTCTCTCTCTCTCTCTCTCTCTCTCTCATATTAGTGAATTGAGTTGACTGAATATCTTTGAGATTGCATGATGGTAAAAGGTCGGAAGACCGACGTTTTTTTTTTTTTTTAACTAACTACCACTGGTTGTGAATTGTGCTCAAATAACGTCGGAAAAAAATCGGAAACACTTTACAATAAGGTTCAATTTATTAAAGTCTAGTTAACTACATTAGTTAACATTTGTTAATATTAGTTTATCCACACTATGTGGATTTACTCCATGACAAATCCACCCCAGTCATTCTAGAATGATGCATTCTTTCCAAATAGAGCTATTTAAGTCATCTGGTGAAATTGTTTTTATATCGCAATATATATCGCAGGAAAATAAAATATCGCAATGTGATTTTTTTTTTACCAATATCGTACTGCAGCCCTACTGCATGGTTTGCAAAGCAGTCCTTGCGTATCACGGCAGCACCTCGGTGATGCACGAACATTTAAAGAGAAAGCACGGACAGTTGAATGAAACAGAGTTTGACTTGCCTCGGTAAGATTTAAATAATATGAAAGCCGATACGTTTTGTTTTGGATGTACATTTTATAAGCGTATTTTCGGTAAAAAAACAAATATATATATATAAAATATGCATTTTTCATTGAAGTACCCCCTTCTTTCTTGTGTTTACTATCATTTTCCACCGAATTAAAGCAATCTCATGCTAAATTTTAGAAAAAATTAATAATTATTCGATTAGTCGACTAATCGTTTCAATAGTCGGTGACTAGTCGACTATTAAAATAGTCGTTAGTTGCAGCCCTACATGTCTTTAATATGCATAAGGTGGTCAGTCAAAGTCAAAGCCTTGTAGGCAAGTGGGAAAGTTCTAGTCATGGCTTGATGTCCTTTCCTGACCTTGTTTCCCAATGCCTGTCTAACCCTTGCACTTTCCTATCAAAATGAAGGCAAAAGGCCAACAAATTACTTAATATGCATAAGGCGGTCAGACCTATTGTCAAGAGAATGTGTTGGGCTGAAGGACATAGCAGTAGAGAATTTGTCTTGCTTCCAGGCACTCCAAACTTTTCCAAAGGGATATAATTTAGGATGACAGTCACATTAGTACTAGAACTCCTGTTCCCAGTTAACATCAACATTTTGCTTGGATGGAACACTAAAACAAGGATCAAAGATGGAAAAATAGCATATGCGGAGGTCCAAAAGTAGTCTGGTTTTAATCTGGCCTCAACAAATAACAATTTCAGGACATCATTAATAAACTCATGCACAGTATTGTGTTGTTGCGTCTCTGTTAAGTGGCTGCATTTTCTCTCGATGCAAAATCACATGAATATTCATTTGTTTTCAGAGCAGACATGCACTGCCGTGCCTGGAATTGGCAGTTCGTCTGCATTTTAATTATCAAAAGTAGCCTGTAGAAAACATTAACATATGATCTGCTCTCCTCTGCGCTCTGTCTGTAAAATCAGACCTCTATGCTGGCCGTAGAACAACGTTAGATCCAGGCAACCTGGCATGGAGTCCTGACTTCTCTGTCTGTTTCAGCTTGAATTAGTTATTGGGGCACGCATCACTGTTGGCTTAGTGATTTGAACAAACCCTTAACCCTGACTAATAAACTTTATAGTCTTTAACTTTAGAGTTTGTGCTACGAACATGAATGGTATTGTGAATGGTAAGCTCATAATGGGAGGCTTGTTGGGGAGAGGTGTTCTGCTACTTTACTAAAATTTCGACTTTTTCACCTGGTGGGTAAGAACTGAGCCTTAGCAATGGGTTTCTTGTCAACTCTTGCACACACAAGAACCACTCCAACCCACCACTCACATATTAATTGGAAAATGTAATGTAAAATGTAGCTTATTTTCTTATTGTCCCTCCCAACTAAATGTTTGCAAACGCCAACTGTCTAAAACATTCCAAAGTAAAAAAACAACAAAAACTCTGTACAGATGTTTTTGAGGAATTAGACATTGGAGCACTCTCCGGAAAGACATTGGGACAATTATTTTCCTAAGCACTTATCCTGTCATTTGCAATCCCTATCCTCCCAGGTCTATTTGATATCTAGTCCATGTTTGCGCTATGACGCAGAACTTGCGCTTAATCGCACTATAACTTGGGCTGTTGGTTTAGACTGACAAATGGTCCGTTTGTCGTGTTTTAGACCAGCAGAGCTCAACGGGTTTGAGACAGGTGACCATGCTGAGGTCTGGAGAACATGAGGATGAGCGAGAAGCGTTACTGTGAAAGATTCACACAGCGGTTTATTCTAATTGACTATCCTGTCAGTACTCCCACATTTTCATATAATTTCTGGTCCCTCTCCTCTCCTCTCTTCTGCTTCGGCCCACTAAACAAACAACCGAGGGAAGGAGAGAGAGTGAGAAGATAGGTAGGTGGTATGGCGCAGATCAAAAAGAGAGCTACATCTGCAGTTTTAGCAGTCTGTGTTTAATGGATCGGGTTTCGTGTTCAATGGAAAGTAGATGTGGTGACAGATGTGTGGCAGCAGGGAAGAGATTATTTTTGCAGAGTTGTTTTCCATGGTATGCATTACTGACAGAGCAAATCAAAGCAATTGTGAGCTACCGGCATCTTAGACAGACTGGTGGAGAATTAGATAAAAGCTTATTTAAAGGAATAGTGCACTCAATAATGAAAATGCTGTTATTTTTTCAAATGTATATATGACTTTACTGAAGGAGAAGTTTAGCAGAATTTCCAAGCTGGTGTTTTCCCTCAGCGAAAGTAGAGAGTGATCAAGGCTGTCAACCTGTCAAAAAAATGTAATCAAAATGATTCAAATTAATATTACCACAAGTTTTATAGCATACAAACCCCAGCTTAAACACACCTACAGAACTTTGCTTGTATTACTTGGTTTAATCACTCTCTAAGGCTGGTATTTACTGATTCATGTTAGGTCTGCCATCATGACTAGGTATCAGAAACCTCTTCAAAACCATTAAAACACACATGCCTAAACAGCTTGGCCAGGCTGGGCGACCAGTTAAACAAAGTAGCCTGGTTAAACCCCCAGACAGTATTTTGCTGGTCTTAGCTGGTCTGTTCAGTCTCATTACTTGGCCAAACTGGTGTTAACTGGATTAGGTGATTGGCAAGTTGGTCTCTTAGACGGTCTAGGTGTCAGAAACCCCTCTAAAAGCATCAAAGCACACCTGTCTAACCAGCTGGTTGACCAGTTAACCAATGTAGCCTGGTTTAAGCCTGGTTTCTTTTTAGCAGGAAAGTGATTGCTTCTCTGTAACCAGACCTTGTGAGATTTAGCGTGTAACATGATCCGTTTTTAAGTCTTTTTTGTCTTTTTCTCAATCATCCAGAAATTGGTTCACCTTCGAATCTGGTTACTTCAGATGTCACCGAGAACAGTTTTGTAACATCCTGGACTGCCGCCCCTGGAAACGTCCGTCTTTATCGGGTCACCTGGAAATCCCTGTTTTCGGAGGAAGCTGGGGAGAAAACCGTCCCCGGGGACATGACCACCACTGTTCTGGATGGTCTTACACCGGAGACCCGCTACAAGGTTTCTGTCTATGCTGCCTACAGCCGTAAGGAGGGGCAGCCACTGCATGGAGAGGAGACCACAGATGGTAAGTCCATTCCCGCCTGCATAATGACTTCAGCACATGACCGGTTGCTCTCTGTGAGTCTGGGGTGGGCCTCTCGTCCTGAGGTAACCTACCCCAGAGAGGGGAAAAAACTTGATATACTGTATATAATGTCAGAATATTCCACTGACATGCACATAAACCTTGATGAAGTATATCAGCCTTTCCAATTTGAAGTGGAACGCCAGCAGTAAACGGAGGGGGTCTACAGTTTGCACACAGATTAACATTAAACTCAGCTACTAGAAAATAAAATATGTGTGTGATGCTTGAAAATGTGCGTAAGTCAGATGAGTTTAGTCGTTTGCCTCGGAAACTTACTAGGCTTATGTATATACTCAATGTTCTGATCCAATCTGGCTTCTGACCTGTAATACTGCCTGAATCATAATCATACACTGTTCATTCGTTGGCCAGAGGAGAAACTACCCCCCCCCCCCCCGACTGAGCCTGGTTTCTCCCAAGGTTTTTTTTCTTCATTCTGTAACCTGAAGTTTTGAACTGAACTGAGCTGGACAATGACATCACGGTTTTCTCCAGAGTGGCTGTATATATAAATTAACTAAATGAATAATTTTTTTTTACAACTAAAATGAACCAACTGAACTTACTTAAGCTGGACTATGACGCTAGTTTTTGCTGCATTATTTTCCTGTTATCACTGTAAAGCTGCTTTGAAACAATATGTATTGTTAAAGGCGATATAAAGGGGAATTGACTTGGCCAGAAGGATAACGAAACCCACAGACTTACACCTAAGACATATCTAGAGACCAGAATATCATACAGATTTGTGGATGGACTAATAAGCAACCACCTAGAAACCACTGAGAACACCCATTAATGACCTATTAATTCACTTAAGGTGAAGCCACATCTACTGTTGTTCGCCAAAATTCTGCTGGTGAAATCCAGTCATTTTCAACTGGAGTCCTTACATGAGGGTGAATATTTTTTTCTCTTGCGGGTACTCAAGTTGGTTACATGACTTCTATGCGCTTAGAAACAGAAAGCTGAATGGTGAGTGGTGTTTCATGCATTGCTAGTCTATTGACAATGCACAACAGACCATTTTTTTGCCCATGAAATGTTACCATGCCATTAGAACACCAGAGCAATCATATAGAAACGTACAACTTGAACACCTTAGCAGCACCATGGCACCCATCCTCAACACCCTAGAAAGTTCATTTTATTTACATACATTTATGCATTCGGCAGATGGTTTTATCCAAAGCGACTTGCATTGCATTTCAAGGTACACATTTTTATATTCTTATCAGTTCTTGCTTTCCCTGGGAATCGAACCCATGACCTTGGCGTTGCAAGTTGCTGTTTGAGCTACAGGAAAGAGTTTTATTCTCACCGTTCATGTTTAGGCGAGTTTAATTGCTCATTTTTCAGTAACAAAATGGCATGGTCTCTGAAGTATGCTGGAGGCAAAAGCTTTAATACAGAAATGTCTCTGTTCATTCTGATATGGGAAAAGTGACTATAATTTCCTCTCACAAACTCAACACCAAGCGTGCGCAGAGCGTCATTGCCATAGGTTTGCGTCATTGCCACCGTTTCCTCTAAATATCTCCGCACATATGGTGTTGTGTACAGAGGTGTAGGAGTGTGTGCAGTGGCTGATTTAATGATTTACACATGCTCTCTATTATCAAAGGATGCAGGATTTCAACACAATCCACAATCAATGGAGCAATAGTTTAGAGCTAGTTAAGCATGCTGTAAATTTGTAATTGGGTTATCTTGATGTCTGTTTATTGTCTGTCATCTAAAAAGTCCAGCAGTTAAGTCTTCTGGCTCAGGCTTCTGCATTTCATTTCTGCCATCACTCTATTCCTTACCTCCTTCAGGACCAACATTAACACAGTGTCTTTTTGGAACAGGGATTCTTTGAAAACTTGGAAGTGTTGTTTTCCATCCATAAAACTCCCAATTTGAAAGTGTTCCATGGGCCGATTAAAGCGGACAATTCATTCCTTTCCCTCCTGCGTAAAAACACTCCGGTCATGGCATAAAAAGAGAACATTGCAGACAGTCCTAGAGCGTCTGCGTTACGCATGACGTACAAGTATTTCGGCATGTCTGGTTTCATCCATGGCCTGTGTTAGATCAGGATTATCTTGGCAGACGAACTTTCATTATTCAGATGGTTTGGTTTCCTGACCCCTAGGAATTGTAGTTGAATCAGTCCAACATTTAATGAACATTCTCTTTCATTTATCTCCCTAACAGTGTCTGCCGCTGCCAGAGTTCTTACGGTGTCAGAAGAAACCGAGAGATCCTTGCGGGTGACATGGAAACCAGCACCCGGCAATGTTGTCAATTATAGGGTGACGTATAAACCTCAGGGTGATACACGTCAGTTGGCTTCCAAAGCACCAGGAGGCACCGACACGTTAGTCTTGAGGCGCCTGCAACCCCAGACCACTTACGATATCACTGTGGTTCCCGTCTACAAGTTTGTGATGGAAGAGCAAGACAAGGAGAAGGAACCACATGTAAGTTAACCGAAGATATTTGATAACTTGTTTAAGTTAGAGGTCGAAAGGTGTTTGACCATTGTTGTCTAATACAAAACTGTTTATTATCTCTGTAGTGTCTCCATATAAAGCTCCCAGAAACCTGCAAACTTCAGAGCCCACTAAAACCAGCTTCAGGGTGACCTGGGATCATGCTCCTGGGGATGTGAAGGGCTACAAGGTCACTTTCCATCCCACTGGGGAGGATGTGGACCTGGGAGAGTTGCTTGTAGGCCCCTATGACAACACAGTGGTCCTGGAGGAGCTAAGGTATGAGACGCCAGAGCAGACACATAAAACACTTAACAGATATCTGAAGATATGCCCTATAAAACGACTTTAAAGCCAACGTGAAATCAAATGTACACCGTATACCTTCTTAAAGTTAATGGTCTTATTTACAGTTTTCAGTCGTGTGAATGGCATGGAGACCTGGGGCCAATTGCATAAACTGCTTTGACTAGTTTTACGAGTTCGTTTTTTCTTTGAGACTGGACAAAACTGTAAGTTAGTTACATAAAAAGTTTGATTGGTCAGAAAAGAAAGACTGATTAGCCCTTGGCTAACTGTTCAACGGTCAGACTAGTTCTTAAGACACGGTCTTAACACAATGGCTGTTTATGCAACTGAGCAAAACATCCATAGAATTACAGCACAGGTAAAAGTCAATGCTCCATCTGTTTCAAGCCATAAATATCACCTCTATATGTGTGAACAATGGGTTTAAATGACGATTATAATTCAGTATTATTATCGATTTAACTGCACTGACACTAACGTATAAGAATGAAGTTTGAACTGAGTTAAGCTTAATTGTGACACTAACAGTGCAACATTGGCACTATGGTTACACTTTATTTTGATGGTCCACTTTAGACACTAACTTTGCAACTACATGTCAACTAACTCCCATTAGAGCATTAGAGACTGTTAGGTAAGGGTTAGTATAATAAGTTGACATGTACTTAGTCAGTAAAATATCTATTGGGGAGCATCACAATAAAATGTTAGCTGATATAACGCAGACAGTCTACTAATACTCTAATGAGAGTTAGTTGACATGTAGTTGCAAAGTTACTTATAGTTGGTAGATTTTCTAAAGGGGAGCATAGAAATAAAGTATTTCCGGCAATGTTATCGAACTCAATTAAATCAACATTGAACTGACTTGAGCTTAATAATGACACTATTGTTTTCCGTAGAACTGTTTTTCAGCTGCATTTAATTTGTTGTTCATATTCTGGGCTCATCTGCTTGCCTTTATAAAGTATTCGTCATCAATTAGGTTTATACTGAACTTGGTCTTCAAGTCCCTATAAATGTCTTAGTACATTAGTATTTAGTAATGCCTGGCAACAGAGGAAAGCCTTGTTGTGCACAAGTGAAATTGTGCTTGATCATCGAATAGCCTTTTAAGGTTGATAAATGAGATTGTCGACTGATTTGTGTCGCTCTCATCTCAGGGCCGGCACCAAGTATACAGTGAGTGTGTTTGGTATGTTTGATGGAGGAGAGAGTATGCCGTTGGCTGGAGAGGAGAAGACCACCCTCTCTGACGGCCCTGCACTTCCAACCATTCAAACTCCAGGTAAGATTAATGGAAAAAAAACACTGGTACTTTAACCCTCTTAAACTAACCAATCAGATCTCATGTTACCGCAGAGCATTGAGGTCTTTAGGTACAAAGTAACTTGTGTTCCAAAACAATTAGCATACAACATTCACTTTGATATATGGAACAAATCTGTTGGTCTGCTATGCATTTAGGCTCCATATATAACAAAGCGTAACATTTTAAAGTTCTTAGTTTCGGAAAAATCGGCTGCAGTCTAATGCTTTGAGTAAAGGCAAATACCTTTCAGCACAGCTAATTGTGTTGTGAAAGAGCAGACAGGGTGACTGCGCCACATGGTAGCCATGTCTCTGCCTTCGCATGGAAGGACTCTTGAATTTCAAGAGCTAGAAAGATTATCTGCTTACAATTACCAATGCTTTACAACTTGGTTAGGAAAAAAGTGACATGCAGAATGAAAGCTTTGCACATGGTCTGCTGACCCTGGCCTGGAATGTCGATTCTAATTGGAAACAGATCCGATGGTGAGGGTCGGCCGACCGACACCAGCGGGAGAGGGAAAGGGAAATATTCCCAGGCAAGAGCTGAGGTGTAATGCACAGCTTGTCATTTACATGCGACAGACACTAACAAAAACAAACAAGTTGCATTTTACAAGTTGAATTGGTAACACTTTACATTAAGGGTTCCATTTGTTAACATTAGTTAGCTATATTATGAACTAACAACAATAAATACGAGCAAAGGATTTTTTATTATTCTTAGTTTATGTCAATTTCAACATTTAGCTACTAACACATTATTAGAATCAAAAGTTGTATCTGAACTAAAACATGAACTAACTATGAAGAGTTGGATGTTTATTAACTAACGTCAACAAAGAATAATACATACTGTAAACTTTTTTCAAAACAAGCGCTAACTAACAGGACCTTCATATGAAATAACATGAATTTTAAAATTTCTTAGTCAACAGAAGCACTCAAGCCTCCACAACTCTACACGTTTGTTGTAAACATGTTTATCATGTTTTCTATGCTCATGTTTGCAAATTTGCCTATTTTATTAGTGAACTAGTGTAGAATCTTAAATATTAGCTTATTCGTTTTATGTCACAATGTTTCTTTTTTTAGTTTGTTTTAAATCCCAACACCTTTAGGTTATTTCCAGTGTTTAATTAGATTTTGAATTGCAGATTTTCAATATTATCTTTGCCGTTTTGGCCACTATACGTAAAGGAGCCACATTAAGTGTTTGTTTGAATGAGATACACATGACTCTTATAGGAAACAGCAGATCTGATAGTTACGTAACTATTTAAAATCATACATCTGCTTTATCTATTTTCAATAAACGTTTACTGTTACATTTTATTTTGATAGTCCACTTTAAACATGCTACTAACTAAAAGTAAATTTATATTATATATATATATTATATATATATATATATTTTATATATATATATATATATATATATTATATATATATATATTCCACTTCTTTATATATATATAATTCCCCACTTTCTTTTAATCTGATCATCATATGACATGGCAGTACGTATGTGATGTCATTCAAGATAATGAAAGCACAGCATACAGTATGTGTGCTCTATTGACATGTTTAATAAAGCCCATGCTTGTCTATACTCCGCTAGATCCTTTCAGATATTAATACACTTATAGTCATACATTTTATTCTTCTTCTTCCATTACAGAGAGTACTTTTTCCAGTGGACTTACTAGTTTCCTTATAATGCAAAAAAAAGTTTTTGATTGATATTATTGCTAGTTAAAATTAGTGTTTAATTTTTCCACAGTTAAAATACTTTCTTATATTTTAGTTTAGCATGCAGAGATAGCTACAACAGGATTGTGTGCGTGCAATGCATTGACCAAGCATTTGCATCTGTGTTTGCTTTACTTGCTTAAAGTCTGTTCCTGGCCTTAGTGTTCAGGGTGCAAGGAGTCGTAATTTAAAAGTGAGAATTCCACATTACAATTGAGAATGAACACCTGTTTGGGCAATAAATCTCTTTTAAAGCCTCAGATAATTCGTTTTATTGCTACTAAGAAATTCCCACACAGTGTCTAGATAAAGCATTTCATAAAATCCACAGCATTTTAAGATATCAGCTGGGTATATAGATTGAGTGTTATCTATCCATATTCTTTGTTGCTTGAGGGAATGATCTATAAATCAGACAATTATGCAACATGTTCTCTTTGAGCAGGGCCAGACGGGCGGCGCTTTCCCCTCTTTTCCCTTCATTCAGGTATCTGGAGACACAGCGCGATGGGACACAGACCAAGACGTCTCTTACGAACAAAGAGTTTATAGTTTAAAATATGTTATTTAACACAATATGTAAAATGTATCATCTTTTCAAAATGCCAAATAAACGGTTTTGTCATGCTTTGCATGACGGTGTGAATATTTTGTGTCCTAAGCTTCGATCTGCGTCCTTTATCACAAATCACAATCCATTTTTATCTTTGCGACTGCTTAAAACTAGTTTTAATCATTATTATTATTAATTTATGATAATTAACTGACTGACTGAATTGTTCTCTGGTGTACAGATGTAACGTGCAAAACCACTGCCCAGGCCGATATCGTCCTGCTTGTTGATGGATCTTGGAGCATCGGTCGTCTAAACTTCAAGACCATAAGGGCTTTTATTGGTCGCATGGTGGGTGTTTTTTGACATCGGACCGGATCGTGTCCAGATTGGTAAGAGAAAATGATCCTGAATTATCCTGAATATCCTGAATCCTGATCCTGAATCCTGAATTAAAATTATATGTTTGTCTCTGTAAAGCTGCTTTGCTTTATAACAATCTACATTGTTAAAAGCGCTATATAAATGAGGATGACTGAATCCTATATTAGCGAGAAGGTGCACAGCTAAGCGACACCCATAGCAAGGAAAAGTCTTGAAATATATCTCTTTAGCATTGCAATTCTCCTAGACATGAGAAAATATGTCTCCTAGACATATGCTTCTCCTAAAAATGACATTTGTAATCTCACATCTGTGCTTTATAAAGTTTCAGAAGAACAATGTCTCAAACTGATACCAAATTTTGCATCAAATAAAATCTCAGTATTACCTCAAACATTTCTCATGAATTTTTCCAAGATTAAAAGACCTGAGCTGCTAGTGCACATGCATTTTATAACGTATACTCTTGCTATGAGTGATAGAGAAACATGTAAGAAAATGCTACCGTCATCTGTATAAATATGAACACTGTGTTGTCTGTTTCTAGGTCTGGCACAGTACAGTGGAGACCCGAAGACAATGTGGCACCTAAATGCTCACAAAACCAGACAGGAACTTCTGGATGCCGTGTCCAATCTACCCTACAAAGGAGGAAACACTCTGACTGGTAAATCATATTGTATTCTGATCTATACGTCAGACACAGCTTCATTCATTGGTGGAGAAATCCCACGGCGTGTGTGGAAAGTTGTCATGTTGTCATCAGTTCTCTAGATTGTCTTTAAATGGCGTAGCATAAACAATGTAAAGCCTGACATGATAAATAATAGTCATAAAAATATATTTTTTAAACAGTTTATTGAACTTTTAGACAAAAAAAGAATGCATGTGTTTTTTGTTGGTTATCATATTTGAGATATATTTTATGGCTCATATAGTCTGATATAGTGATAATATAGAGCTCAAACTCGAGGAGGAAAAAACGCCTCAGTTTTATTCTGAGGCTCAAACTGAGAAAAAATATGAATTTGGTGCAGATTCTGATATTTAAATTGACCAAAAATTAAGATTGCTTGCAGTGCAAATCACTGAGATCTTTATAACAGTATAACAGACATAAAATTTACATAAAAAGCATATAAATATTAGTCGTCACTCAATATCTGCCAATAATTCTTATTAAGATAAAATCTAAATGCTAAGTTTATGAAAACATTTCTGTTGTTTTTGTTACAATGCAGTGCAATACCATGATGATTGAGAGATGAACAAATAAACCTTCCTCAAAAGCCTGATGATCACATTTGATACTCAGATTTTTCTTTGAGTAAACCTAAGTTACTATTGTTAAGTAGAAATTTTACTAGCAATATCAAAGTTATTCTTATGTTTACCTTATAAAAATCAGTGCAGATTTCACAGCAAAAGACACGTGAATCACGAGCTGAAGGAGGACGCTTGTACAATTATACTAAAATGCCTTTTATTTGCTAAAAAGTCTAAACTATCAATCAGACGACAGAAGGACTGTAGTAGATTGTGTACGACTGATTTTTTCATTTAGAGACCTTAAAAATGCGCGTATTAAGTATGATACAGTAGGCTTTATAGGGTTAATATTGGTCTTCACTAGATCTAGAACGATGTGTCCATGTACTTTTGGCCTTGTTGTGTATTAATTAGACTAATATTGCCTTATTCCATAGGCCTTGCTTTAAACTACATCCTTCAGAACAATTTCAAACCTAACGTTGGGATGCGTCCAAACTCCCGGAAGATCGGTGTCCTGGTTACTGATGGCAAGTCACAGGATGACATCTTGGTCAACTCCCAGAACCTCCGGGACCAGGGGATTGAACTATATGCCATTGGTAAGAACGAGTTTCCCCTTATGGTCAGGAAGACTTCACGGTCTGAAGTTAAAAAGACACTGGATAATGAGTTAAAAATCTGTTCTCGGCGGCTATTTCTGGCATCCAAGACCAAGTCCTGTCTACTTGAATGGGAGAATCCTGACATCTCAAAAACTGCTTACCGAACTCACTTTTAAAGCAGCACTATGCAGGATTTCTGTTTTTGTCAACAGTGACCCCTAGAGTCCTGTGGGACACTTGTACTGTCGTAAATATCACGCACGCAGAGATGTCTCTGCACTCACGGCCTGATCCCCTCCCCCTGTACACCGGTACCGGTTCAGTATGATGAAAGCTGTAAGTAGTGGAAATAAGGTGTGGCCCCTTTAAGAGCTGTGCGCGCCCTGTTGAACTGTCGGCAGTCTGTATTGTATGTGCGCCTCGAACACGGCGCCGGGTTATTTCTTTTGATGCTCATTTTAGCAGATCTTTCTTGCCGTAAAGCAATTCGTTACATCGCGAGACCTGATATCACGGACACTCCCTGGTGCTGCGGCCGGCGGCAAATTTTTTTTTTGCAGGGTGGTAGGGGAAGACTCATTAATATTCATTGGGAACTCATCCCTGATTGGTCTGATGACCTACCCCTAACCCCGCCCTAAACCTACCCGTCACTGGGGGTCTTGACCTACTCCTAACCCCGCTCTAAACCTACCCGTCACTGGGGTTAAGACCAATCAGGGATGAGTTCCCCAATGAATATTAATGAGTCTTCCCCTACCACCCTGCAAAAAAAAAATTCGCCGGCCGGCAGGCCGCCGGCTCAAAGTTGCAGGTGCATTTTTTCCGCTCACAGCCAACAGGGGGGGGCGAGACAACCACCATTCAACACGAAATCAGTAATATAAACATTACAATGACTCCAAAGCTGTTCGGTTAAGGTAAAAAAGTTACTTAGTTCACCTTTAAATGACATATTTCAAATTAGCAACAAAATCTGATATGAATTGTCCCATAAATTATGTTTCTTATGCTCAAATAGCATTAAAAAAGCTTATATTTCAGGCTGGACCAACCAATGCACATGTGCAGTCCTAATCGAGTTGAATATCGAAATATCTGACTTTAACATGTTCTGTGATCTCCAGGTGTAAAGAACGCAGATGAGAACGAGCTGAGGGCCATCGCTTCTGATCCCGATGATATCCACATGTACAACGTGGCTGACTTCTCCTTCCTTCTGGACATCGTGGACGACCTGACCAACAACCTGTGTAACAGTGTCAAGGGTCCAGGTATGGCTGAGGTCGAACAATAGGCCTGAGAGACTGTGTGTTGCACTATTACAGCGCTGTGATGCAGTATTTCTGAGGGGAAACGGATGGTCAATGAGAGAAATGTAGAGTAGGAATTGACTGGATAATGATAAGTGGGCGGTCCATATGAGAATGGAGGTCTAGGTGACATCAGTGGAACAGCAAAGTTGTTTCATAGGAAAGGCTTATTACCTGTTGATTAAATATTAAGAACATAAGCGCTACAATGGGACATTAAGGTGTATTTTAGGCATGATGCAAAATAGCACATTTGTTGTTTAAATAGCAAATGCATTTGCACCCATGGACTGCTGGTCTGAAAACGAGGTGTGTTCAGGTGCATTGTTGGTGCATTGCTATTTTGAGGCAACTGAAATACACTGCTAGCCTGGTCCCACCAGACTCTCGTACATTTCATTTGTACATAGAGTCTGGCACCGCTCCATTGACTTCCTTGTAGTCGGGAACTCTATTGAAGTCTAAAACTATTGGATCTGCCCAGAGTCACTCTGGATCTGCCATAACCAATCGCTAACGTTTGGTCGTGACATATGTCTTTTCCCGAACCCCGTGGGGAGGATGGCCACCAACAAAACTAAGCAGAGATTGTTCTTGCTCCGGCTTTAACATCTTGATATTCGGCAGCGTTGCCATAATGGACTGATGGCTTCGCTCGCATCTTTCTCCTCTGCCATTACTGAACTACAACTCAAAATAACGCACAAGTCGATATCAACGTCATCGTTCTCATCCACTCCCTCTGTTCGCTGATTGGCCCGGTAAAAAATTGATCGGAGAAAACCAAAGTCTACAGCAGATTCCCAGACGTAGTACTAAAGGAAAATGAAAATTGAGTGGAAGTACATAGGAGGGCGGAGTCAGGCTAACACACTGCGCCATTGACCAACAAAACCTGGTCTAAAGTCAATGGGTGCAATATTTTTTTTGATTCTCAGATCCATTTGCGCTCTGGAGACGCTTTCAGTTTTTCCGCTTGCAAATTCCGTCATGTAAATAGCAAATCCGCTATGGCACGAGAGCAACTGTCTTTTAAAGGGAATGGGAGATGAGACTCTGATTGCTTTATTGCACGTTACACCCAAAACACACCAAGTACTCATTAAGAGAATAGGGACAACCCTTTTAGACCATGCGCCGGGAGCGCCGACCGTTTCGTTAAAAATTTCGTTTGCTTAAAATAGCAAACGTGGATTCGGACACGCACTAAGTGCACTTGCGCTTTAGACCATGAGCTTAGACCGTTAAAATAGGGCCCACTGTCTTGAGTGACAAGAGTTTGTTCGTTTATTTTTTAAATGGTGGCAATGGCAACATGAAAAAAGACATTGAGAAATGAATTATAATTATCATCATTACCAGTTTCCTGACAGGTAATATTCTTCATTAGGCTGTTTTATATAATAGAGCGCAAAAGTAAAAAATCTCGTACATCAATTTTTATAATACTTTTAACACAGACTTACCATGAGTTATGACATTATGATAAATCGCTGCAAAAACTCACTCATCAAGCATTGCGGATAAAGCAATCGAGTCGTTCCACTGCACTCAAGCAACCTATACATGTGGATATATCTGATTATTTCATCAAACATAACAAAAAAACATTTTATGTTTATAATCAACGATTATAAGTCAATATGTTTGTATTGTATTATCCTTTTTTAATTTATTTTTTAAAATCAATTTGCAATGCCTTATGGGATTGTAGTTCTTTCCCTTTTAAAAGATGTTACACAGTCGATTTTTCAGATTTTCCTAACAGCTTTGCCTTTTCCCCCCTAATTTTCAAATATTGTACTTTTTGCTTCTATCAAATTAAAAATTTTATAATATCATTATTTCTCTGAGCTGGTTGATTTGGTTCATCGCACACATTCCTACAGGGAAACCATGTCTCATTTTTTTACTTTGCTACACTGGAAGAAGCAGCAAAAAAAATGCTCAAAAGATTACAGGAACTATAACACTTAATACACTTATAACACATACAGGGGTTGGAAAATGAAATTGAAACACCTGGTTTTAGACCACAATAATTTATTAGTATGGTGTAGGGCCTCCTTTTGCAGCCAATACAGCGTCAATTCGTCTTGGGAATGACATATACAAGTCCTGCACAGTGGTCAGAGGGATTTTAAGCCATTCTTCTTGCAGGATAGTGGCCAGGTCACGAAGTGATGCTGGAGGAGGAAAATGTTTCCTGACTCGCTCCTCCAAAACACCCCAAAGTGGCTCAATAATATTTAGATCTGGTGACTGTGCAGGCCATGGGAGATGTTCAACTTCACTTTCATGTTCATCAAACCAATCTTCCACCAGTCTTGCTGTGTGTATTGGTGCATTGTCATCCTGATACACGGCACAAAACTGTGCTCTTACCCTGCTAATTGGACCTTCACAGTCTGCTCTTATTGGTTCAATGTGCAATTAATGAAGATTGGCCACCAGGCTGGTCCAATTTAGCCATGAAACCTCCCACACTAAAATGAGAGGTGTTTCAGTTTCATTGTCCAACCCCTGTAATTCTCTAACAGCAGTGTTGGGAACGTTACTTTAAAAAAGTAATTAGTTATAGTTACTCACGACTTGTTCCAAAAAGTAACTGAGTTAGTAACTCAATTACTCTATAATAAAAGTAACTCGTTACCAGGGAAAGTAACTATTTGCGTTACTGTTAAAAAAAGTTGCTATTATGTCAAAGATTTTTTTTTTTTTTTTTTTTGCAGTTTTCACAAGTCAGTTGAAATGAGTAAAACATGGCAGGTGTTTGTACATAACTTTCTATATTTATTGCACGTCGACAGACAAGAGGTTTATCCTGCACTTCACTTCACTGCACTTATTAACCCAGCTCCTCACTAGCTGTGTGAGCCAGGGGTGCGTTCGGATTACACAGTTTATTCAATCAATAGGCTAAGGCTAGTAACACAGCAGGCGTCATTTTGTACTCACCACTTTTTGAAACAAATAAATAAAACATCTCCAATTAACTAGCAGAGCATTAATTTAGTTCGCTATTAAATAAGAGATCTAGCGTTAAATTGTTTTGGTTTTGAACTCAAGCTGAGCGCTCGTTGCCGCGGCTGCATAGTTGTTCTCTTGTGGCGCGCGCGCCGCACGCAGTCTTCACTCGGATGCGCGCTCTTCAATCTATCGCCGTTGTGAAGACTTTCTATTCATTCCGGTGAAATCACAAAATAAAAAGCACACAAACGTTTCCCTGCTTGATATGGACTGTAAACACTGATGAACATATTCGGTTTTGATACGGGAGAAAAAAAAAGCTATACTAGAGTGGATTAGAACCCATAACCTCTGACACGCTTGGCAAACAATCTACCACTAGACCACTACGGATCGATGGATTTATTTACGGGTTGAGCAGAGAGGCTGCACAGTTTGACAAGTTTTTACCCAGCACTTCTGAAAATGCACTTCCGAATGCGTCCCCAGCACATTGCAAACCAAACTGACACCCGTGGTAACGGATCGCATTTAACGTCCAGTAACGTTAACGGCGTTGTAACGACGGGAAAAGTAATTAATTAGATTACCCCGTTACTGAAAAAATAACGTCGTTACCTAACGCCGTTATTTTAAACGGCGTTATTCCAAACACTGTCTAACAGTGCTCTAAATGTGTCTGAACTTTCAACTGATTAGTATTATCTTCTGAGTATTAACATTAGCTGGTCTTTATTTCAGTGTTTTACAGTCAGGGCCATTTCTTGACTGGGCTGATTCTAGCCTCTGTGTTCTTGTTTAGTTTTTTTGAGGCTGGAATGTCTGCGCCTGGATCAGTATCTGAGTGTCAAAGTGTCATCACGAAGAGGTCAAGCCTTCAGGGGCTCGCTTTTGTAAAAAGAGGGAGAGAAAAGGAAAAGCGTATTTAGACCTAGCCGTTGATAGCACTCCATCAACACGTCAACATAATGGCCCTCCAATTTAGCCACAATTCACATATGCAGCTTAGCATTGGCATATGAAGATGGATATTTACAAAAAGAAAATGAGAAAGAGGGTGACCAGAAATACAAATATTTACTGTATATTTAATATATATATAGGGTAGTCAACATTTGAAGTGGATCAAAACCTTTCATCAAAGTTATACATGAATTTTGAACAATACCCGTTCTTGTTTGATGAACTTTTTTGATCCACTTCAAATGTTATATATATATGTATTTTTATATTAAAATGAATGGTGGCGTAATAATAATGATTGCCACAACCAAGGCTTTTGTGTCCAGAAAACACAATACAGCATCCAATCATCCATTCACGTGTGGAAATAGATCAATAAAAAGTCAATAATTTAAACATTTTCTAATCACATGCTTCACAGTATGAAATTATACTCTAAAATAACTCTAAAATTCGAAATAAGTTTAAAACATACCAGGAACATCATGAAAACCTTGATTTTGTTTCACAGAATTATGGGTCAGATTCAGAAACAGCCCTGGTGACAGTAAACATGTAACAGTGTAATTCTGGAGTGTGTGTGTGGGGGTCAAAGGCTAAACCCTAATTACCATCATGACCCATCACAGGAGGAGGCCCGGAGCCACCCACCGACCTGACGACCTCAGAAGTGACCCATTACTCCTTCCGTGCCTCCTGGGTCGGCCCTGATGGGCCGGTGGAGAAGTACAGGATAGAGTATGTGAGCCCAGCCGGAGGAGAACCACAACAGGTATGATCATCCAGGTCAAGATGACTAGTCCTCATGCTTAGGGTTAGGGATTACAACTGAAGTACTAAAAAATCAGCGTGCAACTCATCGAACATCGTTTCAGTTATGAGGAAGTTACTTTTAAACGTAATGCGTTACAATATTTATTACTCCCTAAAAAGTAACTAATTACTAGTTACTTTTTTAAGTAAAGTAATGTGTTATGTTACTTTTGCATTACTTTTTCTCACCTGGCTGAGGCTCACTCTCTTCCGGTGCTTTTTTAAATTTTATTTATTTTTTGCAAGTGTTTAACGCAGTTATGCATTATATATAACATACACCTTCATTTCTTTTAAAAATGCATTTTCTGACCTCTAGAGAGTTAGAGAAGTTAAATTCTTTTATTGAAAGTTGTATGTGTTTTGTTAATTTTGTACTTTTTTTTTGTTTCCGCGCACGCCTGAGCCTAAGTGACTAGGGAGAAGAGAGAAAATTTTAATTCAGTAGTTTAAAAAATGTTTCAGCAAATTAATCAAACTGAAAAGTAAAATGCATTACTTAAAAAAATGTAAAAATATTAAGTCCCTCCCCACCAGTTTTTTTTTTAGTTGTGAGCCAGCGCCAACATTTTTGATCATTTTTATAAAACTTTCATGGCCCCCAGAATATTTTGTTTTATGAATATCTGAACATGCAATATTTCAAAAGAAAGAACATACATTTTATTCTAGTTTTATGCATTCTTTTTGTTTTCATCAACACTTGAATGTGGGTAAGTTTCATAAAAAAGCAACATTTTGAACAAAAAGCTGATAAAATCGCGTTTTTTTTTAAAGACTTGGATTGGATTCATTGAATTCAAAATGCTGATCAAAAAAAGATGGAGTAGATCGAGTTCATCAACACTCCCAAAGCTTCACAGTAACATTAGCAGTTTTATATGCTTTTGAATGTTTGATGATCGTGTTAGCTTACATGTGTGTAATCAATCCTCTATCGCTTGTTTCTGCTTCTTCTTCGCTTGTTTTTGGATCCGGAGATTCTGTACTATTTCAGAAGATGCGTAATAGCGCTCTACCGCATAACAGTGAAAACATTGTTTGTTGGGAAGATGGCGGGGCAGTGTTAATGTTTAAATTTTTAAAGTAATGCATTACTTTACCTGTTACATCAAAAAAGTAATCTGATTACATAATGCACGTTACTTGTAATGCATTACCACAAACAATGAACATAAATTAAGCAGAATGAAAGAGCAAAGGAGGACAAAGTGAGCCAAAACTAGTCTGGAAACAAGGCTAACTTGTCTTTGACCTAGAAATGATTGAATTTGTTTTCATTGCAAACACAGTCATGTCCTATTCGTGTGTGTTCTCACATTTATTCTGTTGCAGTTGTTTGTCGACGGGGCGGTGACGACTGTGATGTTGGAGAGTCTTACCCCACTGACGGAGTACATGGTGAGGGTTTACTCAGTGGTGGGAGAGGAGAGCAGTGACCCCCTCAAAGGCTCAGAGACCACATGTAAGTGTGCATTTACCCATAATTCACTCTTCACCAGAACAGCCAGAGCCAATTCCTCAACAATATGTGTCAGCACACCAAAACTCACAGCACAACATAATCACAAACAGAATGAATTCCACCATGGACAAATGTAATTGCTGTTTTGGAAGTACATATTAATGAGGTTGTGGCTCTGCTCTTCTATATACCATGGTAATTTAATTTTTAGACGTAACACCTTGATTTTTTGGAACATTTCATGGTAAATTTGGTAAACCATGGAAATACCATGGTATTTATATACAGTAATCATTCATGTGTATTGTGTCACACAAAACTTGGGTGATTCTCACAACAACATATCTAATGTTTTATTTGAAAGAAATTAATAATTGTATTCAGTAAATGATGCATTTATTTGATAAAAATTACAGTAAAGACATTTACATTGTAACAATAAAAAAAAAATTATTATCATGGTTTCGACAAAATATGAAGCAGCACAACTGTTTTGAATATTGATAATAATAATGTTTCTTGAGCAGCAAATCATCATATTATAGTGATTTCTGAAGGATCATGTGACGCTGAAGACTGGAGTAATGATGCTGAAAATTCAGCTTTAATCAGGAATAAATTACATTTTACAATATATTCTCATTAAAAACAGTTGTATTAATATTTCACAATATTTATGTTTTACTGTGTTTTTACTGTGTGATCAAATAAGTGCATCCTTGCTGAGCATAATAAATTTACTCTATGTTACTGTTAAGCAACATATTGATGTTTTAGTATCGTCTTTACTGGTTAAAAATGACCAGGATTTGCGGATGTTTAGCCAGACACTGAGAAGGTGCAATTAAAATGCTACGCAATGTACATTGCTAATAAACGTGCTATTATTGCTGTACTCTTTTTGCCACATTTAACCCTAATACCATCATATTCCTTTCACAGCGCTCTGAATGTGACCGTGTTTCATACGGCATGATGCTGCTTTCGCACCGCAAAGTGTCACTGTGTGATTTAATGTACATACATGTTGTCTTTACACTGAAAAAAGTATTTTCTTACTCAGTATTTTGACTTGTTTTCCAGTACAAATATCAAAATTGTTTTTAAATCAAGATCACATTTACTTGAGAAGCAAAAGGACATGAGATGTTAAATCTTGTTTTCTGATTTTTTTTCTTCAAAATGAACCAAGTTTATGCTCAAAACAAGAAAAAATGGCTGCCAGTGGGGTAAGAAAAATAATCTTGTTTTCCCTTTGAATTAAGTTGATTATTCTTACCCCATTGGCAGATATTTGTTCTTGTTTTAAACAGAAACCTTTTTTTGATCTTAAGTCATTTTGATTCTCAAGTAAATGTATCTTGATTTAAAGGATTAGTTCACTTTTAAAAAAACTTTTGCTGATAATTTACTCACCCCCATGTCATCCAAGATGTCCATGTCTTTCTTTCTTCTGTCGAAAAGAAATGAAGGTTTTTGATGAAAACATTCCAGGATTTTTCTCCATATAATGGACTTCAATGGGACCCAAACAGTTCAAGGTCCAAATAACATTTTCAGTGCAGCTTCAAAGGGTTTTAAACGATACCAGACGATGAATAATCTTATCTAGCGAAACGATCTGTCATTTCAAAAAAAAAAAAAAAAAGTTTAAGTTTTATTAGCACAAATGCTCGCCTTGCTCTGTTCTGTGATGCGCGTTGGAGAAAAATGGAGAAAAATCCTGGAATGTTTCATCAAAAACCTTAATCTCTTTTCGACTGAAGAAAGAAAGACATGGACATCTTGGATGACATGGGGGTGAGTAAATTATCAGCAAAAGTTTTTTTAAAAGTGAACTAATCCTTTAATAATGTTTAGATTTAGTTTAGGAAACCAACAAAAATACCATAGTAAGAAAATCATTTTTACACTATGTCTACACTGCATATCTGTATGTCTGTCAATCATTTCCATCACGCGTGTATCCCATGATCATTCTCATCCAACCATCGTCTATCATTCCATTCCATCTGGTCACGCATCCATCAATCCACCTGGAATGCTTCCATGTTCCCATTCGAGCTTCAGTTCGCTTAGACGGATAGTCAGGGATCGAAATGAATAAGAGAAAGAGAGAAAAGTCATGTTCCCCTCTGTAGTGCCTCTCAGTGCTGTGAGGAACATGAACATCTACAAGGTGCGCTCCACCACCATGAATGTGAGATGGGACGCGGCCAAAGGGGCCACAGGCTACATGCTTCTCTACAATGCCCTAAACGCCACTGAACCCTCTGAAGAGCAGGAGGTACGGTGACGACACACAGTTTAACAACTGCCCAAACTGTTAGCCCAATCTCACACTGTCCACACTGCAAAAAAAATCATTTTCTTACTTAGTTGACCTTAAAATGACTTAAAGGGATACTTTCAATAAAACGTGGCATTTTTTTACTAGAGACTGAGACCTGACTAGCAAAGAAAAAATTCCCTTTTGAAAAATATCAGTAGGTAGGGAAACTTCAGCACCCATAATGCACTGGGCATGTTGCCATCCAAGGCCCCCCCCCCCCCAACCAGTCTGCTATGGATAGGCTTACCAGAGTCAAACATGGTGCGTTTAAGTCATGTCGGTAAGATTGTATTTATGAGTTGAACGCCACCACAAAGTCTGAAATATGAGCTGGAAGCTCTGGATTTTCTTTTAGCCCAGAGTTTATCAGTTGGGAGCGTGTCAGTGAGAAACATGGCGGAATATCATAATACTTAATGTTATTTAACAGTGCCATTAGCCGCGTTTCCATTACCCTTCAAATTGCGCAAAACTAAATTGAAAATACGTCCAATGGAAACATGTCAAGTTCGCAAAAATTCCCATGTTTCGCAAAAAAAGTTTTTAAGCTCGCATGAGGTGGTTTTTCAGGCAATTTGAAAAAGGGGTATGCACTCCCCTTAGCATGGTGGTGTTGGTATATCGTTCCCCTTAGCCTTGGTTACGACTAACCTCTGTTCCCTGAGCCATGCCTCTGGGGCTGCCTACCAAACAGTCCCTTAAGATGAAAAGGTGATTATCATGTTTGCAAGGCGACCTTATGTACTAAGTGACCAATAAGTGACACCAGCTCAGGCTTTCTTGGTGGCATTTCGGGGGAGTATGTTCCCCTGAATAATGATTCCCTAGAAGTGACCCCTTCTACATTTGAAGCTGTGGTCCTAGGCCCTTGAGCAGGCCCAGGTAGGCCTTTCATTAAACAATGTTTATGGATGTTTTCCTGTGGAACGTACAGCTTGGTCTATGACCGTAGGGAATGCTGTCACTGACAGCCCAGGTTGAGTTGTTCTGGCATTTCATTTGAATTTGCTGGTTTTGACAGTTGTCACTGCCAATGGGTATGCCCTCCCCTTAGCATGGTGGCGTTGGTATATCGTTCCCCTTACCGTCAATCGACGCAGTGCGAGTTGCCTTTCGAAAGGGAACGTCTAGGTTACGACTGTCTCTGAGAACAGGGAACGAGACACTGCGTCTTTTCGCCATGCCTACCAAACAGTCCCTTAAGATGAAAAGGTGATTATCATGTTTGCAAGGCGACCTTATATACTTCCAGGTCACACGTTAATGATTCATGGTTCTGTCGCGGGTCAATTTAATTGCCGTGATTTTATAGCAATTTCAGACACCTGTCTGAACGCCTGAGGCGTTCCCCCTTAGCGTCAATCGACGCAGTGTCTCGTTCCCTGTTCTCTGGGAACAAAGGTTACAGTCGTAACCTAGACATTTTCAAATATAAACATAACCACTTCAAAATTTAACTACATAAATCGTTAAACCCCATTAAACTGTGAATTAGTCTTCCGGGTTCTGATGTCATACCTGCACCACTCTATTCCGCCTTGCTTTAGTAGGAAATACTTCTTAGCAAACTTTCGGTTATAAAGGTATCGGCTTGTATTGTTCCAGGGTGCAAGAATTCAAAGAGTAAACATTTAGCGGGAGTGAGTTAGTTTCCAGTGAAGGATCCAGCGTGTGGTAGGCAGCGGCTGAAGGCTGCAAAGAATCGTAAATACGGAGAGAACGCCTAGATGGAAAATCAAAAAAAAAAACATTTCAAACTCACAGTGACAGTGTTTTATAGCCTGGTAATACCAGACTCTGCTACTTCACTTTGCTTCGTAGACAGAGTCTGGCATAGCATAATAGAGAAGTGTTTTTCTCCCGCTAGGGGGCGATTTCTGAAGTTTAAAATCATTGGTTACCCGTAAGCCAATCAGATAAGTTTGTTTATGACGTATGTTATGCGCCGACACAGCCGTATCGAACCACAGACATCATGCATCGAACTCAAATCTATGATCGAACTTCCACTGTAAACACTTGATGATGCGAGCGAAATACCGGAGTGAACATGGCTGTAAACGACCTTTTTGATCGGTGAGTGATGTAATAGAATGACTGCTGCACTTGACAGGGCGCTAACAAGCAGAGAGAGAGAGAGAGAGAGAGAGAGAGAGAGAGAGAGAGAGAGAGGAGCGAGCGAGCGAGCGAGCGAGCGAGCCCCGGCCGCGCGCACACTAACTATCACGTCTTCAAACAAACAACACGAGCGCTGTCTTGCTCTCTCCCCTCGCAAATATTAATCAAAATCAATCGACTAGTAAAAGGTCGGAACACCGCAGTTTCACGTGGAGCATTTGGAGATTTTTAGAGATTAGAGACTCTAGGAACAACATCTCAAAGAACAACATCTCAACACTAAATTATAAAGGCCTGTCTCATATAACGTTAGACGCCTGTCTCAAATACAAGCCGGTGCAGTTAGATGATTTGGGCAAATAAAAGCCCGGGCTATTGTTTGAAGTTTTACGGTATTTAAGACCTGGAAAAGAAAGGAGACACTGACCTGTCAAAAGGCTCCCCAGTTTCTCGCTGACGATCGGTAATAAACTTTTCCCAAAGGGAGTAGGGCCACAACATCACCTCCATTCAAAATGTTTAATACACACTCTTCTTGTTCGGGCTTCAGTTTGCTAATGCTTGGAATATTCTCCACAACAGAGCGAATTGCATCCGTGTCTCACTATCCGCGGTCGTTTTCGATTTCTCTGACCTAACTCTTAAACTCGGCGCTTGGCGAGTACGTCACGGCTTTCAGCCCGCCTTCTGTTTGCTGATTGGCCCGGCTGTTTTCAGGCCGGTGGAAAACAGAAAGATAGGCTGCTATCTCAGACTGACTACAGGAGTGAAATGAAATTAGCGGAAGTAGGAAGTCTGACGTAGTCAGGCTAAGTGTTTTATGCCAAAACTGAAAGAAACTGCCATTTTTACGAAAGCCCTGGAGAAGTCAAAAGACTTTTGCTGACAAATAAACATGGATTTCTGGGCCCAGGTAACTGAGAATGAATAAACATTGTTCATTTACATATAATTCCGGCATTATAACAATAAAAAACAGGTTATAAATCGGCGAAGTAACACTTTATGATATTAAGTCTTGTTTTTTGAAAAAGTATGAAAATGATGTGAGGTAATGCAGAAGAAATATCTGTCACATGGGTTTAAAGGGAAAACAAGATATTTCTAACTCTATTTGCAGATACTTTTGCTTCTTTTAAACAAACGCAATTAACACTCAAGTAAATGTTTTAGGAATGTTTAGATATTTGTACTGAAAAATAAGTCAAAAGTAGAGTTAGAAAGTGCAGTGCAGTCTTCAATATGAAGATGGATATTTAAAAAATAAGTGCAAAATGTGTAAATGAAAATAACTTACTGAAAGGGACTAAATGTTCTAATGGAAACCCAGTTGTCTTATGCAGCTCAAATCTGTCAACAACTATGACATACTGTAGCAGAAAGAGGAAATGGAAAGCATTTTTGGAGATATTGTAGATAGCGCAGGTGGTAGGTCTACATTTAATGGGTTTAGAAACGTCCTTTATATTGCAGCTTTTGGAAAATAACAGCTCATTAGCACTCTGGGGCTTTTTAACAGTTCCTCTTTCAAGTATTTCACATAGTGGGAAGATCCAGAGGTCTCTACGTCAGTTCTGGCTCGAATCGGATGTCCACAGGGTTTGTCTCAGAGAGCAGATGTTTCAATATTGCTCCTCCATTTTTTCGTTAGAAAAAAGAATATGCTTAGAGATTTTTTGCTGCTAGTTTAGACAATTATATTTGGTAGACCTTCTCATAATATCTTCACTGAAAGAAAAAAAAAAATCTAAACATCTTTGAATCAAAATGCATTTACTTGAGAAGCAATAGCAAAAAAGCAATATATATATATATATATATATATATATATATATATATATATATATATATATATATATATATATATATAAATGCAGTTTTACAAGACAAATCTACCAATGTGGTAAGGATTTTTTTTATTAGATTTTTTTTTTTCAGAAGATTTTTTTTTTTTTTTTTTAGAAAACAAGACCTAAAATCTGAAGTAATTTTATCTTAATTTGTATTAAAACAAGACAAAAAGACTAAGTAAGAACATATTTTTTTTTTGCAGTGTTGGGATACAGAAATAAATAGAGGGTATAATAAGAACTTGCTTGTTAGGGGCAAACTACTTTCTCTGTGGTTTTTGTGTGCGAAAATATATGGGTCAAGACTGAAATCAGACTCTGTATCATTATAGAAAGCTATATAAAGGATTCAAAAGTCTTTGTGCTTAAACTGCCCTGCTGAAAAGACCAGCATATGTTGTGTTTTGGATAATGATCTCCAGCCGTCTTCTTAAATAGCTTAAAGTTAAGATGAAATCAAAATGAACCATGTTTACTTTCTTGGTCATGATCGATCATGGTTTTCTAAAGAAAGAAAAATGCTGTTCTCTGTAACTTTGTAACTCTTTGTTAAAAAATCTCTCTCGCTTTTGCATTTCAGTTAACATCCCAGTGTTATTTTAGCATCATATACTACCATAGTCTATACGTCTATGTCTATATAGTTTTGATTTATAGTTTTAATTTTAGTTATTTTAGTGCTTAAACTTAAACTAAACAAAAATGATACATTTTGCATCTAGTTAGGCTACATCTAGATTTCAAGTAATTTAATATTAAAGAAATAGTAAAAAAAAAAAAGGTTTTATTGAATAAAAATCCTGGTTCATTCCTCATATCCCTCCTCAAAACAGCACTGACCACCTTAAACAAGCTTGTAAATTCAAGCTGGTCTTTTCAGCACGGTCATAAGCGATTCTTCCATTGTTCCTGTGAACAAGTCCACCATCCCTTTGATTTGTGATGTGGTTGACCTTCACAGATGCGTGTGAAAGGAACAGTTACTGATGTCCAGCTGAAGAAACTTCTCCCCAACACGGCCTACAGCGTTTCCGTCTTCGCCCTGCACGGCGATTACGCCAGTGACCCTCTCACTGATCAGGGGGTGACCCGTAGGTGGCGCTAGGGCTTTCTTCCCCTCAGCAGGGATGTTTCGCAGACTATCACATTCTCATTGTTTGTTTGTCTGTTTTTGTTGAATCTCTCCCATCTTCATAGTGCCTCTTCCTCCATCCGGTGAGTTGAGGATTACAGATGTTACCCACAGCACAATGCAACTGGACTGGGACGCTTCGCCCGGCGCCGTTCGTAAATACATCATCACTTACAAGCCAGATGAGGGAGAGGCGAAGGAGGTAAGGCCATAACCCATACCTGCAAACTCACGAAATAAGCCATTCACAAGATTTCTGATTAAATGCTTGACTTTAATACCCGCCAAATGCGTGTGTATTTCAGCAGTGGCGTGTAACGCAGTCACTCCTACTAGCCAATTTGGCGGGTTGTATTTTATAATGTATGCGTTTTTCAATTGTAGTCTTTTAAAAGGCATCTGAAGTATAAACTAAGTGCATATAACAAAGTTTTTTTTCAATACATATCAATCCTGAAATATCTGAAACGCTTCCAAGGCTCATTTTCCCTTCACTCACTGGTTTCTTTGCTCGGGATGAATATTGTTGGTGTTACAGGGCTTGACTTTTTTTGCACATGCTCATAATTTTACTCTTTTTTTTTAACTCGTTTTTCTTCTCATACTCAGTGAGGCACATAAAACCGCCTCTCAGTACTACATTGAGTTCTTTTTTGCTGCTTATTGCACTTAAACAGTCAAATACACACAAAATAATGTAAAAAAAATGGTCTTGGCAAGTATTCACGTAAGCACAATTGTTTATGTTCAGTATAATGGATTTGTGCGTCAGGTCTTAAAGTGACAGCAGCCTAATATTCCTGCTGACATATTATGAGATCATATTAAAAATATCTTTATGGCAGTTTTTCCCGATTTTATTGATGTCACAGTTGTGACCATTGAAAATGCTGAGTGGCTAGTAACTTTGGAAAGCCACTAGTGACAGTGACTGGTGAGCAAAAATGTGAATGTCAAGCCCTTTTTGAATATATATCTGAATGGAGCTGACTGTCTTAAAAAAGTCTTAATGGCATTTCCTTTCTCATCTTACCTCCATATAATGCCCAATAAAGTGGTTTTACAAGTCCAGCACTGCTGTACACAGATAACCAGTGTAACCGCTGTATTTCTGCTTTTTAGTTTGTTTAGTTTGGAGTGGTGCTCTCCATTTAATTTTGAATTGAACAATACTATTTCAACATTGTTTTCCTGTTATCTATGTAAAGCTGCTTTGAAACAATTTGTATTGTAAAAAGCGCTATATAAATAAAGGTGACTTGACTTGACTTGACTAGTTTGACCGAAGTTTAGAGAGTGAATTTACATTTTCATTAAGCCTGTCTGTTTTTTTTGTTCAGACCAATTAGGCTGAATGTGAGGTTTATCATTTTATAAAACGTTTTATTTTTATGCTATTTGAAATTGTTTAAATCATAGTTCCTACGGTCATTTTACAATTTAGCATGTTACTGTAGACGTTGGTGTTATTTTTTTACAAAGACGGTTGCAATATGTAATTCTATTCTAATATCAGAATTTTCCCAAACGACTTCAACCGATGAATCCAATCATTTTTTAAAATTTTTTTATTTGCTGGTCCGGAGTTTGCAGGTATGATAACCACAGAAAGCATGTAGGGCGTTCAGCACATTTCAAAAAGAGGGTTTTGGAGAGGTCTAATAGGGAAAAGTCATTTGCACATTAACATTTATGTTTTTTGACGAGCCACATGCGGGCTGGAGGGTCTGCTGTACACGCTTTGAGTAGCGCCACACTTGGGAATAATTGTGTGGACAGCTTATCAGCTGTTAAACAACAATCCTGTTTTCAAATGTGCAAAGCCTTCCTTGGTCACTGCGGAAGCCTTCCTGTGGAAAGATTCCTGTCTGTTTACACAATGCGTCCAGGCAGACGACCAAGAAACTCATGTTGATGGATTTGGGACCTTTTAACATATCAGCAATTACGTTACACAACTCAGTGAAGACAGCAGCTGCCGAAAGAGTACAGCTGCTCTCCAGGGCTTCAGTTACGCCGATCGTCTACCAAAGATTCCTAGAACAGACAGCCGACAAAATAGAAAAGATGGAGTTTGGAGTGGCATGCAGCAGTCCAGTGCTTTGGGATGTGTATTTTATGGGAGGGATTTTTTTCCCACTATGATTTTTTTTAACTCTCAGTGGCAGTTTTGGCGTCAGCGCTGCTCCACATCCTGAGGTATTAATCACGACTCAGTGCTGCTCATAACTCTTCGTTCTGGGATTAAAAGATGAAACAAACATGCGCACAAATGTGGGCCCAGGTGGATGGAAGCCTGAGAAGCCCGACAGATGGCGGCAGCTCCTGTTACCTGACAGATGATGAGGAGCATATGCTATTGGATCTGCTTCTGCAGGAATTTTTTTTTTTTACGATTTATTTTTGGTGTTTTTGCCTTTTATTATGATAGGGCAGTTAGTTGATAGGAAGCGAAGTTGAAGAGAAAGAGGGGGACCGGATTGGGAAAGGTCCACGAGCCGGGACTTGAACTCGGGACGTCCGAAGCACAACTACGCTATGTGTCGGTGCGCTGCCCACGAGGCTATTGGCGCACACAATCCCAAGCCCTTCACGAGCGAGTATTCTGATGTGCATGAGCTGTCAGCTGTCAGCAGACATTGAAAAATATAAAGCCATTTGTTGATTTTTAAGAGCTCTCATGGTAAAACATAAACTCTCTATCCATCCAATCCGCTAGTCCTATGCAGGGCTTAAAATCACCTTTTTTGCTCTCCTGCCACTGTCGTTAGTGGTTTTCCAAAGTTACTAGCCACTCGGCATTTTTACTGGCCACAATCTTGACATCGATCCCATTGGGAAAAACTGCTATATAGATATTTTTAATATTATCTCATAATTTGGTAGCAGGTATATTAGGCTGCTGTCACTTTAAGACCTGATGCACGGATCCATTATACTGTTACACATGCATTTTCTTTCTCAACTGTTATGTTATTTTAAATCATATGACTCTGTTTACATGAATACTTGCCAAGACCGGCATTTTGACATTATTTTGTGTGTATTTGACTGTTTAAGTGCAATAAGCAGTGAAAAAAAACTCAATTTATACTGACAGGCAGTTTTATGTGTGCAATATGGGTATGATCACAAAATCTGCGGGAATGAGTAAAATAATGCACAATATGCGCAATCTCAAACCCTGTAACACCAACAAGATTCATCCGGAGCAAATGAAAGGAGTGAGTGAGGAAAGAGGGGTTTGTGTGTCACTCGCTGTCGGAGAGATGAGAGAGAGAAAGAGCAGCTGGTATCGTGTATCTATTCTGCAGAAAATGAGGATTGGAAGCGTTTCAGATATTTCAGTATCGATATGTATTAAAAATATATAATTTTGACAACACTACATTGCACTTAGCTTATAATTTCAGATGCCTTTTTAAAAGACTACAATTTAAAAATGTATATATTATATATAAAATTCAACCCGTCAAAGTGTCTAGTAGGAGTGACTGCGTTACACGCCACTGCTGAAATACACACTCATTAGGCAGGTTGGTGTGTGTTAATGTCAAGTCCTGGTCCTATGCATGGACGCAGGGATGCTGGAAATATCTTCTCTATATAGAAATATTTTCTCTTTATATGTTGCTTGTCAATAGATAAAGATGTTGTAATTACATCTCCTTCCGGCCAGTACTGGATACCTGTGTAGTCACATTAGACACTTGTTAGCAACTGACTTTTTCAAGAAAAAATTACAAGAGGTTATTACTGATGTATTTTATGTCGTAAAATAAAGCGTGAAAATATCTTGAGCTTGTTTTCACCACAGACCTTATCTTAATCTAGTGGTTTGTGTTACTGACTATGCTTTACGTAAGGAATAATTGTCGTGACCGCATTACCACCTCGGGTGTGCATTATTTTTCTAATAATTCAACGGCCCGTAGTCAATTATTCCGCTTATACTTCAGTTACCACACCTGGAAACATTGTTCAGATGATGTATTTCAAGACGTTTGTCAAGCTTTTGTCATTAAAACGCTCTTGTATGTTGAACTAATTTCTTACACATCTAATCCTATGCCTCCGTTGCTAATTCCACGCCCTGAACACGCGTTTGGGCGTGATCAGTCATAAGTATCAAATTACATTCATAACCGGCCTTAGAGAAAGTTTGTCCCCGGCTTTATGCAGTTATTAGAGAGAGAGAGAGAGAGAGAGAGAGAGAGAGAGAGAGAGAGAGAGATGTTGCAATAATGAGACAGAAAAACATGTGCGTCAATATTATTATTTATTTATTAATTCAATTCGTTTTAATTAATTCGTTCATTCTTTTTTTCTATTATTGACAGTAGACTATAATAAATTAAACACAAAGCCCTTTTAACAAGTAGGCCTGTCAATAATAATTTATTTGTTACATTATCGGCGAAAACCCGTGCAGCAGGACTATCAATTTATTTATATATTCAGTTTATTTTCTATTGATTATAGATAGGACTATATACTTTATTTATTAAAATTAAACTGCATGTTTCCTTGATTGTGAAGTTAGACATCAAAAAATGCAGATTAAGTGCATGGGGCTGCACGTTTTTTCTTGTTGAATTGTATCCTATTTTCCGTTATTACAGTTAACTATGTGAAGGTAATATTTAACTGTAATGCGGTCAAACTTGGAACTACTTTAGCCGTGCGTTTCCCTGAAAAATAATTGCACACCTTAGAACGTTCATCAACCAATCAGATTCAAGCATTCAACGGCCCTGTAGTATATATGCCATGACATTTGAAACCTCCTGTGGGATTGTGTGGCCATAACTGCACTTCTCATGTTTCAATTTAGCTTGAAGTTGACGGGGATGTTACGTCTAGAGGACTGGATAACCTCATGTCCCAAACAGAATATGATGTGGCTGTGACTCCGATTTATGATTCTGGGACCGGAAACCCAATGATTAACACAGCCATTACAGGTAAAAGCGTCATCAGTGAATAATCTCTGTTATCTGGCATAATACTTGTTTTTTAAATTTTATATGTTTGATTGTAACCCAAAACTCAACTTCTCTTCCTGTTGGTTTTAGATGTTGTTCCTGCTCCGAAGAACTTGAGGTTCTCTCAGGTGACCCAGACCAGTTTCAGGGCTCACTGGGAGCACGGCGCTCCTGATGTCGCGCTCTACCGCATCGGCTGGACCAAGAGCGGAGACACCAACTTTCAATATGTAAGACATCAGAGACTCAACTTGATCAAATTAATCTCCTTCCCATAAATTCATGAATATTACATGCAATCATAAGTGTGACTACTTTAGTTCACATGAACTAAGAATTATCAATACTTCTACAGCTCTCATTTCATGTTAATTTAAACATTTACTAATGCATTATTAAAATCAAATGTCGTAAAAGGATTAGTTCACAAAAACTTTTGCTGATAATTTACTCACCCCCATGTCATCCAAGATGTGCATGTCTTTCTTCAGTCGAAAAGAAATTAAGGTTTTTGTTGAAAACATTCCAGGATTTTTCTCCATATAATGGACTTCAATGGGACCCAAACGGTTCAAGGTCCAAATGACAGTTTCAGTGCAGCTTCAAAGGGCTTTAAACGACTCCAGACGATGAATAAGGGTCTTATCTAGCAAAACCATCCGTCATTTAAAAAAATAAAAATAAATAAATAAAGTTTTATAAGCACAAATGTTCGCCTTGCTCTGTTCTGTGATGTGTGTTCGTGACTCTCCTGTTCGAACTCGTTCGACGAAAAAAACGAATCTTTTTTCAAGTCATTTCGTTCATTTCATTCGTTGAATGAACGATATGACTTGAAAAAGATTCGTTCATTTTGAAGTCCATTATATGGAGAAAAATCCTGGAATGCTTTCATCAAAAACCTTAATTTCTTTTCGACTGAAGAAAGAAAGACATGGACATCTTGGATGACATGGGGGTGAGTAAATTATCAGCTAAAGTTTTTTTTTTAAAGTGAACTAATCCTTTAACATTAAATTTTGTTAACATTAGTTAATGCCCTGTGAACTAAAATCAACAAACAATGAGCAGATGGATTTTTATTAGCTAATATTAACAAAGATTAATAAATACTGTAACAAATGTATTACTCATTATTAGTTCATGTTAGATTAACTAATATTAACCAATGAATCTTATTGTAAATTGTTACCCGATACACTTTTTACTCCATTACAATTACATGTAGACATGTACATATGTCATATGATTCATATGTCATATGATCTTTTCTCAGTTTTTAAAAAAATAAAATAGTATTTTTCTTTATTGTCAAATAAATGAAGACAGAAGGTACTTTTAACTGAGTAAAATTCTTGACATAGAATCTATCTTTACATGTACAATTTCTCAGAACTTTTTACACCGCTTCATGCAATAGTGATTGTTAGTGTCTAGCAACAGTAGCTAGCTTTAGTATTGTTTGTATCTCAGTACTGGTAAATGGTAATTTAATGTTTAGCAGATGTACAGTATGCGTCTAATACCACACTCTTCCTCAGGATATCCTGAGCAATGAGGACACCACTTCAGTTCTGGAGAATCTGGACCCGGACACCCTCTATGACGTTTCTGTCACTGCCATTTACCCCGATGAGTCTGAGAGCGAAGATCTTTTTGGCCGGCAACGCACATGTAAGAAACCATACAATCCTTATAATAAACTTGAGTTTTTTCATATACTGTTCTTCAGTCACAGTGAATTTGACAAACTCTGACTCTTTCTCTCCGTGCTCAGTGACCAAACTCGTTACACCTGGTGAGTCTGTTATTTTCAAGATATGACATTTGACATTAATTATGTTTTAGAATGGACAACTGAAATATCAGTATTTTCTCTTATAGCTCCTAGTGGACCTCCTCAAAACCTCCAGGTGTTCAACGCAACCACCACCTCCCTCACCACCAAATGGGATCACGCTCCTGGACGAGTCCAAAACTACAAGATCACATACGTGCCGGTTGCAGGAGGAAGATCACAATCTGTAAGGAACATTTCAACATTTTTGAGTTGTTATTATCTGGCTGACTGAATTACAGGTTATGTGTATCATTTCCACTAGCGGCACCAAACGAAATTGCGAACATGTTTCGCAGTGATTTTGAAATCTTACGAATGTGATTTGTGTGATTGTCACAAAATGTTTTGGACCCTTAAAACTGTTTTGAACCAAAATTGTGCACATAACCTTTCATTTTCTCATCCAATACACAAATAACAGAATTAATCTGCTAGTCTCATTATATGCATGCATAGTGGGAGATTAAGATATAAAACTTTATTCCAATGGAGATAGATTAGTTATTCCATATAGACTTTATAATTGAATTAATTAGTCAATTAATGAGGTTATAAAAACTGCATGTACACTACCATTCAAAGGTTTGGGTTGGAATGATAAAAAAAAAGATAAAAAAGAAAACTTTTTTCAAAAATGTACGCATTAAATTTGACAGAGCAACAGTAAAGACATTTATAAATTGTATAAAAAAGTAAATGCTGGGTCTTTTGAACTTCCTGTTCATCACAAAAACATTTAGCAGCATAACTGATATTGATAATAATTAGAAATGTTTCTTGAGCAGAAAATCATAATATTAGAATGATTTCTGAAGGATCATGTGACACTGAAAACGAGTAATGAAGCTGAAATTCAGCTTTAATCACAGGATAAATTACACTTTACTATACATTGTCATGATTCTGCCATCATGTCTTTGGTTTCTCTTGTCTTGTGGCAGGATCATGGCAGATCCATGTTTTGTGTACAAGCGCATGGCCGATGTTTGGCCATGTGCTTGTGGTGTCTCGTTACGTTACCCCGCCCCTATGTTATCCTGTCTTGTGATTATTGTCTAGTCAGTTTCACCTGTCCTCGTCATTAGTGTTTCCTATTTAACCCTGTGTATTTTCTGTCCTGTGCGATTCATTGTGAAACGTTGTGTGTTCCTACTGTGAGTTATTTACTGAGAAGTTTGTTGTTTGAGAAGTTTGTTCCTGTCTTTGTTTTGTTCCTGTCTTAGTTTCTAGTCTTAGTCTGGTGTGTTCTACCCTGTCGTGTTTTACCCCATCGTGGGTTTTGTTTTCCCCGTTTTTGTGCACTAATAAACGTTGTCTCTGCTACTGTCTGCAATTGGGTTCATCCTTCCTGCTATCCACATAACAGAATGAATCGCCAACGACTGAACCCAGCAGACTGTTCATATTCTCCCGCAAGACCACTAACCTTCAGGGAGCTGGAGCTGTGCCATCGTTATGCAGGAACCCGGTTGGCACGATTTTCTGGGACCCGTGGTGGTCATAGTAGAAGAGGTGGTCGAAGTCCAGTCTGTCCTGAGGCCATCGTCTGCCCGCCTGAGCTGTCACCATCACCCAAGCTGCCAGTGATCCAGGAGGGTCTAAGGATAGGCGTTGCTATGCTTGAGGACCAGGCTGGTTCCTCCTTGACTCCTGACACTCCATCTACCCTCTCTGGTCTTCGTGGGAAACGAGGTAGACGGACCTCGTGGGAGTCTCCGTCGGAATCATCCTCACCAGAGTCAGCGCAGCCTGAGTCCGTCCTTCCACCGCCAGTCACGGTTCCTGCTGTGCTTCCCCAACCAGCCACAGCTCTGGCCATGGCCTCTGCCCCGCGGCCAAGGAGAAAGAGGAGGAGGAAGGCTGCAGTCACAGAGCCCGCTGCGCCCGCTGCAGTCAGCGCGGTCGCCGAGAGCGCTGCACCCGCGCCTGCTGCCGAGAACGCTGCACCCGCGCCTGCCGCCGAGAGCGCTGCACCCGCGCCTGCTGCCGAGAGCGCTGCACCCGCGCCTGCCGCCGAGAGCGCTGCACTCGCGCCTGCCGCCGAGAGCACTGCGCCCGCCACCGAGAGCGCTGCACCCGCGCCTGCCGCCGAGAGCGCTGCACCCGCGCCTGCCGCCGAGAGCGCTGCACCCGCGCCTGCCGCCGAGAGCGCTGCACCCGCGCCTGCCGCCGAGAGCGCTGCACCCGCGCCTGCCGCCGAGAGCGCTGCACCCGCGCCTGCCGCCGAGAGCGCTGCACCCGCGCCTGCCGCCGAGAGCGCTGTACCCGCGCCTGCCGCCGAGAGCGCTGCACCCGCGCCTGTTGCCGTGAGCGCCACACCCAGTCCTGTCCTGTCACCAGTCATGTTCCCCGTCAGTAGTCCTGTTTCCTCGTCCTCTGTGTCCTCAATGTCTGTGCCTGTTGCTGCTTCCTCTGATGCAGCATCCCCATCTGTTTTCCCGGTCTCCCCCGTCTCCACTAGTCCCCGAACTGTTTCACCCTTTGTCCCTGTCTCCACGAGTCCCCGGACTGTATCTTCGTTCGCCCCTGTCTCCACTTGTCCCCGGACTGTTTCCCCTGTCACCATTGAGCCCCGGACTGTTTCCCCCAAGACCTCTCCTCGTGTGTCTCCATCTAAACTTGCCCAGAATCCTTGTCCGAAGCCCTCGTCCCGTCAACCTAGGACCCCCAGCACACCCATCCACCCTGGACCACCCCCCATGAACTCTGTGTTTCCTCCGCCACCTCTTCCTTGTTTGTTATTTTTATTGTTGCATCCTAACCCTGTTGTTGTGTTTTCGTGTTTGCCGTTACTGTTATTTGTCATGTTTTGTTGGTTTGTGTCGATGTCTCAGTCTGTCTTGTCCCGTGTTTGATGTCCCCTTGAGGAGCGTCTGGAAGCCGCTCCTTAAGGTGGGGGTTCTGTCATGATTCTGCCATCATGTCTTTGGTTTCTCTTGTCTTGTGGCAGGATCATGGCAGATCCATGTTTTGTGTACAAGCGCATGGCCGATTGTTTGGCCATGTGCTTGTGGTGTCTCGTTACGTTACCCCGCCCCCTTGTTATCCTCGTCTTGTGATTATTGTCTAGTCAGTTTCACCTGTCCTCGTCATTAGTGTTTCCTATTTAACCCCTGTGTATTTTCTGTCCTGTGCGATTCATTGTGAAACGTTGTGTGTTCCTACTGTGAGTTATTTACTGAGAAGTTTGTTGTTTGAGAAGTTTGTTCCTGTCTTTGTTTTGTTCCTGTCTTAGTTTCTAGTCTTAGTCTGGTGTGTTCTACCCTGTCGTGTTTTACCCCATCGTGGGTTTTGTTTTCCCCGTTTTTGTGCACTAATAAACGTTGTCTCTGCTACTGTCTGCAATTGGGTTCATCCTTCCTGCTATCCACATAACAACATTCTCATAGAAAACAGCTATTCCCTTTCGAAAGAGAACTCGCACTGCGTCGATATGACACTATTGGGGAAAGCCTACACTGTTTTAAATTGTAATAATATTTTAAAAAATATTCATTTTTTTGTTTTTTTCTTTGAACATTAGAGCCTCAGTGAACTTAGACCTGTAGTATGCATTATGTCTTTAGATAAATGCGGTCACTGTACAGCACAGGAATAGGTTTAATCTAAATTATGTATTGTTTTATTGACATTATTTTTGATTTGAAAAGCTGCACTAGCTGGAACAGCACACTAAATATTCCCAGCCTGGCACTTTACCCAAAACCACTGTCAAACCAGCAAACCAGGCCAGGCCCGGAGACCAGCAAATCTTACGCAGTTTTAAGATGTTTTCGTCTTCAGGATAATCTATCATCTTATTATTTCCATGTTTTCATGGTATCCGAGTAGGTGCAGATGTGTTGTTTTTCTGTCCTAAAATCATTGCAGTGTTTTTTTTTTAGCCTCTGTTTTCTTCATCAAGAAGGCAGATTTACACTGGCAGCAGTCACAGAAATAACAGCATAAAACTACACGCTTTTGCTTTGCTGAAAAACAATCCTATCTGCAATCATATTTGTGATGTGCTGTCCCTGACATTAATGCAGTTGTTTTTAGCTTTAATGGAATATTCTGGGCTAAAAACGAAAGGTCTATCAGTGACACGCTGTTGATTACCAAAGAAAACGTCTCTGGTTACGACTGTAACCCTAGATCCCTGAGAAGGGAACGAGATGCAGCATCAACGACGAATCTCCAAGGGAGAGCCATGAGGCCTAACAGTGTCCCTGTAACTGTTTCATAGTGCGTGACTGGCCTGGCTTTAACTCTTTCGTGGCTGTGAGGATAGCAGCTACAAGAGTGGGTGATAGGACGGCCCGCATCGTGACCGAATCCCAAACCACACCTTCTCTGTACCGGAGAAAGCACACTCTTCTTGGCATTGAGTCTCAACCCCAATTTTTGCATGTGTGCGTGGACGACATCTCGATGCCGAACCACCACTTGCGCCTACTCAGCTAGACCGAATGGAAGCACCCGATATTGGTATTCTTTGGCTCCGAAAGAAAACCTCAGGAACTTCCTGTGTGGAGGGAGGACTGAGTCATGGAAGTAAGCGTCTTTCAGATCTATCATGACAAACCAGTCCTCGGACCTGATTTGAGTCACGATCTGTTTGAGTGTCAGTATCTTGAACTTCAGTTTCTTGACTACGATTCAACTGACAAAGATCTAGTATAGGATGCAACCCCCCATCCTTTTTTAGAACAATGAAGTATCGGCTGTAAAAACCTGATTCTCTGTCGGGTGAGTACACCTGCTCTATAGCTTCCTTCACTAATAGAGCTTTCACTTCTTGCTCCATTACCAGAGCCTGCTCGAGATGCACTAACGTGAGCAACACCCCGTTATAGTGTGGCTGGTGAGAACCAACTGGATTCTGTAGACTTTCTCTACGATCTGCAGGACCCACTGAGATATATTCTGTAGATTCTTCCATTCTGTCAGATAATCTACTAAGGGTACTAGTCTCTCGAGACTGGCCTCTGGTGTAACTGGAACAGCCACTGGCAGGAAACTGTTTTCGAACCCCCCTCAAAGGGTGCGAGTTTGACGCAGCGTCGAGTTGACACTGCGATGTGTGCTCACTGGAGACCGCTGCGCCCAGAGGCACCAAGGGTGGCAGAACGGCCCCCTGAGGACCCAGAGTAGAGTGGGCATCGTATACTGAGGTGTATACCACTCCAACCCGGTTGGGGCTGCCCTCAGAGGTCTGACACCACTGGCGTCAGGGACCCTTTTTGAGCCGAAGCCTTCTTAGCTTGAAGAACGTTTCTCAGATCCGGCTTCTGCTTCAAAGGCTTTGGCTGAGAGTGTTGCCCCTGCCCCCATGATCTGTTTGGAGGAGCACAGGACGCGACACTCTCCTTCTGTTGCGCCCTGTATGAGGGGCTAGATGGCTTGGGCTGCTCACGCCCAGAAGCCCCAGGTGGTTGGGAGCGGTGAGGGAGGTATTTTTTTAAAGCCTCTGCTTGTCTCTTGGCCTCCTGGAACCTCTCAGTGACTGTATTTATGGAGTCGCCGAAGAGACCAGGAGGTGTTATTGGGGCATCCAGCAAAAATGCTCTATCTTTATCTTTGATTTCAGCTAGATTAAGCCATAAATGCCCCTCAGTGGCCACCAAGGCTGCCATCGACCGCACTGTCTCCTTAGTGGCCCTGAGAGAAAGATCTGTGGCCTGACGCAGCTCTCGAGCTGCATCAGGCTCTACCCCCTCGCTCTAATCCAAATCCCCCAGCAGGTCAGCCTGATATGCTTGCAGGACTGCCATGGTGTGTAAGCACGTTCCTGCCTGACCCGCTGCCGTATATGCTTTCCCCACTAAGCTAGCTTTTGGGACTGGCGACTTGTTTCTCGGCCGGACTGTCAATATTAAGTTTAGCCACGGCACGAGTCAGCATCTCCACCAGCTCCTCATACGCTGGGGAAAGAGGTGGCGAATCCTCTTCCCCCTTATTTTCACTTTCAGTGCTCAGCACATCTAATTCCTTTAAAATGCCAGTCTTGGCTAGTATTCACATAAACACAGTCAGTTATGTTTTAAGTGAATGTAATCAGTTGAGAAAGAAAACGTTTAACAAAATTATATTGGATCCATGCGTCAGATCTTAAAGTGACATCAGCATAATATACCTGCAGCCTAATTATGAGATAATATTAAAAGAGTGGCTAGTAACTTTGGAAAACCCCTAGCCATAGTGGTTAGCTGCAAAAACGTTAATGTCAAGCACTGATTAACAACAGTGTTTCATTTGTTAACATTAGTTAACTACATTATTTAACATGAACTAACAATGACATATAATTAAAGCATTTATTAATCTTTTAATTTTAATTTTTACGTATACATTATTAAAATCATAAGCTGTATCTGTTAATATTATTTAATGGACCTGAGCTGACATGAACTATCAATGAACAGCTGTATTTTTATTACTGACATTACCAAAGAATAATAAATACCGTAACAAATGAACTGCTCATTGTTAGTTAATTAGTTAGGTAATGCATTTACACAATAAACACAATTCATTCTCTCTGTCACAGACACTCATCGGAGGAAAGAAAAACACAGCTATTCTGCAGAAACTGACTCCAGAGACTCCCTACTCCATCACTGTTGCTGCAGTCTACGCGAATGGAGACGTCAAAGACATTTCAGGCCAAGGAAAAACATGTACGTGACCAAACACGTGACTTCACCGCATTCACAGGACCTGTTGGTTACACATCTACATTAATGCATTTTCAAATAGTATGTAAATTACATAAAATAGGTAATAGAGTTTTCTGTGTGTTCCCATAGTACCGCTGGGCAGTGTGAGAAACCTTCAGGTCACGGACCCCACGGTCAGCTCTCTGAATGTGCGCTGGGAGCCGGCTGAGGGGAGCGTACGGCAATACAGGATTTACTACCAGCCCGCCACAGGGGGCGTAGAAGACATGGTACGTCCCAGGACACCTCTTAACTATTATATCATGTACCAGGTCAGTTTGACCAGCAACTGGCAGAAATAGTGGTGAAGCTAAGTTGTATTTCTTGAAATCGTGTGACTGTTTCTCATTTAGGGTCATGAACATTCCTGGTGTTGTGGAATGTGCGTACAAAAATTGTAATAGGATTGTAACGTTAGCGGGTCAGTTTGACCCGCAATTTTAATGGCTTAACCCTTAATCACTCTTTGGGGTCATTCTGACCCCACTGGACTTTTCCTTGATTTTTTATAAATGTTCCCTTCATCTCAGGGCCATGGAACTCGGTGACTTTTCCTAAATAATCTATCTAAACATGCACAAAAAAACTGGGTTCGATTTGGTTGTTCTAAAGGTGTGTAAAATTTTTTTTACCGTTTAAGGTCTTTGGGTCAAAATGACCCCAATTGAAAATGAATGGGAAAATGAAAAAAAATGACTTTTTTTATTTTGTTTGTCAAAAAAATAAAAGTAAATCCATTATAAATCTGAAATGTTCTACATATAAACCAAGGTCTTGTCCTAGAGCATAAATAGAGAGTAGAACAAAATTTCTATCTCATACACACACACAGCCACACACACACAAACACACACATGTCATGACTGCAACAGAAAGCATTTTTACAGAAATTGGCAAATAAAATAAACAAAACTGGCATAAATCTAAAAAAAATTACATTTAAATCAAGGTCTGGTCCTAGAGCATAAACACAAAGTGGAACGAGCTTTCTATCTCACACACACACACACACAGCCACACACACACGTATGCATATTTATGCATCCTGTTCATTACAGTTTATTGGTGTTGTTGTTTTGTATTATATTGGTTTATTTACTTGGTTTATTAAATTTATTTTGTTCTAAAATCTCTTGTTCTAAAAAAATAAATAATTGTTGATAAATAATTTTCTGAAATAAATAGTGTGTGATTACAATCATGTCATAGTGCTGACTTGTAATGTTTCTGCAAATGTATGTATAATAATTTGCAAAAGCAGATAATTCAAAATATATCTCACAACAACAAACTCTAACTTTGACAAAAATATTTTATGCAATTCACAAAATATATATTAATTAAATTAAATATAAATCAATATATATTGAATTAAATAATTCAAATAATAAGTGTAAATACATTATACAGTAATAATACAGTAATAACATTCATGTTTTGTTAAAAAAAGTTTTTGCACTGTATGAGTAGTATTAATATTAAAGGTTTACTTACCTGATTTTTTTTCATAGTGTGATTTTTGGCGAATTGTTTTGAATCTAATTAGGAACAGAACATAATGATGTACCCAGAAATGTAACGTTATCAGGGGTTAAAGGTGCATTGCGCAACATTTCATGTTAAAAATACCCGTTTTTTAACCCATACATGCGTAAACAATTGCCTGATGGGCTGAATGAGCCCTTCTCTGATCACTGAGATTGCCTCTATAGTCCTGTACAGTAAAATAAATAAGAGGGATTCGGGCTCGAATCTGAGACTGGGGGTGACGTCATGCGCGTTCACGCTCACCAGGCGATGTCTCGGAGGTTTGTTATTGTTAGCCGCCATTCTCCGTATCAGCGAAGACAACTCGAGCGACAAAACTTTAGTCAACTTTCGACAAAAGTAGAAGATGGATTCAAAGAGACCGGCTTGTAGTTCATTCCAAACCCCAACGCAAACTCCACGTAAGACAAAGAAAAGAAAACTTTTGTCTAGTTATTGACCAAAATGGCCAAATTGGAGTCAGGCATCGGAATAAGACGAGACGAGAGTCAGCATCGGGAAGGCTTTCAACAAATGGATAGATCTCCGGTCTGCTCTAGGGCTCAAACGGGATCCTCAGTTGGCTGTTTTCTTGATAAAACGGTAAGATATACCCCAGTCTCTAATGTCTCATGCGGCAAATCTATGACAACAAATGACGATGCGTAAAATGTGTGATGCTTTAGCCTAAGCTAGATAAATGTACAATCAGAATTGATTTGACTAACGTTACCATTGTCAGTGAACAGGTTCATAAACTAGGAATTGTCTTCGGAAGAATAGTACAACATGAAACATAAAAACATGTCCCATAAAAGATGCTAACTATGTTTGTGTGTATGGCCTACCGGTAGCCTTGTGTCCTTTGCTAACGTCCTTTGCCTGCGCTCTGCTCTTCTATCTTCTTCCATCATATTACTTTAGACTTTCCACCATAGTCTTTAAACGCCGCCGTTCGTACTCCGTTATTAAGGTCCCGGTAGGCAGAACGGGAACATTGCGATCGCCTCCTCCATGCTGGTTTGTTGTTGTTGTATGTGGCGCCGCCGTGCTCGCGTCACTCCCTTACTCATCGGTTCTGGCCACTGGCCAGTGCGACCGCAAACAGCAAAACCGAGTTTGAGGGAGAGTAGTCCTACTCAAATGCGTTTCCTTTCATATATGTAAAATGACTTGCAGATTTATAACTTTATAACCTCTGAAGACATTATGACTGTAAACAAAAGATGTGTGCCGCTGATGCTCCTTATGAATGAACAGCTCGTGCTCGTGCAAGCGTGCGTGTGCTCCATGAGCGTGCACACCTCTGGTTGCAGTTTCGCTTGTCGCCAGAGGGGGTGTAGTTCTGCAAAAACTCAGAGACCTGCGTTATGCACCTTTAAGCGTGATTCTCAGCAGCTTTTGCTTCAGGACTCAGATTTAAAGTCCTCCTGTTGTCAATAATTTTATTGATTTTTTTCCCCTTAAAACTCATTTTCATCATCACCAAAATTACATTATTTAAACGGTTTTTCCTTGAAAATAATTTTTCTTCACGTCTTAAAATATCTTGAATGTAAGTCTACACCCTTGCCTCATTTAGCATATGCGGTTCTATGAATATGCAAATGAGCCCCGCCTCCACTCACTCACAGGAGCTCGGAGATCCACTCGTTGACGATCACACGTCGATCTGATTAATTACAAGGTAGTTTGTGACGTCAGAAACACCAGCGATTTCAAACCTGTCTTTGGTTCACTGCAGTTTTAAGGAGAAAATACTCAGCAATGGTGTTGACTTATGAATTTACACATGGTTTGCCTTAAACCATAGTAAAAAACCACATAGACATATAAACAACATTAAAAACTTGATTTTCACCACAGTGGGACTTCAATTGCAATATGCAAAAAAAACCCATTGTCTTGCATTGAAGGCCAGAATATCACAGAGAATTATGGTTGTGCTCTTTTGACTTGGACAATAACCAGCCACCAAGCAACAGCCAGGCAACCACTTGGACAACTGCATAGCAATGTATTAAATACACTTAAGCAAGCTCGTAGCAACATTTTGCCAACCATTCAAACATCCAGCGACTTTTGCAGAGACCAGACATAAAAATTAAAACCTGTTCTTGTTTGTTCTCTTAGACTCAAGTTCCTGGAAGCGCCACCAGTACAGTTCTGAAGAACCTGCAGTCTGACACCGAGTACACCGTAACAGTAGTGCCAGTATACGCTCCTGGAGAGGGCAAGCGCATGTCGGAGAATGGAAAAACCTGTGAGTTCATGCAGCTTCTTCTTATTTTAGCACGACTGGAAAGCAAAGAATTCCCATACTCATCCATCTTATACTCCCCAATCACAGAAAACCTTTTGCCAGAGATTTCAATCCAGAAGGTGCAAAGTTTTCTGGCTTAACCATTAAAGTTTTGCACCTATAAATAGAATCTCTGAGACTTGCCCAAAGATTGTGTCAGCTTTATTGGATTGATCACCAAGGGAGGAATGCCGATGTGCTGGCAACCCTTTAAATGTGACTCCAGGCTGGGCTTAATGAGCCTTCTTTATGGGCTGTAATGACTGGAGATGCTGGAGCGAGGGCTACAAAACAATCTATTTCACCAAATGTAAAACCCAGGGAGGTGCAAGGACATAAAAGCCCCCTTATTTACTGCTGTCAGCTCAATGCTCCTCATTTTGGAGTCAAACGAACAGGTTTTTGTTGGCGTCACTGTTTTTCCACCAGTGGTGCGTGGCTTTTTTCCCCAGTTTTCTTCATGTGGCTGTGCCACGTTAATGCAAGTGTTAGTTTTGTTTAAAATCTAGTATCAGGGTTTTTGCTGTTGGAAATCTTAAGCCCGTTCCATAGGCTTTGTGTTTCCATGTTGTCATGATTCCTGATGTGTGTTAATCAAAGCTGTACACATTTACTGTTTAGGCAAGACACCCTTAAGTGAATAGGGTAAAAAGTTTAAACTAACAGTAGATATCACCATGCTTCCCTGGTTGATTGATTACATTAAGAATGTTATGAAAATGTACTGAAATGTTGTTTAAATATGCAAATGAGGCATTATGTATGAAAGCTTGTTTCTGCCACGGAATACAAAAAAAGGTAATTGCGATTTTTTTATCTAACAATTCTGACTTTTTTCCTCACAATTGCAAGATATAAAGTTATAGTTAAAGTTCTGACATTTTCTCGCAATTGCACGTTTATATCTTACAATTTTGACTTTATTTCTCAGAATTGCAAGTTTATATCACACAATTCGGACTTTATACCTCGCAATTGCGAGTTTATATCTCACAGTTATGAGAAATTAAGTTGCTATTCTGAAAAAAAAGTCTGAATTGCAAGATAAAAAGTCACAATTAGCTTTTTTATTCTTTATTCAGTGCTTCTTTATAACAAGCTTCCATAACGCTCAGTAAAGCCAGCTTCATAATTTGTTTCATTTTAGTGACATTTTAGAGTAAAAGGTTTTTACAGAACGGATTTTGAAAATCTGCTTTTATCATTCCTTTATCAAAACAACTGCCAGAATAAAATTAATTTTTGCAATGTTTTTAGGAATGAAATGTGTAAAATCGAGGAAATGATATATGAATAAACCCCTCTTTAAAAACCTTCAGAATATATAGATAGGAATAAATCTGTAAAGTTTGCTGTATAAGTGCGGCTGCAGTGGAGTTTCCCGGTTCAGTCCATGAGAAAAAAAAATCCTTTTGAGAAAACGGCCTTTAAAGATAATATATCATTTGTAATTGAAATCTACAGACACAAATAGATAAAGTGCAAAAAAATCAAATAAAAAACAACAAGCCAAATAGCTCAAAATATCAGTATCAATATATTGGGTCCAAGTAATTACTAAGTAATCGAATTACTGTAATTTAATTACTTTTCCCTTGAAAAAGCAGAGTAAGGGATTATTCTTAATTACAGTTAGTTCTGATGTAATTGCATTAAATTCTGTATAGACTATATTAGGTTAAAATATGTTTTTAATGTAACCTTCTCCCTTTAAATATTTGATCAGTTCAAGTATAATTTACGCACTTGTATAATGTTTATTTAAGAAAATAAAAAGTGCAGTTTCGTGTCTGTCCTAGTATTGTTCAACTGGTCGAGCTTGATATGGGATTGTAATAAGTAATCCAATACCTTTTAGAGAGAGTAATTAGTACAGTAATCTAATTACACTGTTGATAATGTAATTAGTAGCTAGTAATTATTTACTTTTTTTGAGTAACTTACCTAACACTGCTTGAGACTAACCCAAATGTTGTGTATCAACCACATTGAGTTGACTCTGTTTTAGTTCACAGGCTTTTTATCCAAACACTCTTGACTCTTTTGAAATGTTTAATTTGATTCTGTAGTGGTTGACATTGAAACTTCCGTTGCTACTATTGAGTTTAGACCCGGACGTAGGAAATCCTTATTTTCAAGGTCTTGTAAATAGTTGTACATTTCTTTATCTCTTTAACCACTCTCTCCTTTTACTGTCTTTGGTTTTATGACACTGCTCCCGCTCATGTCTGAAACAGTGGTGCGGACTCCTGCCAAGAACATCCAGGTTTACAACCCCACCACAAACACCCTGAACGTGCGCTGGGAGCCGGCGTCCGGAGAAGTGCTGCAGTATCGCGTGGCCTACTCCCCCCTCTCCGGAAACCGGCCCTCTGAATCGGTAAGTCCTCGTCGCTCGGCTCGCGTGAGAGAACGCACAGGAAATACCGCCGCGACACTTTTGAGTGCAACGGTCTGGTTTCAATCGGTCCCTCTGCAAAGATGTTTGTGTTTTTAATGTCGTGTAACCTCATTCTCACATGCACTTCATTGCCTGAGAGGGATTTTCGCAAAGCTCCGAAAATCCATAAATGGCTTTTATTGTTGTCAGACCCTTGCGTAAAGAAAGCAGCTGTGGGAAATCTGTATCAGCCCAAACCCGGTTTTATTTCAGCACTGAGGAAAACAGAGTTCGAACATTCTTGTGTCTTAACAGAACTAGCTTCTTTATCAGCAGCCACAAAAGACCTTGTGGAAAATTCCTATGGACGTTTTCCGTTACTATGGCTAGTTTTCCAAATCAGTCAGAAATTCTCTGCGCTTTCATTTTAACCATTGATTCTTTCATTTTTTCCACTGAAACACTGAAAAAACCCAAAGCACAGAGGTACAATCAATCGTCAACTGCTCTCAATTTTCAGAATAAAGGATAGTGTTGTCAGGAGTGAAAAAAGGGAGTTCCCATGTCATTAATTGGGAATTCAGTGACCCCCATGACCTGGCATTGTGAAGCGTGGTGAAAGGAGGTGATTGCCTCCCACTGTCAGCACATTATTCACTCGTATCACTACATCTGACCATTAACACATCAAAGCAATGTTTCCGCTGCCTCTTGCTTTGCATTGGCTGAGAAAGTGATCGGTAATGATTGGGTTGGAAATCAGTGGTGACACAGACATCAGTAAGTGCAAGAAGTCATCTCTAGAAAAACAGCCAAGCTTCTTTCTCAGGGTGTAATATATCAGAGATTTTAAAGCCAGCAATTCTGCTGTTTGGTCGTAAGAGATTGTACAGTTTTTCTCAAATCGCTTTGGCTCAATTCTCAAATGAGAAAATGAGAAAAATAAGTTCAGATCTCTGAATAATTAGTTTCTTGTTCACATCAGATTTTAATTTCTTATTGATTTAAGCAAATTGCTTGTGTTTTGGCACATGTGTGCAAAAGAGTAAGTACAATTGTCTACAATTTGCACAATGACTAAATGCACATGGCTTGTTGATCAGAACTGATGAGTTGATTCTCAGTGAAACTCTTCACAACTTCTAAACATTCTTCCATCACATGCAAAATCTGTCAGACATGTTATATTCCATAAATATTTTTGACATGGAATGATTGTAATGTTTGCTAAATTGGCCAATGGCCTGCTGTTGTAATGAATAGGAATCACAATCTTACCAATCAACCCATATACATATACACATATATACTGACATTCTGGTACAGTATAGAAAGCAGTAGAATAAACATGAAATTTGTATATAACAAATATTTCCATGGCGAAAACATATCTAAATATTTTGACCAGTGTGGCTCACACGATGACACAAATACTTTTTATTTTGGTGCCATTGGCCATTTTACTGACACAATAACTTGTTTTTTTAAGCATGAATTAAATGTTTTGGGTGAGTTATGACATTTTGCAGACATGCCATAGAGTTGCGATGTTCCAGTGACAACTGAGCTTAAAGTTTAGAGAACGTTAAGACCGTTTTTGAAAATGTGCCAAAGCAAGTGTGAAAACCTGTAATATAATGTTGAAATTTCTGGGGGACGGCCACATTATATCTTTTTTTTGCATTCTGACATTTTCTTAATAATTAAGCCCCCCCCCCCCCCCCCCCAAGTACTTTGGTGATTTTTTTTTTCTTATTAGCATAATGCAAAAAATATATCTAAACAGACAGACTGACAGACAGACCATTGATTGATAGATTGATCGATAGATACATAAAAGAGATAGATAGACAGACCATTGGTTAAACTTGTTCAAATGTAGCAAATGTTGTTCTGATGATCCTAAAATAAGTTTAATTTAGTTAAATATATCAAATGTTTACCCATATGTCCTTTTTGAGATTCACTCATTATATAATGCAAAAGTTTCTGAAGTCTCAGATGTCACTAGTTAACAAAGACGCCTCTGAGTCCCTGGTGGTAAAGTATTCCT